>JBBDGP010000972.1:1912500-2490000 GCA_037952835.1 Lithobates septentrionalis | reverse complement strand
TCCATACATGTGTCCTATTGTTTATGGTTTAGTACTTGTAATTTTTAGATTTTTCTAATAAACTTTTATATATTTTTACATATATCCTTTTTCCCTCCCTTTATTGCCCACCATATCCATAGTAACCACTTTTTGGACCGAGGGAGATCACTCCCTTGTGCTTCCCCTTGGTCCTCTCCTTTGTTAGTATGCTTGTTTTGGGTTACGGATACGGCCTCTAACTTTGAGGAGAGGCATTGGGTGGAAAAATTGTGACTTTGTGACTTATTAAAAGGCAGGTACTTATAGGGTGGTCCCCTCTCTTTCCTTCTAGCCATAATAATTATCTAGCACAAGGGTCTTCAAACTACGGCCCTCCAGGTGTTCAGGAACTACAATTCCCATCATGCCTAGTCATGTCGTTATTGCATTTTAAATTTACATTTTCACATGCAGATAAAAAAGATGGTGCCCTTGGCTCCTTTTTTATTTTCTGGTGTCTCTTTACTTCGCTAAAAAAGTTGCGTTGAGTTCCAAAGCTTCAGCTTAAATTTACACACACTAATTAAATGTGTCAAAGCAATAGCACCCCCTCTTCTGCTTCCAAATTTTCTGAGACAGAAGGTGTGATTTACTAAGAAGAAGGCACTGCACCAGTTCATACATTAATTGGTGCGCCGGAAAAGCGATTAATTGAATGTGCAAACCAGCGCACATTGAAGCGCAAATAAGGACTTTCAAAGGACTTTGAAAAGGCACATACGAGCGAAACATGTAAGCCACGGTCGTCACGGCACCCCGACATACCGACATCCTGGTTACCTTCTCTTCCGGCGTGACGGCCTGGTCATTCTGTGCACCCGGCTCCAGCCAGCCCATTCGGCTTTCCTGGCTCCGTTCCCCAGCGATGGATACCACATTACACCTCCCACAGCACAGCAGGGTTGACACCTGTGATCAGCTATCAAACTGACAGCTGTTAATTTGGATTCCCCGCTTATGTGGTTCATCTTGGATACTCGTTCAGTTTGACTACTGGTTTTAAAGTAGAAGCTGATTGGTTGATGTTAATTCCTCTTCACCCGGATGTCACAGTGGTACCGTGCTTATTCTTTTACATTTATATCTACAATGACTATTTGCTTTTTATGATTGCCTCTGCAACCCCTGCAAGTTTTTATCATTGACAGTTGTTTTTATTTCTCAGAAGTGCAACAAATAAATTAACTTTTTACTTGGCCAAAGGTCTGCAAGTTGTTATGCTTCACCCATAGAGCGCTGCTTCTTTGTTTTAGTGTCAGATTGTCCCCTGCAATATAGTAGTCCTGTTATAAGACGCTGATTGCCACCATTACTACGGTAGTATTAAAAAAAAAAAAAAATTCCAGTATATATCCCATAGTTTGTAGATGCTATACCTTTTGCGAAAACCACTCAATATACGTTTATTGGGATATTTTTTCCTAAAAATATGTAGCAGAATAACTTTATGAAGTAATTTGATTTTTAAAAATGTTTTATTGGATGTGTTTTATAGCAGAAATTAAAAAATATTGTTTTTTTTTTTTTTATTTCAAAATTGTCCATCTTCTTTTTTTAAAAAAAAAAAGAAAATGCAGTGGTAATGAAATACCACCAAAAGAAAGCTCTATTTGTGAAAAAAAAATGAAAAAAATTGTATTTGGGTACAGTGTTGCATGACCCCGCAACTGTCAATTAAAATATTGCAGTGCTGTATAACAAAAATTGCTTGGCCACGAAGGGGAGTAAATCTTCCGGAGGGCAAGTAGTGGATAAACATGGCAAATATAGAGAGGGTGAATCTCCGATATCAATAGAAACCTGAGGGGGGTCCAAACCCTCACAAGTCTATCTAAGGCTAAAAGAAGCTGTGCCTCTAATTTTTACCTTAACCACTTCAGCCCCGGAAGGTTTTACCCCCTTCCTGACCAGAGCACTTTTTACAATTCGGCACTGCGTCGCTTTAACTGCTAATTGCGCGGTCATGCAATGCTGTACCCAAACGAAATTTGCGTCCTTTTCTTCCCACAAATAGAGCTTTCTTTTGATGGTATTTGATCACCTCTGCCGTTTTTATTTTTTGCGCTATACACGGAAAAAGACCGAAAATTTTGAAAAAAAATGATATTTTCTACTTTTTGTTCTAAAAAAAATCCAATAAACTCAATTTTAGTCATACATTTAGGCCAAAATGTATTCGGCCACATGTCTTTGGTAAAAAAAATGTCAATAAGTGTATATTTATTGGTTTGCGCAAAAGTTATAGCGTCTACAAACTAGGGTACATTTTCTGGAATTTACACAGCCTTTAATTTATGACTGCCTATGTCGATTCTTGAGGTGCTAAAATGGCAGGGCAGTACAAAACCCCCACAAATGACCCCATTTTGGAAAGTAGACACCCCAAGGAATTTGCTGAGAGGCATGTTGAGCCCATTGAATATTCATTTTTTTTGTCCCAAGTGATTGAATAATGACAAAAAAAAAAAAAAAAAAAAAAAATTACAAAAAGTTGTCACTAAATGATATATTGCTCACACAGGCCATGGGCATATGTGGAATTGCACCCCAAAATACATTTAGCTGCTTCTCCTGAGTACGGGGATACCACATGTGTGGGACTTTTTGGGAGCCTAGCCGCGTACGGGGCCCCGAAAACCAATCACCGCCTTCAGGATTTCTAAGGGCGTACATTTTTGATTTTACTCCTCACTACCTATCACAGTTTTGAAGGCCATAAAATGCCCAGATGACATAAAACCCCCCCAAATGACCCCATTTTGGAAAGTAGACACCCCAAGCTATTTGCTTTGAGGCATGTTGAGTCCATGGAATGTTTTATATTTTGACACAAGTTGCGGGAAAGTGACAAATTTTTTTTTTTTTTTTTTTTTTTTTGCACAAAGTTGTCACTAAATGATATATTGCTCACACAGGCCATGGGCATATGTGGAATTGCACCCCAAAATACATTTAGCTGCTTCTCCTGAGTACGGGGATACCACATGTGTGGGACTTTTTAGGAGCCTAGCCGCGTACGGGACCCCGAAAACCAAGCACCGCCTTCAGGATTTCTAAGGGCGTACATTTTTGATTTTACTCCTCACTGCCTATCACAGTTTCGGAGGCCATGGAATGCCCAGGTGGCACAAACCCCCCCCAAATGACCCCATTTTGGAAAGCAGACACCCCAAGCTATTTGCTGAGAGGCATGGTGAGTATTTTGCAGCTCTCATTTGTTTTTGAAAATAAAGAAAGACGAGAAAAAAAAATTTTTTTTTTCTTTTTTCAATTTTCAAAACTTTGTGACAAAAAGTGAGGTCTGCAAAATACTCACTATACCTCTCATCAAATAGCTTGGGGTGTCTACTTTCCAAAATGGGGTCATTTGGGGGGGGGTTTGTGCCACCTGGGCATTCCATGGCCTCCGAAACTGTGATAGGCAGTGAAGAGTGAAATCAAAAATTTACGGCCTTAGAAAGCCTGAAGGCGGTGCTTGGTTTTCGGGGTCCCGTACGCGGCTAGGCTCCCAAAAAGTCCCACACATGTGGTATCCCCGTACTCAGGAGAAGCAACAGAATGTATTTTGGGGTGTAATTTCACATATTCCCATGGCATGTTTGAGCAATATATCATTTAGTGACAACTTTGCGCAAAAAAAAATAAAAAAAATAAAAAATTGTCTCTTTCCCGCAACTTGTGTCACAATATAAATTATTCCATGGACTCAACATGACTCTCAGCAAATAGCTTGGGGTGTCTACTTTCCAAAATGGGGTCATTTGGGGGGGTTTTGAACTGTCCTGGCATTTTATGCACAACATCTAGAAGCTTATGTCACACATCACCCACTCTTCTAACCACTTGAAGACAAAGCCCTTTCTGACACTTATTGTTTACATAAAAAAATAATTTTTTTTTGCAAGAAAATTACTTTGAACCCCCAAACATTATATATTTTTTTTAAAGCAAATGCCCTACAGATTAAAATGGTGGGTGTTTCATTTTTTTTTTTCACACAGTATTTGCGCAGCGATTTTTCAAACGCATTTTTTGGGGAAAAAACACACTTTTTTACATTTTAATGCACTAAAACACACTATATTGCCCAAATGTTTGATGAAATAAAAAAGATGATCTTAGGCCGAGTACATGGATACCAAACATGACATGCTTTAAAATTGCGCACAAACGTGCAGTGGCGACAAACTAAATACATTTTTAAAAGCCTTTAAAAGCCTTTACAGGTTACCACTTTAGATTTACAGAGGAGGTCTACTGCTAAACTTACTGCCCTCGATCTGACCTTCGCGGCGATACCTCACATGCATGGTGCAATTGCTGTTTACATTTGACGCCAGACCAACGCTTGCGTTCACCTTAGCGCGAGAGCAGGGGGGACAGGGGTGCTTTTTTTTTTTTTTTTTTTTTTTTCTTTATTATTATTATTTTTTTATCTTATTTTTAAACTGTTCCTTTCATTTTTTTTTTTTTTTAAATCATTTTTATTGTTATCTCAGGGAATGTAAATATCCCCTATGATAGCAATAGGTAGTGACAGGTACTCTTTTTTGCAAAAATTGGGGTCTATTAGACCCTAGATTTCTCCTCTGCCCTCAAAGCATCTGATCACACCAAGATCGGTGTGATAAAATGCTTTCCCAATTTCCCAATGGCGCTGTTTACATCCGGCGAAATCTACGTCATAAAATGCTCGTAGCTTCCGGTTTCTTAGGTCATAGAGATGTTTGGAGCCACTCTGGTCTCTGATCAGCTCTATGGTCAGCTGGCTGAATCACCGGCTGCATTCTCAGGTTCCCTGTTGAGACAGGAGAGCCAGAGAAAAACACGGAAGATGTTGGGGGGGGGGGGGCATTCCCTCCCACTGCTTGTAAAAGCAGTCTAGAGGCTAATTAGCCACTAGGATTGCTTTTACATGAAAGCCGACCGCTGGCTGAAAAGAATGATACCAAGATGATACCTAAACCTGCAGGCATCATTCTGGTATAACCACTCAAAGTCGTGAATGGCATACCTGAAGACAAAAAAATGGTTAACAATAATACACAGTAAACAGTAAAGTATAAATAATTACATACCTGAAAAGCAAACGTGATAAAACATAACAACAATAAAACATTGCAGAATAGAATACAGTAAAAAAGAGCAGAACAATAGAGAGAGAATAGAGAGAGAGAGAACAATAAAACGACAACTATTTTTATTTTATATTTTTGTTTGTGTTTTTTTTTTTTTTTTTTTTACACTTTTTTTTGTAACTAACTTTTATAACTGTAACCGGTTCCAGGTTCGGGTCTCTCAAAATGCGATGGCATCTCGGGAGACCCTGTGAAAGTGTGCCTAGTCTGTGCAATGCTGTACCCTACGCTAATAGTCAACTAGTGCATGGTAGCGTTCAAAACATTCACCAATGCAAAGACCAGGATTGTCAGGACAGGAGGGACAATAATAGCGGGTGTCACGCCTATATCCGCGCTTTCTGCAGACACAACATCTTTTTTGGGGGGTTCGTTGGGTAGGGGTACTCGGGAGGACATAAAAATGCCTCTCATGCAGCCGACTGCATTTGGTTGGGGATGTGAATGGGGGAAGTACGGGCGCTGCAGAAGCGGTGGGTTCCCAATTAGGATTGGCGAATGCAGCAGGAAGGGCATTATGGGCACGACGGGCCTGTGTTTGTCTTTTTGGTGGCAGCGGGACACTACTTGTGCTTGCCACCTCACCAGCTTGAACTGCACTTATGGGACTCGCCACGTCACCAAGTGTTACTGTAGTGCTGGTTTGACTACGACCGGGGTGTACTAGGCCGCTGGCGCTTGCCAGTTCACCAAAACGCTACAAAAAAAACTGTTAGCGATCGCAGGGATCAGGCCTGACTCTGCGAACGCTGCAGTTATGCGTTTAGTGTTTTGTAAGTGACAGTGATCGATCGATACTGCACTTGGGTGGGCTGGGCCGGGCCGGGCGGAGGGGCAAAACGCAGGTGCTAGCAGGTATCTGGGCTGATCCCGCTAACACTGCGTTTTTGGGAACCCTAAACTGCTGGGGACGCTAGTATAGATCAGATCGGATCAGATATTGATGCGATCAGATACTATACCACTAAGGGAGGTGTACGGTGCGTGCGTGGGTGTTAGCGGTACTGGCGCTAATCTGACGCTGCCTGGGGCTGGTGCTTGCCAGTTCACCAAAATACTACCAAAAAAACTGTTAGCGATCGCAGGGATCAGGCCTGACTCTGCGAACGCTGCAGTTATGCGTTTAGTGTTTTGTAAGTGACAGTGATCGATCGATACTGCACTTGGGTGGGCTGGGCCGGGCGGAGGGGCAAAACGCAGGTGCTAGCAGGTATCTGGGCTGATCCCGCTAACACTGCGTTTTTGGGAACCCTAAACTGCTGGGGACGCTAGTATAGATCTGATCGGATCAGATATTGATCCGTTCAGATACTATACCACTAAGGGAGGTGTACGGTGCGTGCGTGGGTGTTAGCGCTACTGGCGCTAATCTGACGCTGCCTGGGGCTGGTGCTTGCCAGTTCACCAAAACGCTACCAAAAAAACTGTTAGCGATCGCAGGGATCAGGCCTGACTCTGCGAACGCTGCAGTTATGCGTTTAGTGTTTTGTAAGTGACAGTGATCGATCGATACTGCACTTGGGTGGGCTGGGCTGGGCTGGGCGGAGGGGCAAAACGCAGGTGCTAGCGGGTATCTGGGCTGATCCCGCTAACACTGCGTTTTCGGGAACCCTAAACTGCTGGGGACGCTAGTATAGATCTGATCGGATCAGATATTGATCCGTTGAGATACTATACCACTAAGGGAAGCGCATGCTGCGTGCGTGGGTGTTCGCGGTACTGGCGCTAATCTGACGCTGCCTGGGGCGACGCATATCACCGCCGGGCGATCAGGGGGCTAAACCTTTATTCGGTAATAAACGGCGGGTGCCCTGACACTATAAAAAATAAACAAACTAACCAGCGTCACCCGTAACAGTTATACAGTGATCAGTGGTGAAAGGGTTAACTAGGGGGCAATCAAGGGGTTAAAACATTTATTAGATAGTATATGGGGGTCCCCTGTCGCTATAAAACACTGACGGCGAACCTAAATATTTACGTTCCTAACTAGCGTCACCAGCGACACTAATACAGCGATCAGAAAAATGATCGCTTAGCGACACTGGTGACAGGGGGTGATCAAGGGGTTAAAACTTTATTAGGGGGGGTTAGGGGGGTATCCTAGACCTAAAGGGGGCCTAACACTAACTGCCCTAACACTAACTGTCACAAACTGACACTATGCAGTAATCAGAAAAAAAAAAGAAAAAAAAAAAAAAAAATACTGCTAATGTCAGTTTGTGACAGGGGGGGGGGGGGTGATTGGGGGGGGATCGGGGGGGGGATCGGGGGTGTAAATATGCCTGGCATGTTCTACTGTGTGTGTGTGTGTGTTGTGCACTCACTTGTCATCTCTCCTCGGCGCTGGAACGGAAACTGCCAGACCGGGGAGAGATGACATCACATCCTCTGCCTGTGTGAAACGACACACAGGCAGAGGAGGATTCCTATTGGCTGGGAGCGATCGCGAGGGGGGGGCCACGATCGGATGGTCTCCCCCTCGCCTCCCGACGCTCCCAGTCAGATGCCGACCGCCGATGGCACCGGGGGGGGGTCCGATCGGACCCCCCGCCCGCGGGAGGCAGATCACGTATGGGTACGTGATTTTGCCTGCCCGTGCCATTCTGCCGCAGTATATATGCGGTAGGCGGTCGGCAAGTGGTTAAAGGAGTTGTAAAGGCAAAAGGTTTTTTATCTTAATGCATTCTATGCTTAAGATAAAAAACCTTCTGTGTGTAGCAGCCTCCACAGCACCCACCAATTACTTACCTGAGCTCCTTCTCTCTGCAGAAATGTCCAAAATCCCCTCAGCCATCCAGTACACTGATTGGCTGAGACAGAGCAGCGGCACTATTTGCTCCTGCGGCTGTCAATCAAAGTCAATCAGCTAATCAGGGGAGAGAGGGGGTGTGGCCAGGTCGGGCTCCATGTCTGAATGGATACACGGAGCTCTGACTCGGCTTAGGTGACAACCTGGAGCAAGCTGGTGGCTGAGGGGCACTCAAAGGAGGGGCCAGGAGCAGCAAAGAGGGACCCGAGAAGAGGAGGATCTGGGCTGCTCTGTGCAAAACCAACTGCACAGAGGAGGTAAGTATAACATGTTTGTTATTTAAAAAAAAAAAGGAGAGCCTTTACAATCACTTTAAAGTGGTTGTTGGGGCGTGGCCAAGATGGCGACCAGATAGAACGTATGTGAAGGGAGCTCCGTCCTATACCGATACCTCATCCGTTCTTAGGGGACATATCCTCACCCTGACGCTACCAGGCAGTGGAGGAAACGAGCGGGTATGAGAAGGGGAAGCTCCGGTTCCCAGAGGAAGAGGCAGCAGGCTCCTAGGACCTCGCTCACATCCAGCGGTTCATGCGGGGCGGCCTACACCAACATGGCGTCCCAGACGGAGCAAGCTGAGTCGCCCCAAATGGGAACCGATCAGTTCCAGGCCCTTATGCAAGCCATCACGGGCTGCCAAACAACTCTGACCAACAAAATCGAGCAGATGCAGCTCGAAATGGGCCTTATTAGGCGGGACATGGACAAGCATCGAGACCGATTAACGGAGGCGGAGCGGAGAGTGGGGGAGACAGAGGACACGCTCAGGGAACATTCCACCTCCCTACGCACGCTACAAGTTAAAATGAAGGCGATCGAATCCAGAGCAGAAGATCAGGAGAATAGAAATCGGCGGAACAATTTACGAATGGTTGGTCTCCCAGAGGGAGCTGAAGGGAGGGATCCTGAAAACTATGCAGAACAACTGCTGCGTACGCTTTTCCCGCAGGCGCCATTCTCCCCCCACTTTGCAGTGGAGCGGGCTCATAGGATGCCATCCGCTCCGGGCCCCCCTGGTGCTCCGCCACGTACTTTTATTTTTCGCCTACTAAACTTTAGAGACCGAGATCTGGTTCTTAGAGAGGCCAGGAAGATTGGAGAACTGCGCCATGAGAACGCAAAGATCATGCTGTTTCCGGATTTCTCCATCGAAACACAACGACAACGAAGATCGTTCGACCAGGTCAAGGCCCAATTAAGGAGCAAAGGTCTCAAATACAGCATGATGTTTCCAGCACGCCTTAGAGTGATTGACGGCGAAACCACCAAGTTTTTCGTTTCTCCGGAGGAGGCTTCCAGATGGGTCGAATCCCTTCCTAGGCATCGTTAAGATGCCCGCCGCTTTGTCCCCCTCCCCCCCATTCTTTGTTTTTTCGATTGCTTTGGGTTTTTTTCTTTTGACCACTCCTGGAGAAATACACAGCTGCCGGTGAGGTGCATGGCTACTTACGGACTTACTATGTGAGTTGGCTTTCCCTGAAGACTCCCCTAACGGGCAGTTTGTTTGCTGTGGGGGCGGGAGGGAAAAGGGGAAGCAGCATACTTGCTTTGAAAATACATGAGATCATATCTCCTTGACACTCAGGGGCTCTCCCTTCAGGACGGTAAGGCCGATCACCCCTAGATGCTCATGGTGTTTAATGCTGCAGGAGTCCCCACCTCTCCTCCTCCCGGCTCTGTACGTCTAATCTGGCTGACATATTTTTCCTGGCAACCATAGCAGGGGACTTAAAAGAGCCTTTCTACCTTAACGTGGTGAATTCAAGTCTGGATCTAGCTCTCGGGAGGACAGACCCCCCATCCCCAGATGACATTCTACTACTGGCCCTGCCGCTGCTGGGGGAGGAACTCGAGGATTATAACTGCATATTAATATATAATGTAATTTGGAAAATACCCTCGGCTTGCTTCGGATGAGATGGAAGTTAGGCATGATTTATATGTTTCCTGTCCGGTGCCATCCGTCAGCTGGGGATGTATTGAAGGGAAGATGAGGTTGCTTGGGTTAGGTTTTGTTCCATGCCTCTTTCTCCCCCTGCAACGGGGGAAGCAAGATGTATCTCCAGGCAGATGTTTGCCCTTAGTGAGTCTGAAAGAAACAGAAGTGATTTTGATATAAGGGTGGGGATGTGGCCATCCACAAGTTCCCAAGAAACTGTATATAATGCTTATGGGAAAAGTTATTTTAAGATTGTGCCCCTAGATAATTCTAGGTGAACTGTCGCCGGGGGTCCCCAAGACGGATGATTCTGTTGGGGCTCCCTTGGTGACAGTGGTCTTTGTGACCGGTTGTGGGCGGGGCTCCCTAGCCCCGACTGGGGCTCTAGGTCCCTGGTATGCTCAGTACTACGCGCCACCCCCCAAGGGAGATTTCTCCTATCTGAAATGTTTATTGGGTTAGGTTCGGGTATACATACACCCCATGAGTTTCAAATGGAGGTGTGGGGTGGGTTGGGAGGGGAGTTTGATTTGTTTAAGTTTTTTTTTATGTATTTTATTTCAATTGCCTGTTGCTATGCCTTACAGTTTATAAGATTGCTTTGCCATACCCGCCATGACGGCTTTCAATGGTCGCTGATGTCTCTGTTGGACCCTGGCTATGTGAGATACCCTCTCCTCCGGATCCCTCCGATAATCCACTACACTAGACTGTATGATGGCCCCTATTAAAATTTTGTCCTGGAATGTCAGGGGCCTAAATCACAAAATTAAGCGCTCCCTGGTCTTTGACTACCTTAAAAAATATTCCCCCCAAATCTGTATCCTTCAAGAGACGCATCTGGTGGGTGGTAAGGTGATGGGACTAAAAAGACCTTGGGTTGGCCGACACTACCATGCCACTTACTCCAGCTACTCTAGAGGAGTTAGTGTCCTAGTACACAAAAATCTCAGTTTTGAATTGATGGATGTGGTTACGGACCCGGAGGGGAGATATGTGTTGTTACATGCTAGCATTGACACAGTAGACATGGTGGTGGTGGGAGTATATTTGCCACCCCCGGCTAATATTTCTGTGATGCAGAAGCTAATGGGGCTGATTGCCCAATTTCAGACTGACAATGTGGTCATAGCGGGAGATTTTAATATACCGCCAAACCCCTGTATAGATAAATTATCTCCTGATTCAGCTAGAGGCTCAGCGTTGTCCAAATGGGCTGATGTGTACGGGCTGGTGGATGTATGGCGATGGAAGAATCCATCAGAATGAGCTTACACCTGTCACTCCTCTTCATATAACTCCTTGTCCCGTATTGATGTGGTCTATGTTGGCGGCGCAATGCTCCCCAGGGTTATTTCAGTAGAGATACTTCCAAGGGGCATCTCGGACCACTCCCCCTTACTCTGCACAATACAAACTCATACTCCCCAAGCGGACAGACTTTGGCGACTCTCTAGATTCTGGATTGAACATCCGACCATAGAAATAGAGGTGGCCAAAGAGATAAGGAGTTTTTGGTTGACTAATGCCGCTTCCACAGGGATGGCAATGGTCTGGGATTCATTTAAAGCCTATATACGAGGGTGCTATATATCATCTATTACACGAGAAAGAAACAATGATAAAATTACACTGGAGGAGGCGGAGGCCAGGGCACAGGAGCTGGAGTCTAGGTTTGCCATGACTTCTAATCCTATCGCGGCTCAAGATATGAAGGTAGCATACCGAGAAGTAATGTTGCTTAGGGTAAATAAGGTTCATGAACGTCAGCTCACCCAAACTCAAACGATATTCGAACAAGGTGACAAGCCAGGTAGACTGCTGGCTTGGATCTCCAGGGAACGGTCTCCAATCTCCACCATTGCGAGTCTGCGAAGGGAGGATGGGACTAAAGTGGTGGACCCATTGAGCATCAATCGATGCTTTAAAGAATTCTATGAGGCCTTGTACTCCACTAGGGTAGATTATTCCCCGGATGAGCTCCACAATTTTCTACGAGGGGTGACCCTCCCGACTCTCTCTGCTGAGGCGAGGGAAAATCTAGACGCCCCGATCGAAATCCCAGAGGTGCGAGCGGCATTGAAATCTATGCAGACAGGGAAGACTCCAGGGGAGGATGGGATCCCCCCTGAATTCTACAAACAGTACCTAGATGACCTAACTATTAAACTACATGACATGTTTACAAAATCACTGCAGGACAGGGACCTCCCACCATCCATGTCCCAGGCCATCATAGTTGTAATACCCAAACCGGGGAAGGACCCACAGTTGTGCTCCTCCTACCGACCCATCTCCCTGCTTAACTCTGACGCCAAAGTACTCACCAAAATTCTTGCCAGGCGTCTAAACGAAATTATACTTACCCTGATCCATGAAGATCAATCGGGATTTATGCCTGGCAAGGGAACAGATATCAACCTGCGAAGGCTTTATGCAATCCTGGCCTCTGGAGATGGGGGAGGGGCTGAAGAGATGGTGGCCTCTCTGGACGCGGAGAAGGCCTTTGATTCAGTGGAGTGGGGCTATCTCTGGGAGGTCCTCCACAAATTCGGATTTGGGCCGTCCTTCATCTCCTGGGTCAGATTGATATATGGGGCACCGAGGGCCAGGGTGCGTACCGGTACAGTCTTGTCCTCACCCTTCGCCTTAGGCAGGGGAACGCGACAGGGGTGCCCCCTGTCCCCGGGACTTTTTGCTCTAGCAATTGAACCTATGGCGGCACTTCTTCGAGCATCAACACAAACTAAAGGGATTGATAGGGGACCACTGCAGGAAAAAGTGTCCCTATATGCAGACGACACCCTATTGTATCTGAGGGATGATGGGTGCTCGCTACGGTCGGCTCTGTCAATTATAGATGGCTTTGGGCGATTTTCAGGAATAAGAGTAAACTGGGGGAAGTCGGTGATATTTCCCTTACATTCTGGGACGGGAGGCCAGCAAATGGATGGGCAGCTGCGGAGGGTTTCTCAGTTTCGGTACCTGGGAGTTGAGATACATCGGGACTTAAGGCAGTTTATCCCTCTGAATCTCAACCCGGTAGTTCAGCAGACATCCCAGAGCTGTGCCAGATGGAGGTCACTCCCCCTGACACCGGTCGGAAGAGTTAACTTAATTAAAATGTCGATTCTTCCTAAGTTCACGTATCTTTTCCGCCAAGCCCCTGTACCAATACCACACAGTTTTTTTAAGAGGTTGGATAGCATTTTGGTATCCTTTGTCTGGAATGGGAGAGCTCCCAGGGTGGCCAAAGTGAAGCTGCAGATGCCCACGTCGCTTGGCGGCCTGGCACTGCCGTCCCTGTTGAAATATTACTGGGCGGCGGTCCTGGTGACGGTCAAGTGGTGGCTGTCGGAGGAGCCGGCTAACCCAGCCTCTTCATTGGAGGCGGCGCTGCTGGGTTCATATGCGGAGCTTAGGAACCTGATACATAGGGGCCCCGGCTCTAGCTCTCGGGTCACCCTTCCTATGATTGCGACCCTGAAGGTATGGGACTCAGTGGCCAGACAGGTGGGTGGCTCTGGGAGGTGGTCCCCTGAGACCCCACTGTGGGGGAATCCTCGATTACCGCATTTTCGCTCCATACCCGATCCTATTGCATGGGCCAGGTGTGGAATAACGAAATTGAGCGACATAACGTTTCAGGGACAGCTGATTACATTTGATGCACTAAAACGAGACCGTGATGTCCCGAACCATATGTTTTTCAGGTATATCCAATTAAGACATGCCTTTAGATCACAGTTCCCCTCCTCGATCTCACTCGAGATGTCCCCGGTGGAGAAATTGCTTAGATCGCCTGATCAAACCAAAACGATGTCTACCTTATACAGTCTGTTTATTACATTGGATACCTCTGGTGTCTCCCGGCTTTTTGCTTTATGGCAAAGGGATATCCCGGAGCTAACAGATGATGATTGGGAGGAGGGTGTCCAACAGTATCTGCCCCTTGTGATCTCAGCCAGGGACAGATATATTCAGCTGAAGTTTCTCCACCGGGCATATTATTCCCCGGTTCGCCTGGCAAGAATTTACTCTGACCGTACGGCAACATGCCCCAGATGTAACTATCACGAAGCAGACTTCTTTCATATAACCTGGTCTTGTCCTGCAGTGACGGAATTCTGGAAAGAAATCCTAGCTGAAATCAATGACATTGGGAGACTAACAGTTCCGTGCAGCCCGATTCCTCTTCTTCTAGGCATAAGTGACTTCCTTGACTTAACATGGGGTAAAAAACTGTTCCTCTTCTACACCACATTTTATGCTAGGAAGGCTATTTTGTTGAAATGGAACCAAAACTCACCACCTACTAAACAGCTATGGCAATCACTGATAAACACAGCACTCCCACTCTACAAATTGACGTATAGGGGAAGAAATTGTGCAAAAAAATTCGGGAAAATATGGTCGGAATGGGTAAAGGCAAAACACCTTACTATTCCATAATGGTAATCTAAATGTTACTTAGGAGTGGGATTGCTCCACCGTTTTGCCTCCCCCCCCCCCCCCCCTCTTAGGGTTGATCCTGAATATCTCCTTGGTATGACAGGGTAGGAGTTAACTGATATTACTCTGATAAATATATACTAATGGAAATATCGCAATATATACTGCATGTGCGGATGTGTGAAGCAAATCTTGACATTTGATTATTGGATGGTATAAACTGGCAATGTAATGTTTTATTTTATTTTGTCTAAAATCTTTAATAAACTTTATGTTAAAAAAAAAAAAAAAGTGGTTGTTACCCACTTCTACTAAATCCTCCCATCCTCTCTGTACCATTATAATAAGTGTCCTTGTGCCTGTGTTATGTAAAAAATCTGCCGGATTGTACCTATATGAGCGCAGCTCTCGGCACTAAGCTGACTGTCAGCTCGCTTCCCTCTCTGGCTCACAGCTCCAGTGGGCGGGGACAAGCTCTCCCACTGACGTTAGCAGGGGAGGAGGGGAAGAGGGGAAGGTGCTGTATAACATGCTTTAAGGGAACAGGATCAATTTTTTTTTTTTTTTGGTTAACAAACGCTTTAAAGTGTTTTTAGAAGGTTCTCTGCATTAAGATAAAGATCATCCTGTGTTCAGCTGTGGGAAACCTACCTCTGTCAAAATAAAATAGCATAGCCGGAGGGATTCAAGCAATTTCCTTTCAACCTGTGATTGCAGGAAAGAAAATGTATATAATATATGGCTTGCTTTAGTGAGATTACTTTTATGTCTGCTGATGGGGAAGTAATAACTGGGAAAGAAAAGCCTGCTGTTTGTGTTCAATTTCTGAAGTTTCGAGAACTACAAGCCATCAGCTGCAATGGCTGACGGTAGTTGTAGTTCTCCCATTCACAGAACTCTGTGAATGAATGATGAGGCATGGCCCCAATTTTCTAAGATTGTGACTGTGGGTATGGGGAGAGGATCCCTGGCCCTCTGTCAAAACGCGGACTGGGAAGAGGTTACAGGGGCATGCTACACCTGGGATATGGGTGTAACATGTAGCATGTTACGAAAGGTAAATTTATCCTTTAATCTTTTATTGAAATGACTTGAAGCTAACACAGGGCTTCATTTTCCACACTTATGGCAGTCTGCATTTGCAAAGCATTGGTGCACTTTAAGGTACAATATATAAATATTATACAATTTTACAAGGCATGCTAAAATAAACAGAAAAGAACATAAAAAATATACTTATTCTAAAAGTATATTGGAGCAGTTACCGCATGATTGCTTGTTATATATGCATTCCGCGTTTCCTGATTAGTATTGCTTTACAGTGATTGTTCTTTAATGTTTCCCTCTCCCAGTGCAAGTTTGTCAGACTGACTGAGATTAATACAATCTCTATCCTACAACTTTATTTATCACAGAAGTTGTTCAACAAGGCTTCTCATTGCAACGCCTAGATAAACAAGTCATCAGACAGATTATTTTAAATTCTGTATTTGAAAAACCATAGTTTAAATATTAAACAGTAAGCAAGTAAAAATGCAAAAGTTAATTCAAAATGACTATTAGGCAAATTCTAAAAAAATAACACAGGAAAAGTGGCATGGTTTCCCTTTTAATATTCTAATCCTAAAAGTAGATTTTGTGAAAATATGTGGGAATATTTAAAAGGGTGGTACAAAGGGAAATATCTATAACAGCCACTGAGACTTTAAAACTGAACGCCAGACATATATAAAAGGCACAATTTAAAGCCTAAAGCCTCGTACACACGATCGGATTTTCCGCAGACAAAACGAAAGACTTTTGTCCATAGGCGTGTGCCTGGATTTTGTCTTGCATACAAATGGTACACAATTGTCGGCCAACAAACACGAACGTAGTGATGTACCATACGTATACGAGCCGAAAAAGAGGAAGTTCAACCGTCAGGCGTCACCCTTTGGGCTCCTTCTGCTAATTTTGTGTTAGTAGAAGTTTGGTGAGTGTTGATTCGCACTTTTCATTTCGCACTTTTCAGTTTTTCTGAACGTCGTTCGTCAACCAGCCATGTTGCGGAATCGGAGGAGATAACATGTTAATTATTATTGGCCTTGGAGTTATTGCTTTGTCCAGTCCAGGAACAGGAGGAGGAGGATTTATTGGACCAAAAATTTGTTGTTTTGTTAATCGTGACCAATTATGTCATATGCCTTTGCTGCGGGAGCTCCAGGAGAATAATCCAGAAGATTTTCGGAATTATCTCCGCTGACGGACCCCTGCTTTTAGCAACTCTTGGCATTGTTGACCTCCTATATTAAGAAGCAGGACACATGCATGAGGCTTTTATTTTATTTTTTGGTTGAATAATGATTTGATTTGGTATATTTTTTGATGCATAGAATGCACTTTTTGGTTAAGTTCTATTGGCAGATAGCATGTCTAATTTTTTGTTTTCTTTTTTTTTAATGCACAATAAAAAAATTGTGGAGAATAATACTTGGCTATGTGTTTTACTTCAAATGACAGTTTGGGAGTAGGCAGTTACATTTAAAAAATACAATGCAAAATTAACAAGGCACACTGACATAGTTGCATCTTTGATCTTAAAAACTACAGGATAATGGTGTTGTGGTAACTTGCACCAAAAAAATAACAAGCATAATAATAATATTCTTGATATCACTAGGAAAAAAAAGCCTTTGAAAATTTGTTTGCAATAACTCCACCAGTATCACCAGCAAAGCAGCTTCATTATTATCCCATTAAAGAAGAAGAGAATTTGCACTGCATTTCGAGATTTTATAATTTGCCATGTCACGAATGTTAATTCTGCATTACGAACGCTTCTGGCTCGTCCTTGCTTCTGAGCATGCGTGTTTGTACTTCGGACTTTTGTCCGACGGACTTGTGTACACACGCTTGAAAAATCCGACAACAGACATTTGTCCATGGAAAATTTTAAAGCCTGCCATCCAACATTTGTCCGTGGAAAATCCGACAACAATTGTCCGATAGAGCGTAAAAGCGGTTGGATTTTCTGCCAACAGCCTGTCATCACACATTTCCCGTCGGAAAATCCAATCGTGTGTATGCGGCTTTACTCTATGAATACTAGCCAACATTTCATATTCCTGGTATGTGCCTGTATGAAACGTATCCTGTTCTCTTCAAATTGCTTCCTGTGTGTGAAATCCCTGGTGTTCCTGCCTGTCCCCCTGCTTTCCTATTACTGACAACACGAAGCAGGAGAACACCGTGGTCAGTTACAGTGTCTTAAAATAGTATTCATACCCCTCCCTTGAAATTTTTCACATTTTGTCATGGTACAACCAAAAACGTAAATGTATTTTATTGGGATTTTATGTGATAGACCAACATAAAGTGGCATATAATTGTGAAGTGGAAAATGATAAATGGTTTTCAGATTTTTTTACAAATAAATATCGGAAAAGTGTAGCATGCATTTGTATTCAGCCCCCGAGTCACTACTTTGTAGAACCCCCTTTCGCTGCAATTACAACTGCAAGTATTTTTGGGTAAGTCTCTACCAGCTTTGCACATCTAGAGAGTGAGATTTTTGCCCATTCTTTTTTGCAAAATAGGTCAAGCTCTGTCAGATTGGATGGAGAGTGTCTGTGAACAGCAATTTTCAAGTTTTGCCACAGATTCTCAATTGGATTTAGGTCTGGACTTTGACTGTGGAATTCTAACACATGGATATGCTTTGATTTAAACCATTCCATTGTAGCTCTGACTGTATGTTTAGGGTCGTTGTCCTGCTGGAAGGTGAGCCTCCATCCCAGTCTTAAGTCTTTTGCAGACTATAACAGGTTTTCTTCCAAGATTGCCCTGTATTTGGCTCCATCCATCTTCTCATCAACCAGATCTGACCAGAGCACCTTCTTCCACATGTTTCCTGTGTCCCAGACATGGCTTCACTCAAACTGCAAACAGGACTTCTTATGGCTTTCTTTCAACAATGGCTTTCTTCTTGCCACTCTTCCAAAAAAGGCCAGTGTCAGAGAACAATCCGCAGAAGAACTGGCATATCTATTAATGGCCAGCAGAATCATGGATTGGCAAACTTTAAAAATGTAAAGCCTGCAGCAGCAATCACTAATTGCTGGATGATCTTCAGCTCCCCTGTTTGTTCCCATGTTCTTGTTCCTGCTATTATTGGTACATGACAGTATCATCCAACCATTATGTCAGAGGCCGACAGAGGTGCTTCCCTGCTGACGGCTCTGTGCCAGTAAGTCGCAGACCTTACCCAAGCAGTGACGAGCCTACAGGATGGGTATTTCCAGTTGGAGGTTTGCCTACAGAACCTGATGATGTCCTCTGCTACAGCTAATCTGCCTGCTGCAGTCTTTACATCCCCTTCACCTGTCCAAGAATGCTCAGCTTCTGCTCCAACTGTGGTGGTTCCACCCCCCGAACCAAGGGTACCTACTCCGAAACGCTTCCCGGGTGACTGAAGAAAGTTCACAGCATTCAAGAATGCCTGCTTACTATACCTGGCCTTTCGGCCAAGAACTTTTTCTTTAGAGACTGTTAAAGTGGGATTCATCATCTCTCTGCTGTCCAATGAACAACAGTCTTGGGCCCATCAGCTGCTGGAGCAAAAAAAATTCCGCTATTAACTTGGTGGATTTGCTGTTTGAAGCCATGGCCCAATTATATGATGACCCGCAATGCATGGCCACTGCTGAAGCTGTTCTTCATACCTTGCAACAAGGACAGCGCCCTATAGAAGACTATACAGTAGACTTTAGTAAATGGTCTTCAGATACAGGGTGGAATGAGGCTGCTCTCAGATATCAATACAAGCTTAGCCTGTCTGAAACTCTCAAAGATGAGCTAGCACGAGTGGAGGCCCCAGCCACATTAGAAGGGCTCATTCAGCTAGCCATCCAACTTAAAGAAATGCCTTTGGGAGCAACGGTCAGAATGTGCACAATCCTTTCGGCCTTCATGGATATTGCCTAAAGTTCCAGCTTCTCCTGCACCTTTCACTCCAGTCACCTCTGAAAGAGGGCCTATGCAAATTGGCGTGGTTCGCTCTGCTCTAACCTCCAATGAGAGACTTCATCACCGGCAACCCAACCTTTGTCTCTACTGTGGAGGAGCTCGACATTTCCTTCTCAACTGTTCAGTGAGGCCCAGTAAGTCTTCTCCATACAGCCCTATGTGCCTCCAAGTCCCGGGACCTTCCCCAACTCACCTTGTTCTCCATGTTGCATTACCGGTGGCGAAAGGGGAGGTCAGACTTCCAGCACTTGTTGTTTCCGGGCTTGCAGTTGTTTTATGGACAATACTCTTGCAACAGACTTTCAGATTCCCCTTCAAGCTAAAAAACGTAAACTTGAAGTTCATTTGGCTGATGGTACCATACCTCGGTGCATGCCTGTTACACAAGAGACTTTACCTATACTTACCATAACTGATTTGGGCCATCAAGAATTCCTTTGTTTTGATTTTCTTTGCTCACCAATGTTTCCTGTGATTCTGGGAATCCCCTGGTTGCGGGCACACAACCCACAGATAGACTGGAACAAAGGGGATATCTCCTTCAAGTCAACCTACTGCCTTTAGCATTGCATAGTTCCTAAGTCTGTATCACCTTCCAGTTGCCTTTCCGTGCAGCCAGTTTTCAATTCCAGCCAAGATGTCCCTGCAGTTTACCATGACTTCCTAGACATTTTCAATAAGAAGAAAGACAACACATTACCACCCCATCGTCCTTACGATTATCCAATCGAGCTGTTGCGGGGTGTGGAGATTCCTTTTGGATGAATATTCCCACTTTCAGAGACTGAGACATTATGCTAATACATTGACGAGAACCTAGAAAAGGGTTTTATCCGTCCGTCATCTTTCCCAGCTGGTCCTGAGATCTTTGTGGAGAAGAAAGACCATACCCTCAGGCCTTGTGTGTGTGTTCTACAGAGAACTCAACAAGACCACCATCAAATTATCCTCTCCCTCTCGTTCCTGAACTCTTCCAGAGATTTCATGCCACCCAAATCTTTACCAAGCTGGACTTACGGGGTGCTACAATCTTGTGCGCATTTAAACTCGCTTTGGGCATTTTGAATATCTTGTTATGCCTTTTGGACTGTGTAATGCCCTGGCTACCTTCCAGCATTTTATGAACAACATCTTTAGAGAGTTTGTGGATAACTTCTTGATTGTATACTTCGATGATATCCTCATTTTCTCTGCCACTTTGGAGCTGCATAGAACCCACGTCAAGAAGGTGCTATCCACACTGAGAGAACACAGGCTCTATGCGAAAGCGGAGAAAAGACGTCCATACTGGGCCTAATCATTTCCATGGATGGTGTAACCATGGACCCTCAGAAGGTTCATGGAGTGGCCAGCCCCCACCGACAAGAAAGGCTTTGCTAATTTTTATTGAAAAATTATTAAAGACTTTTTTAGCAAATATTGCCCCCAATAGACTCGCCAGCACACCCGTTTCCAGTGGTCCCAAGAAGCCCAAGCGGCTTTTGATAAGCTAAAGTCTTTGTTCACCTCAGCTCCCATTCTGCAGCATCCCGATCCAGCTTTGCCCTATGTCTTGGAGGCCGATGCATTGTAAATCACCAGGGGCTCAACACCAAGGTCCTAAAGCATTACTGCATCCAGTAGCTTTTTTTTCCTGAAAGCTGAGCCAGCCGGAAAGGAATTATGATGTGCGGGATCGGGAACTGCTGGCAATAAAAGCCACAATAGAAGAATGGCGATATCTACTAGAAGGTGCAGCTCACCCCATCATGATATTCACAGATCATAAAAACTTGGAGTATCTCAGATCCGCCAAACGTCTAAGACCACGGCAAGCCAGATGGGCCTTGTTCTTTTGGAGATTTAACTTTCATCTAACTTATCACCAGGGGGTCCTAGATTAGGAAGGCAGATGCTGTCTCACGCATGTTCCCAGAGACTCCTGAAACTGTTGGCCCAAGCACCATCTTGTCCCCTCACAATTTTCTTCTGATTCAGCCTGATCTAAGGTCTCAAACAGGCATCTGCTCGATGCTCAGAATCCGATTTCTCTACACTCAGAAAATAGGAAGGACTGCTGTGGCACAAGGACAAGATTTTTGTTCCTGAGGGAGTCAGACCCCAAGTCCTCAAGACCTTTCACAAACACCAGCTTGCTGTCCATTGCGGGGTCCATAAGACATCTGAGCTGATTCAGCGATCCTACTATCCTACTGGTGGCCTAACCTGAGGCAAGATTAAAAGGACTTTCATAGGTTCCTGTACAACCTGTGCCCAAAAAAAAGGAAGCCGCATGCAAGCTTGGGGTCCATTAAGACCATTGCCTGTCCCAGACCACCCTTGGAAGATGCTATCCATGGACTTTATAGTGGATTTACCCCCCTCCAAAGGTTTCTCCACTATGCTGGTGGCGGTCAATCATCTGTCAAAGATGGCCCACTTTCTGCCTCTACTGGGTACTCCCTCTGCCATGGCTACAGCACACACCTTTATCAGGAAGACTGTAAGATTACATGGCCTGCCGAACAGTATTGCCTCTGACAGAGGAGTACAATTTACCTCAAGGTTCTGGAGGGCTCTCTGCAAAGCTTTAAACATTGAAGTCTGCTTGTCATCTGCAGAGTAATGGCCAGATGGAGAAGACAAATCAGACTTTAGAGCGATATCTACATTGCTTTTCTACCTTCCCTCAACTGGGTAGCCTTGGTCCCGTGTGCTGAATTTGCATACTATAATTCTGTACGCGTTCCCACCAATCAGTCTCCATTCTGGACGAACTATGGATTCCACCCATCATTTTTGCCTAATGCCATTCCGGAAGCAGCAGTACCTGCCGTACAGAACATATTAACCTTCATCCAAGAAAACTTGCAGGTTCTTCATGAAACCATGCAGAAATCGCAGGAGGACTACAGGAAATATTATGACTGGAGGAAGAAAGGGAATCCAGTTCTGAAGGTAGGGGACAAAGTGTGGCTCTCTCCAGCGAACCTCAAACTGTCTTGCCCTTCTTGGAAGCTGGGTCCAAGGTTCATTGGTTCCTTTGCAATCAAGAAAGAGATTAAGATAAAACGTATGTCAAGAGCGCTCAGAATGTCAGAACCGGGCAGTTAGTGTCTTTGTTGGATGCATGAAGTGGTCTTCAAACACTTAGGGCTGCACTCAAAGAGGGAAGCAATCTCTAATATAAAACAAATTTTAAAAAAAAGGCGCCTCTAAGTGCAAAATTAAAACTTTTAATATACCCAAACAAGATTCAAAACACTTACAGAATCAAGGATAAGAAGAGGCATAACATGGATATATGAAGCAGGTGATCCAGCATCAGGAGGTCCCAGTGTATCACAGCTCTCCAGGGATAATGATATGCAGCAGCAGAAGGTCCCAGGATAACCAGCAGGTGAACACCCCAGGCTCTTGGAACACTGGTCAAGCAATCGCGTCGTCTGAGTCAGCATGGAGCATGAATCCCGGAAATGACGTCAGTGGGAGGGGACAACAACTAGCATGGACCGCAAACAGGAAATATGTCATCAAAATGGGACGCGTTTCGGAACTACTGATGGGTTCCTTCTTCAAGCCAATGACAACAGGTTTGTAGAAGCTGAGCTTCTTATAGTCTATGGGCGGAGCTGTGGGTGGGGCTATGGGCAGTGATAAGGGAAGAAAAACAATGCTGCAGCATCCCAGGAAGTAGTGTGATCCATGGGCATAGAACTGCACAGTAGACATAAAGACAGAGCGGGATGCAGCCCGCACACGAAAAACGGCAAGACAAATACAGCAAGTATATATAAGGAAAGGAACTTGAAATCAATGAAAAAATATATATAGCACGGAACAAAGTGGTCAAACCGTACATTGCTCCTCAGTAGCAGATGCCACTAAAAATTAATCGTTTAAAAGATGATCACTGGATCAATATATGGGGATAACAAACATAATGAAGTACATAGGTATACATGCGTGTGCATGCATGTGCGCACAAGAAACAACCACAGATGCAAAAAAAACAAAACCAAAAAAACTCATAGATGAAATTAAAAAAAAATGCATAGACGCAAAACCAAAACAAAAAATGCATAGATGCCTAAAAATGCATAGATGCAAGGGAAAAAAGAGAAAAAAACGTCCATTGGATGAATCATTATACACACACGCATACACATCCTATAGGAAAAACAGAATGCGATTTGCCAATGGAGGACATACCTAAGGGGAACATGGGCACTGTATAATGAGCATACATATGAAAATGGGGATGTAATGGTGAATGAAGTTCTAAAGTATGGCACTGATTTCAAAGTTCTCATTTAACCCTCCAGGGGCCAAAACATTCAAAGAGAAAATCCAATACATCTCTTTGTGGCAAAGCTTTCGGAAACGCTCAGCTGGGGGGAAGTCTCTAGGCATCGCCTCAATAACCCAAACCATTAGACCATCAGTGGATTTGTTGTGGTATTCGAGATAGTGCCTAGGGACACTATGAGTGTCTAATCCATCAGTAATGAACCCGCGATGTTCGCCAAATCGCTTACGTAATGGTCTGATAATACGCCCAACATAAAAAGGGCCGCATGGGCATGTCAAACTAAAGACTACATGGTCAGAAGAGCATGTGTGAAAGCCCTTGATAGGGTATGCTTTACCTTTCACACAAAAATCTTTCTGGCCATGTTTAACAAACCGACATGTCTTGCATAGCGGCTTGCGGCATTGATACATGCCCGAGATGGCTAGAAAGATTGGAAGGGAATAACCTGGGGGTAATGGCTTACCCTTAAGTTTACTAGGTGCCACCTTACTTTTAATATTAGGGGCCTTTCTATAGGAAAATTTGGGCTTATTAGATAGGACAGGAAGAAGGTGCTCATCCTGAAGCAGCAAAGGCCAAAGCTTCTGCACGATACCCTCCATCTGTCTGTAACGAGAGTGAAATTGGGTAATAAATCGCAAATCATCCTTATTGTTGTCAGCATGGGTGAGAGGACATGGTTGGATAGGTGCATCTCTGTAGTGAGAGTAAGCTGTTTGCACAATATCAGCTGGAAATTCTTTGTCAAGAAATTTATCTTCCAAGATCTTACTCTGGATGTCATAGTCATTGCTTCTAGTACAGTTCTTATTAAGTCTACAGTATTGGCTTTTAGGTATGTTATTAAGCCATTGGGGGTGGTGGCAGCTTTTATAATGAAGACAAGCGTTTCCCTCTGTTGGCTTAGTAAAATTCTTAGCATGGATCACCTTTCCAGCAAAGAATAGTTCCAAGTCAAGGAAGACCAACTTTTCCTTATTCATGACAGAGGTAAAGTGCAAACCCATATTATTATTGTTGCAATGTGCAACAAAATCAGAAACTGTAGATGCATTACCATCCCAAATGATGATCACATCATCTATATACCTGCCATAAAAAACGATTTGGGAAGAGAAGGGGTTGTTATGCCAAATATGAGACGATTCCCAATACCCCATGGTAAGGTTCGCATATGAAGGTGCAAAGTTTGCCCCCATAGCTGTCCCATTAACCTGTAGGAAAAACTCATTGTCAAAATTGAAATAGTTATGGGTGAGACAGAAGGCAGTAGCCTCTACAATAAAGGAGGCTTGCCTGGCATTCAGCATGGGGTCCTTACACAAAAAGGATTGTATCGCACATAGTCCCACATCGTGCGGTATAGAGGTATACAGTGATTGAACATCAATGGAAACCCACAAATAGGTGGGTTCCCAAGAATAAGGGGAGAGAAGTTCTAACAGGTGGGTACCATCTCCAATATATGACTGTAGGGATTGAGCAAGTGGCTGAAAGAACTGGTCTACATATTGTGAAAAACCACTTGTTATGCTTCCCATGGCTGCAACAATCGGTCGTCCGGGAGGATTGACCAAACTTTTATGCACCTTAGGCAGGTGGTAAAAGTAATGAACAGCCCTAACCAAAAAAGAAGCTTCCTGCTGAGTAATAATATGGTCGCTGAGTGCATCCTTAACCAGTGAAGTGGCCTCTAAAGTAAACTGGGGCAATGGGCCAGTCTTTAACTTGAAGTATGTGTTGGTATCTGACAGGAGTCTAGTAGCCTCTGCGACATAATCGGCTCTATTTTGTACAACTATTCCCCCACCTTTGCCACAGAGAGATGTATTGGATTTTCTCTTTGAATGTTTTGGCCCCCGGAGGATTAAATGAGGATTTTGACATCAGTGCCATACTTTAGAACTTCATTCACCATTACATCCTCATTTTCATATGTATGCTCATTATACAGTGCCCATATTCCCCTTGGGTATGTCCTCCATTGGCCAATTCCATTCAGTTTTTCCTATAGGATGTGTATGCGTGTGCGCATAATGATTCATCCAATGGACGTTTTTTTTTTCCCTTGCATCTATGCGTTTTTAGGCATCTATGTGTTTTTTGCTTTGTTTTTGCATCTATGCATTTTTTTTCTTTCATCTATGCGTTTTTTTGCATCTATGCATTTTTATTGGGTTTTTTTTGCGTCTGTGGTTGTTTCTTGTGCGCGCATGCATGCACACGCATGCATACCTATGTACTTCATTCTGTTTGTTATCCCTATATATTGATCCAGTGATCCTCTTTTAAACAATTAATTTTTAGTGGCATCTGCTACTGAGGAGCAATGTACGGTTTGATCGTTTTGTTCTATTGTATACATACTTTTTCATTGATTTCAAGTTCCTTTCCTTATATATACTTGCTGTATTTGTCTTGCCGTTTTTCGTGTGTGGGCTGCATCCCACTCTGTCTTTATGTTTACTGTGCAGTTCTATGCCCATGGATCACACTACTTCCTGGGATGCTGCAGCATTGTTTTTCTTCCCTTATCACCGCCCATAGCCCCACCCACAGCTCCGCCCATAGACTATAAGAAGCTCAGCTTCTACAAACCTGTTGTCATTGGCTTGAAGAAGGAACCAATCAGTAGTTCCGAAACGCGTCCCATTTTGATCATATATTTCCTGTTTGCGGTCCATGCTGGTTGTTGTCCCCTCCCGCTGACGCCATTTCCGGGATTCATGCTCCATGCTGACTCAGACGACGCAATTGCTTCACCAGTGTTCCCAGAGCCTGGGGTGTACATTGAAGTGGCAGTTATCCTGGGACCTTCTGCTGCTGCATATCGTTATCCCTGGAGAGCTGTGATACACTGGGACCTTCTGATGTCGGATCACCTGCTTCATACATCCATGTTATGCCTCTTCTTATCCTTGATTCTGTAAGTGTTTTGAATCTTGTTTGGGTATATTAAAAGTTTTAATTCTGCACTTAGAGGCTCCTTTTTTTATTTTATTTGTTAAGAAAGAGATTAACCCTGTGGCCTTTGAATTATCCCTGCCAAGCTGTTATAAGATTCACCCAGCCTTCCATGTTTTGCTGCTCAAACCAGCCACTTCTGGCCCCTTTTCTGGAAGGGAAGACCCACCTCCGCCTCCAATCACGGTGGGTGAAGAAACAGAGTTTGAGGTGGAAGCCATCATGGATTGTCGAAAAAGTGGAAGACAAGTCCAGTACCTGGTAAAGTGGAAGGGTTACTCACCTGAAGAGAGCTCTTGGGAACCTGCAAATAATGTTCTTGCCCCAATTTTTTCGTGAATTTTTCAGAAAATATCCAGAGAAGCAAGCACGCTTGGGCATCCGGAGGCTGCCCCTTGGGGGGGAGGGGGCACTGTCAGAGAACAATCCGCAGAAGAACTGGCATATCTATCAATGGCCAGCAGAATCGCGTATTGGCAAACAGAAATAAGCCAATGCGCATGCGCACACGGGCAAGAATGGTCAATGAGATATAGTTCCCAGTGCGCATGAGCGTATGCCAAAGCGCACGCAATGCATGACAGACTCTCGCGCCCAGTAGCCTCTTTACAGCCTGCAGCAGCAACCACTAATTGCTGGATGATCTTCAGCTCCCCTGTGTGTTCCCGAGTTCTTGTTCCTGCTATTATTGGATTTCCTGTTACCGACCCAGCTTGCCTTTGACCTGTCTCATCTCCATTCCTGGCTTTGACCCTTGGCTTCTTCCAGTGACTCCGCTTCTGCCTGCTGATCCATGTATGACCCCGGCTTACTCCTGACTCTGCTTGCTACCTACTTCTGGCTGATCCTCTGTGTATGACTTCTGGCCTGGCTCCTGACTCTGCTCCCGGCTCTCCCTTCTGCCAAGTCTCACCCGGTACTCCTGAGGGACTCCTGCCCAGCAGCGCATCCTGCTCATCAGCCGCCATGCAGCGGACATCTCTTCAGCACTTCAGCCTGTCGCAACTGGCAACCCCTGCCTCTGAGTATACCACTCCCTGTTACCACCTTTAGGGGCGCTCGGCACTTAGACGCAAGGGAAGTCCCCTCTGCACTTCGGCCTCCAACCAGGTATGTGACAGCCAAATTTGTGGAATGCCCAACTAATAGTTGTCCTGTGAAAAGAAAAAGTGGGATTCCCCCTCAGATGGGATTTTGAATTGCAACAACACCACCAATAGTTATATAAAACCAAAATTTATTAGAACATATTTAAAATATGATCACTCACGCAAGTGGTGAATAGCATAATCTTTGCAAACATTTCAAAGTACATAAATATACATATGTTGTCCAAATTCTCTCCAGTAATCTGAAAAGAGTCTTTGGTACCCGACACGTTTCAGGTTCAAGCCCTTCGTCCGGGGTATTTATACAGGAGAATATACGTTCAACTTGTCAACATAAGGTGAATGATACAATGCTCAGATATACAATTGTTCAGACAGAAACTAGTAGTCACTGCCACAGATTGCATGATTGGAGGTATGGTGCGGCCCCGAACCAAACGGGATACCCCACGGAGGTCCCCCACTATGGAAGGTCGTAAGCGCACATGTATAAGAGGTAACAGGAGCCTAATGGTGAGAGAGGGATGAGGGATTAACCTCTGTAATCCTTTATTGGAAAGCGTGGTGTAAGCACATCCTCCAATTCTACCCCTGCTGTGTGCTTATCCTGTCCGCATGCTGTTCTCCCTGGCAGTGACTATGCAATTTAAACTTGCAATGACTATGCAATTTAATCTTGTTCTATGTGATTTCACAGATCACCACTTGTGTGAGTGATCATATGTTAAATATGTTCTAATAAATTTTGGTTTTATATAACTTTTGGTGGTGTTGTTGCCGTTCAAAATGCCATCTGACTGACAAACAGCAAGGGGGGGGGGGGGGGGTGGAGCTGCCGACCAAGATGGCTGTACATTGAAGTGGCAAAGCCACGGTGGAGTATGTAGTCAGATGGATGGCTAACTAAACAATTTATTTTCTTAATATTTGTTGATATACAGCAATCTCTGTGTGACAGATACCTGCGATACAGACGAGGGTGCCCGGAGCCGTGGTTGTGCCGGATCCGAGGAGTGGAGCTGACAAACTGGGCTGGCTCTTTCCCACGGGAGTGGACGGCTCTCTGTGGGAGACTTCCCAGTTCCAGGTGTGAAGCCGTCTTGCTGCCGGGTACAGAGTGCTGGAACAGATGCACCTGAGGAGATTCGGTTGGAGCATTGGCTGGCGACGGGAGTCCTCGAGGGATTCGTAGAGATGCCGAGCCACCCAATGATAGGGGGAGGAGACCAGCGGTGGCTGAGTCAGGAGGCTCGGAGGAACCATCGGCCACTGTCGGAGGGCTCCAGAGAACATTGTGGAGACGCCACGGCACCTCGTGACAGGAGGCAAGGATTAGCGGTGACTGAGTCATAGAACCTCGGAAAGACCATCAACTGTTATCGGAAAGCTCCGGAGAGCCTAGTGGAGTAGCTGAGCCGCCTCGTGGCCGTAGACGGAGATCGGTGATTGTTGGCTTGGAGAGGAATAGAACCTGCGCATACAGAGGGGACAAGAAGGCCTATGAGAGTAGACAGAGGATTCTTGGAGACTGGGTGAGTGAAGAATATTAATATCAAGAAATAAAGCGGGATTCCACTGTCTCTGAGGTTTTTTTTTTTTTGCCACAATGACAAATATTAAGATATAAGAATAAGTAACTCACGTATTCCAATTTTAAAGACCTTTGCTGTCTGTTTTCTCCATAAATAGAAACTTATATAATATCATCATGACGGTTTTCATCTTGCCTGTGGGCATGTGAAGCCCACAGGCATCCTCTTCCGGGATACGGTGCTGCTGATCGACCAGCATGCACCGCCCGTTCTATTCAGGATCCCGCGCATGCGCAGTAGAGGGAAATCGGAGCGCCGTCAACAGCTCCGGTTGCCATCACAACGAGCGGCGTCGTAGGAAGTCCCGCCCCGTTGTGATGGCAACGTAGATAATCAAAAACTAAAGGAGGATAAATGAGCGAGACATAGAGGAGAGAGCGGCGCTGGAGTTAGAGGAAAGGTAAGTATAAAAATCTCTTTTCTAATCCTGATAACATAGGATTTTATCATTTGCATTCTCTTTGGGCACAAACATTTATATTATAACAAATATCAGCCTTCTGTTATTTAAATTTTTTTGGCACAAATATATATATGGATATATAGATCTATATATATATATATATATATATATATATATATATATATATATATATATATATATATATATATATATATATATATATATATATAGATATATAGATATATATATATATAGATATATATATAGATATATATATACATATATATATATATATATATATATATATATATATATATATATATATATATATAGATATCTATATCTATATAGATATCTATATAGATATCTATATATATATCTATATATAGATATATATATCTATATTTGCACTGGTGCCTCTGTGATTGACCCCCTGATGAAGATACGAAATACCCCTTGTATCGAACACGCGTAGGGGAAGGGGACAGGACGGAACGTTATACACACAACCTGTTGGGACAGATTAGCACGCCACCCCATACAGGCCGCTGTTGCCCGTTCGTCTCTGCTGTTTTAGTGTGGCGCCCTTAAGCGCCTTGTTACTGTGAGTACCCATTGCGGGATTTGTTTATGATTTTAATAAATTTAGTACATACTGCACCATGAAGTCCTTTTTATGTTGATATATTGAGGTACAAACGGGACTGCTGTGAGGAACAGAGGCACCAGTGCAAATCTATCCAGGACCCTGCATATAACATCGAACCCAGAGAGGTTCTAAGGCGCATTCTGACCAAGCCTAATTGCAAGGTCGCACGCCCTAAGGTGAGGGGCTATCACCTGGGGGGGGGAGCACTTGTATAAGCGCATAGCACTTTAGTTTGTGTTCACCATAACACATGAATGGATTGTGGAAGATCTGTGGACTGTTAATTTGATCATTGCACAGCAACACAGCACTGAATTGCATAGAATCACATGGATGCAACACCAAATCGCATGGATGCGTTTTTTTGTATTTTTTAACTTTTTATTGTTTGAACATTGCATTAATACCATATTGCATAGATGCAGGACTGAAATGCATGGATGCAACACTAAATCGGACTGTTAATTTAATCATTGCACAGCAACACAGCACTGAATTGAATAGAATCACATGGATGTAGCACCAAATCGCATGGATACGTTTTTTTGTATTTTTTAACTTTTTATTGTTCGAACATTGCACTAACACCATATTGCATAGATGCAGTACTGATATGCTTGAATGCAACACTAAATCGCATGGATGTTTGTGTTGAATTATCTATTAATGTTTTAAAAATGCACAAGCTTTGTGGAATATTTGCAATACACAGGCTTATTGGAGCACTTTTACCTATTTATTCATTCATTGAAATTTATTGCACATTAACGTATAGTATAGTATTAATAGTTAATAATAGATTTTGTATATGTTAGGCACAATATCACTTTATTAATATTTTAGTGGAAATGTCTTATTTTTTATTTTGATAAGCGCAGTTATGAGACATGCGTAACGTTAGCAGCTGATCATTTGCAAAGATATACTATTTTGGAGACCAGATTTGGTCAATTACCTGGATGCTCACAGGACTACAAATTAGTGCTAATGAATCAACCCAAGATCTAACACAGACTGCTGGGACGTATTCACCAATGCAGTTAAGGCGGGATGTGCATTCTCCCAAAAGACTCACTTATGACACACTGGGAAAGAGTTCTGAAGAACTTATTTATACCATTCGCAGATCAGCTCCTGATGCTACACCCCCCACTGTTAATTGGGTAGGGGGCGACTCTGTCTTATCCTCTGACACCAATGGGTGGGACACGGCAAATGCCCTGGCCTGTTCAAAGACAGAGTTTGATCTAACTGATAGTGTGTATAGATGGTTCCAAAGAAACCCAGAAGTGTGTCAGTATTCGCTAGATTTGGATTGTTGTTAGGAAAGATATCGTAAATAAATCATTCTTTCCTTTTCAGCAAACTGAAGTGGGTATTCTTTATGTCTTTGGGGACCAAAAAGTTTGAGTTTTAAGTTTCAAACGCTACCACACGCTAGTTGAGTATTAGCGTAGGGTACAGCACCACACAGTCCTAGGCACACTAACACAGGGTCTCGAAAGATGGGATGGCCATCACATTTTGAGAGACCCTAATCTGCAACGTTCAGTTTACAGTTTTTTTTTTAGTTTTTATGAAAGTGAAAAAAGTGAAAAAAAAACACACAAAAACACAAAAATAATATAAAATAAAAAATCCAAAAATAGTTGTGGTTGTATTTTTCTTCTCTCTCTCTATTGTTCTCTCTCTTATGTTCGCTCTCTACTGTCCGCTCTACTGTTCATTCACTATTGTTCTATATCTATCGTTCTCTCTCTGTTTTATTTTTACTTTATTGTATTTGGTTTGCAGGTATGGTATGTTTTACTGTAATGTGTGTTTTATTGTTAACCATCATTTGCTTAGCAGGTACACCATTCAGCTGCAGCGCGGGTTTATTTATCTTGACAGCAACAGCGTTTGCTCCCACGATACATAAAGCCATGACTCCAGGTCTGTCGGAGGTGATTTCACCACCCCAGTTAAGAAAAAAAAAGAGCATATATGCCGAAGCATGGGGGCAGGGGTGGAGGAGCGATTTGCTCCTAACTTTAGGGGCGGATTGCCACCATGCTTCAGCATATATTTTTTTAGGCACAGATTGCAATGTTTTATTTTTGCTATTTTTTATTGTATTTGCTTTACAAGTATGGTAAGTCTTATGCCCTGTACACACGGTCGGATTTTCCGACGGAAAATGTGTGATAGGACCTTGTTGTCGGAAATTTAGACCGTGTGTGGGCTCCATCACACATTTTCCATCGGAATTTCCGACACACAAAGTTTGAGAGCTTGCTATAAAATTTTCCAACAACAAAATCCGTTGTCGGAAATTCCAATCGTGTGTACACAAATCCGGCGCACAAAGTGCCACGCATGCTCAGAATAAATTAAGAGACTAAAGCTATTGGCTACTGCCTCGTTTATAGTCCCGACGTATGTGTTTTACGTCACCGCATTTAGAACGATCGGATTTTCCGACAACTTTGTGTGACCATGTGTATGCAAGACAAGTTTGAGCCAACATCTGTCTGAAAAAATCCATGGATTTTTTTGTCGGAATGTCTAATCAATGTCCGATCGTGTGTACAGGGCATTACTGTTATACTGTAATGTTACTTTGTGTTATTGTTAACCATCATTTGCTTAGCAGGTATGCAACACGGGTTTATTTATCTTGACAGCAACAGCGTTTGCTCCCCCCATACATAAAGCCGTGACTCCAGCGCTGTCGGAGGTAATTTCACCACCACAGTTAAAAAAAATGGTTCATGTATGCCCATCATTAGAAGTGGGTAGATGAAGGGCGGTATTCTAATGGTGGGCATACCCACCGATCAATCTCTTTTTTTCGTTCAGCCCACAGGCTGCATGAAAAAAAGAACATTACAATGTATGCCCAACAGGGACCAGCAATGTACTGGTATGTTGCTGGACTTTGAGTGGTTATACCAGAATGATGCCTGCAGGTTTAGGTATCATCTTGGTATCATTCTTTTCAGACAGCAGTCGGCTTTCATATAAAAGCAATCCTGGCGGCTAATTAGCCTCTAGACTGCTTTTATAAGCAGTGGGAGGGAACATCCCCCCAGTCCCACCGTCTTCCATGGTTTTCTTGGGTTCTCCTGTCCCAACAGGGAACCTGAGAATGCAGCCGGTGGTTCAGCCAGCTGACCATAGAGCTGATCAGAGACCAGAATGGCTCCAAACATCTCTATGGCCTAAGAAACTGGAAGCTATGAGCATTTCATGACTTAGGTTTCGCTGGATATAAACAGCGCCATTGGGAAATTGGCAAAGCATTTTATCACACCGATCTTGGTGTGGTCAGATGCTTTGAGGGCAGAGGAGAGATCTAGGGTCTAATAGACCCCAATTTTTTTCAAAAAAGAGTACCTGTCACTACCTATTGCTATCATAGGGGATATTTACATTCCCTGAGATAACAACCTGATCGACAGCCTGATACAGAGCCAGAATAAGTCCACCAACCAGGGATATCGGAAGTTACCAACCTTCTCAGGCCGTGTCCACAGGCCAGAAGGAGAAGAATTTGACAGCTGGATGGGTCAGGCTATGCAAGCCCTTGAGGAGTGGGATGTGTCGGGAACAGTAGAAAGACAGCGCATTAGTGAGAGCCTCCGCAGTCCAGCAGCGGATGTCATCAGAAGCCTAAAGAGGGGAAAACCGGATTGTGAGGCCATGGACTACATTGAGGCACTCTCTGCAGTTTACAGCAGGGTAGTGAATCTACCTGACTTGATGAACAACTTGAGCATACCCACCAGTGGAGAGGGGAGAGGCTGTCTGAATATAACGCCCGGGTGGACCAAATCCTGCACCAAATGATCTTGAAAAAAGGTGTCGACCCGCAGGAGGCGGATCGGATCCTACGAGGAGCCAGGCCTAACCACCCTATTGTGCTCAGATTGCTCTTGCAGGGTACCTGAGAGGCCCCCTCATACCCCGAGCTGATGGGGTTAGTGAGAGAAGAGGAGGACCTCTTGGATGAAAAGAGTCAGGAGGCGCAGCAAGAACCCCCCAGAAGAGCGAGAAGATAGTCGCACAATCGGTCCAGGTGGATGACAACATGGTGGAGAGCGACGAAGAGTCTGAGTGGAGGGAGCACACCAAGATCTCTGTGATGCAACCCACCCCAAAAGTTATTACAGTCAAATCACTGGAAGATGGAGCTCAAGTTCAGGAGCAGGTGCAACAGGCCTTGCTAAATGTGATGGGAGCCAAAGCTCAGGCTAAACAGATGGGCATTTCAAAGTGCTACAAATGTGGGGATTCCAGACATTTTAAAGCTCAGTGTCCCCAAAGGGAAGTAAATGCTGAACTGTTGGAGGAGTTGGTGAAGCTGTTACAGACGTTGCCGAAAGGCCAGCCGGCGGAAAACTCCAGGGGGTCTCAGTGAGGAAGCAAACTGAGAACCCCCGATGAGAAACAGAGCTCCAGGAAACAAAGGAAGAGAGGGCCAGAATGAGGTCACCAAAGGAAAGAGTGGTTTGATCACCTTGGTCATCTCTACAGTCAAGTAACCTGGCACCGGGGTCAGGGAGCCAGGCACAGAGGGTCAATGCTTTACCGTTACCTGGGGCCACAGTTAGGTCCTATCAGAACATCTCTAGGAAAATTTGTCAGACTGGCCCAGTTCAAAACGGTCTGGTGACACCACTTAGGGCCACAGTCAGGTCCTATCAGAACACCCCTAATGCCGCGTACACACGAGCGGACTTTACGGCAGACTTTGCCCGGCGGACTTTTCGACGGACTTTACAACGGACTTTACAACAGACTTTCTGAATGAACGGACTTGCCTACACACAATCAACCAAAGTCCGTCGAATTCGTACGTGATGACGTACGACCGGACTAAAACAAGGAAGTTCATAGCCAGTAGCCAATAGCTGCCCTAGAGTGGCTTTTTGTCCGTCGAACTAGCATACAGACGAGCGGACTTTTCGACCGGACTCGAGTCCGTTGGATAGATTTAAAACATGTTTCAAATCTAAGTCCATCCAACTTTTGAGAAAACAAAGTCCGCTGGAGCCCACACACGATCGAATTGTCTGACGAAATCCCATCCGCCGGGCAAAGTCTGCCGTAAAGTCCGCTCGTGTGTACGCGGCATAAGAGAGCCTGTCAGTCTGGTCCAATTGAAAGTGGTCTGGCAACCCCACCTAGGGTCACTGCTAGGCCTTCACAGAGTGCCTTGAAGAAGAAGAACCGTAATCCTAATCGCACTCGGGATACTACTACCAGTTTCCCAGAAAAGTTAGTGGGGCCATCCCCGGTTGTACCTGTGCAAATAGAAGGCATTTATACCAAAGCTTTACTGGACACAGGGGCCCAGGTCACGTTACATAGTTACATAGTTACATAGTAGGTGAGGTTGAAAAAAGACACAAGTCCATCAAGTCCAACCTATGTGTGTGATTATGTGTCAGTATTGCATTGTATATCCCTGTATGTTGTGGTCATTCAGGTGCTTATCTAATAGTTTCTTGAAGCTATCAATGCTCCCCGCTGAGACCACCGCCTGTGGAAGGGAATTCCACATCCTTGCCGCTCTTACAGTAAAGAACCCTCTACGTAGTTTAAGATTAAACCTCTTTTCTTCTAATTTTAATGAGTGGCCACGAGTCTTGGTAAACTCTCTTCTGCGAAAAAGTTTTATCCCTATTGAGGGGTCACCAGTCCGGTATTTGTAAATTGAAATCATATCCCCTCTCAAGCGTCTCTTCTCCAGAGAGAATAAGTTCAGTGCTCGCAACCTTTCCTCATAACTAATATCCTCCAGACCCTTTATTAGCTTTGTTGCCCTTCTTTGTACTCGCTCCATTTCCAGTACATCCTTCCTGAGGACTGGTGCCCAGAACTGGACCGCATACTCTAGGTGCGGCCGGACCAGAGTCTTGTAGAGCGGGAGAATTATCGTTTTATCTCTGGAGTTGATCCCCCTTTTAATGCATGCCAATATTCTGTTTGCTTTGTTAGCAGCAGCTTGGCATTGCCTGCCATTGCTGAGCCTATCATCTACTAGGACCCCCAGGTCCTTTTCCATCCTAGATTCCCCCAGAGGTTCTCCCCCCAGTGTATAGATTGCATTCATATTTTTGCCACCCAAATGCATTATTTTACATTTTTCTACATTGAACCTCATTTGCCATGTAGTCGCCCACCCCATTAATTTGTTCAGGTCTTTTTGCAAGGTTTCCACGTCCTGCGGAGAAGTTATTGCCCTGCTTAGCTTAGTATCGTCTGCAAATACAGAGATTGAACTGTTTATCCCATCCTCCAACGTTGTTATAACGTTGTTATATCGGGATTTCTTTGACAAACACCTGAGTCACATCCCCTTACACAAGCTGGAAGAACTCGAGATCTGGGGAATTGGAACTGCTAGATGCCCCTATGATGGCTACATCCCCATCCAGATATCCTTTTGGGCCAGCAGATGTCAGAAAAGAAGAGGCTTTCGAGACTTTGGCTGGTGGGAACTAATACCGATTTAGTGAGAAGACTGTTATCATCGGTATTGAATGAAGATGGATCCACCAACAACAAGATTCACCCGCAGTTGTTGAAAGCTTGTAGGTGAGAGGCAACAGACAAGAAGGCCCCCAAAGGAGGAGTGGGGCGATTGTGAAAGCTGGAGACCAGAGAGAGAGTACTGCAGCTGGGAGATGTTGCTCATGTGAAGGCCACCATCAAGTTGACTTGGGATCGCCCGGGCCCCTTTGTGGTGTTGGAGACGGATGAGCAAGCCAGGGCAGCTGGACTAGAAATGATCCCTGAGCTAGTTCCTACTCGAGACCTGTCCAGAACAGGAAGGAAAGTGTCCATCCACTTGAAGAATGTGACTGACATGTTGGGAGCCTGTATGTTGGTGGGGCAGGTGAGTGCCGCCACCCCTGTACCCCCCAAAGAAACCAAGGATTTGAAGAATGGCCAACAGTTACAGGTGGAGTTTCAGCGATGTGCAGAGGTCCTGTCCCCTGTCTGGCAGAAAAGGATGAAGACTCAGCTGATGAGGTGGGAGAAGCTGTTCTCCAAAGACAACTTTGATGTGGGATGTGCAAGAAGTGCCCAACATAGAATTCGGCTTCAGGAAGACAAACCCTTTTGAGAGCGGGCCAGGAGAATACCTCTCAGTGACCTGGAAGACCTAAGAGAGCAGCTGGCAGAGCTGAAAAGGTCAGGGGTTATTCAGGAATCTCGGAGTCCCTATGCATCCCCCCTTGTGGTCGTGAGGAAGAAAAATGAGTCGTTACACATATGTATCGACTACCCTACCCTGAATTGGTGCACTATCCCGGACCAGTTCACCACACCCCGAATTGAAGATGCTTTGCAGTGCCTTACCAGAGCAAAGTGGTTTAGTGTGCTTGACTTGAAGAGCGGGTATTATCAGATTCCTATGCACCCAGAAGATCAGGAGAAGACGGCATTCATATGCCCGTTAGGATTCTACTAATTCAGTCGGATGCCTCAGGGCCTGTCGGGGGCTCCTGCAACCTTTCAACGTCTGATGGAAAGGACAGTTGGAGACATGAATCTTGTAGAAGTCCTGGTATGTTTGGATGACATCATTGTGTTTGGGAAGACACTGGAAGAGCACGAAACCCGACTGGAAAAGGTATTCTCCCGCCTCCATGAGGAAGGACTGAAGTTGTCACTGGAAAAAAGCTAGTTCTATAGAAACTCTGTCACCTACTTGGGTCATGTTGTCTCTGCAGGAGGAGTCACTACAGATCCACAGAAGTTGGAGGCTGTCACCACTTGGCCCAGACCAAGAACTGTAACCGAGTTGAGATCCTTCCTGGGTTTCTGCTCCTATTACCGAAGCTTTGTGGCCAACTTCGCTAAGATTGCTAGGCATCTTAATGAACTGTTGCAAGTGGTCACTGGAGAAGGAGAAGAGGGGGTCAGACCCAAGAAGAGTGGTGCCCAAAAGAAAGGAGAGTCCGTCCAGATCCAATGGACCCCTCCATGTAAGAAAGCATTCTGGCAGTTGAACAAGAGTCTTACAAAGGCCCCAGTTTTGGTCTATGCTGACCCTGGCCTGCCTTGCATGTGGATGCTAGTAGAGAAGGATTGGGAGGAGTACTGCATCAGGAACAGTAGCTTATGTGAGTAGGAGCCTTACCCAATCGGAGAAGAATTACCCTGTCCACAAATTGGAATTTTTAGCACTCAAATGGACCATGGTGGATAAGTTGAGAGACTTTTTGTATGGAGCTCATTGTCAAGACTGACAACAATCCCTTAACTTATATTTTAATCTCGGCAAAACTGAATGCCACAGGATACAGGTGGTTAGCAGCTTTGGCAGGATTTCGGTTTAGTCTGAAGTACCGGTCCGAAGTTGGGAACCGAGATGCGGATGCTTTGTCCCGCCGGCCACATAGAAGGGAGGAGGACCCAGAGGGAGTGCGAGCCTTGTGTCTAGTTTTGGACCAGAAGATGAAAGGAGGAGTGGCTGCTGAATATATTGGAGTCCACCCATCTGGGATACCAAGACGTTACTGTGGATTGACACAGGTGAGAGGAGAAGACCTACCGAAACTGACCAATAGAGATTTGAAGAGAGACCAAGAGCAGGACCCATTGGGTCAATTGGTGCTGCAGGCCTTCAACAAGCAGAATCCCGGATTGTTGCTGAAGAGCCTCATAAAGGGAGCAAAGATTATGCATCGAGAGTGGGACCGGTTGCAAATCAGAGATGGAGTGTTGTACAGGCGTTGCCTGTCTGGAGGCAAAGAGGAGAGGTGACAGCTGTTCCTCCCAGAAAAGCATCGTTCTACTGTTTTAGTGTCGTTACATGACGAACATGGCCATTTGGGAACAGACAGAACAGCTTGATTGATTAAATAGATTCTATTGGCCCAATTTGAGAGGAGAGGTAGAGAGTTACTGTCACTCTTGTGTGACTTGCATCCAGCGGAAAACTCTGCCAGTTAGGGCCGCCCCAATGAGCCACTTACAAAGTCAGGTGCCATTAGATCTGGTTTGCATTGGCTTTCTGTGCCTGGAACCCGATACAGGTGGAAAAAACAGCATCTTGGTTGTGAAGGCTAGCACTGTGGCCAAGGTGCTTGTGGAGAAGTTTTTCGTGCACTATGGACTACCTGTGCGAATTCATTCAGACCAAGGAAGAGACTTTGAGAGTCGACTAGTTCATCAGCTGTGTGCCCTATTGGGTATCAAGAAGTCTCGTACTACACCGTATCACCCTCAAGGAGACCCTTCAATCAGACTCTGTTAAACATGTTGGGATCTCTAACACCAGACAAGAAACAGCATTGGGGACATCACATAGCCACACTGGTGCATGCTTACAATAGCATAGAGAGTGATGCTACTGGTTACTCCCCTTAATGTCTTATGTTTGGGAGAGAAGCTAGTCTTCCTGCTGACCTGGCTTTTGGCACCTCCCTTGATGATACCCCTTTAACATCACTTAAGGGCTATTTGAACAGATTGCAGAAGAACTTATGACAAGCCTATGAGAAAGCTATGGAGCATGCTTCTACCAGAGAATCTCAAAATAAACTGAACTTTGATTTAAAAGTAGGGATGAGCCGAACACCCCCCGGTTCGGTTCGCACCAGAACCTGCGAACGGACCGAAAGTTCGCACGAACGTTAGCACCCCATTGACGTCTATGGGATTCGAATGTTCGAAATCAAAAGTGCTCATTTTAAAGGCTAATTTGCATGGTATTGTCCTAAAAAGGGTTTGGGGACCCGGGTCCTACCCCAGGGGACATGTATCAATGCAAAAAAAACTTTTAAAAACGGCCGTTTTTTCGGGAGCAGTGATTTTAATGATGCTTAAAGTAAAAAAAAAAAAGTGAAATATTCCTTTAAATATCGTACCTGGGGGGTGTCTATAGTATGCCTGTAAAGTGACGCGTGTTTCCCGTGTTTAGAACTGTCCCTGCACCAAATGTCATTTTTAAAGGAAAAAATATCATTTAAAACTGCTTGCGGGTTTAATGTAATGTCGGGTCATGGCAATATGGATGAAAATCGGTGAGACAAACGGCATGGGTACCCCCCAGTCCATTACCAGGCCCTTTGGGTCTTGTATGGATATTAAGGGGAACCCCGGACCCAAATTAAAATAAGGAAAGGTGTGGGGCCACCAGGCCCTATATACTCTGAACAGCAGTATACAGGCGGTGCAAACAAGACAGGGACTGTAGGTTTGTTGTTAAGTAGAATCTCTTTGTAATTTTGAACAGGATTTGTTTAGCTCCAGCCAAAAAATCTTTTTTAAGCTTTTTGGAAAACATAGGGAAGGGTTATCACCCCTGTGACATTTGTTTTGCTGTCTTTCCTCCTCTTCAGAAGATTTCACCTCATTTTTGTCCCAATGAAAAATGTTTTTTGAAAATTTGGGTTTTTTTGTGGAACAAGGATTGGAAAGCATCAGTGGAAAGGATAAATTGTTTTCCCATATTAACTCTTACAGGAGAGAATTTCCCTTCCTAGGGGTAGATTTCATCTCACTTCCTGTTGTCTCCTTCCGTTTGCAAGTAGGAGTCGTTTGTAAGTTAGATGTTTGAAAGTAGGGTCCTGCCCTATATACTCAGCAGAAATTTGGGCCTTAGGTGTTGCTGTGGCCACAACACTGTAAGCCCTCACAGGGCCCTGCTGTGAAATATTAGATCAAGAATTGTAATTACATGCCCCTGTTGAACAGGAGCTGAAAAATTAGGCCTTAGGCACTGCTGCAGGTGCCACAACACTGCAACCCCTCACAGACACTCTAGTTGGAACGCAGGAACGAGCCCTGCTGCAAAGTATTGCATCAAAAATTGTAATTACACGCCCCTGTTAGACAGGGGCAGAAAAATTGGGCCTTAGGCACTGGTGCTGGTGCCACAACACTGCAACCCCTCACAGACACTCTAGTTGGAATGCAGGAACGAGCCCTGCTGCAAAGTATTACATCAAAAATTGTAATTACACGCCCCTGTTAAACAGGGGCTGAAAAATTGTGCCTTAGGCACTGGTGGTGGCGCCCAGAACCAAAAATGTTCTTACAAGCTATCACCGTGATGATTGAGGAGGAAGAGGATAATTACTCAGGGATAGTCACTCAGCATCAGCATAGGCAGTCTTTGAAGGGATCTGAGATTTCAAAAAAAATTATTCGGTTACATCAGCATCAGGTGCTTGGTAGCTGGTGGTGATCCAAGACTGATTCATTTTTATGAAGGTCAGCCGATCGACCGAGTCGGTGGACAGACGCACCCTGTGATCGGTTACCACGCCTCCAGCAGCACTGAATGTGCGTTCCGAAAGAACGCTGGATGCAGGACAGGCCAGTAGCTCAATTGCATACTGTGCAAGCTCTGGCCAGTGATCCATCCTCAAGACCCAGTAACCCAGAGGATTTTCGGTGGGAAAGGTGTCCAAGTCTGATCTTGCCCCTAGGTATTCCTGCACCATGTAAAACAGACGCTGGCGATGGTTGCTGGAACCGATCATACCTTGGGGCTGCGGACCAAAAAATTGTCTGAACGCATCGGTCAGACGGCCACCTTCTCCACCGCTCCTTCTTTGACTGACCGAAGCCTCAGCAACACGTTGTCCAGAAACAGGAGTTTGTAACCTCCCAGTCTCTGGGAACGCGTTGCACAGACCTTTCTGCAAGGCCTCCCGAAGATGTTTCATCCTCTGCTCCCTCTGCGATGGCAAGATAAGGTCCGCAACCTTACCCTTGTAACGTGGATCAAGGAGGGTTGCCAGCCAGTATTGGTCCTTCTCCTTGATACCACGAATACGAGGATCCTTACACAGGCTTTGCAGGATCAGGGAGGCCATGCAGCATAGGTTTGCTGAGGCATTCGGTCCGGAGTCCTCTGGGTCACTAAGGACGACAACGTCGGCAGCCACCTCCTCCCAGCCACGTACAAGTCCATGTGTTTCTTGGGACTGATCCCTTAAAGACTGCTGCTGATGCTGAGTGCCAGGCTCCACCTCCATACTGACACAATCTTCCTCCTCCTCCTCCTCCTCCTCCTCCTCGTCCTCTTCCTGTGTGATCGGCGGGCACGCAGGAACACTGTCTGGATAAAGGGGGCCTTGAGAGCTAAGGAAGTCCTCCTCTTCCTGCCTCTGTTCTGCCTCAAGTGCCCTGTCCATTATTCCACGCAGCGTGTGCTCCAACAGGTGGACAAGGGGGACAGTGTCACTGATGCATGCACTGTCACTGCTCACCATCCTCGTGGCCTCCTCGAATGGTGACAGGACAGTGCATGCATCCCTGATCATGGCCCACTGGCGTGGGGAAAAAAAACCAAGCTCCCCTGACCCTGTCCTGGTGCCATAGTCGCACAGGTACTCATTGATGGCCCTCTGCTGCGTGTGCAGCCGCTGCAGCATGGCCAACGTTGAGTTCCACCTGGTGGGCATGTCACAGATTAGGCGGTTCTTGGGCAGGTTAAACTCCTTTTGGAGGTCCGTCAGCCGAGCACTGGCATTATATGACCGGCGGAAATGCACGCAGACTTTCCTGGCCTGCCTCAGGACATCCTGTAAGCCTGGGTACCTGCCCAAGAACCGCTGCACCACCAAGTTAAGGACGTGAGCCAAACAGGGCACATGGGTCATTTGTCCCTGTCGGAGGGCAGAGAGGAGGTTGGTGTCATTGTCGCAAACCACCATTCCTGCCTTAAGTTGGCATGGCGTCAACCACCTCTGAACCTGCCCCTGCAGAGCTGACAGAACCTCTGCCCCAGTGTGGCTCCTGTCCCCCAAGCACACCAGCTCAAGCACCGCATGGCATCTTTTGGCCTGCGTACTTGCGTAGCCCCTTGAACGACTACGGAGCACCGCTGGTTCCGAGGAAGAGGCCATGGAGGAAGAAGAAGAGGAGGGGGTGGAGGAGAGAGGTGTGTCACAATCATTAGCATTTTGGAGGCGTGGTGGCGGAACAACCTCCAACACTACTGCACCTTGTCCTGCATCCTTCCCAGCTGCCAGCAGAGTCACCCAATGTGCTGTGAAACTTGGGTAACGTCCCTGTCCATGCCTGCTGGACCATGAGTCAGCGGTAATATGCACCTTACCGCTGACCGCCCTGTCCAGCGAGGCATGGACATTGCCTTCCACATGCCGGTAGAGAGCCGGAATCGCCTTCCGTGAGAAAAAGTGGCGTTTGGGTACCTGCCACTGAGGAACCGCACATTCCACAAACTCACGGAAGGGGGCAGAGTCTACCAACTGAAAAGGCAGCAGTTGAAGTGCTAGCAATTTTGCCAAGCTAGCATTCAACCGCTGGGCATGTGGATGGCTGGGAGCAAACTTCTTTCGGCGGTGCAGCAGCTGGGGCAGGGAAATTTGCCTGGTACAATCTGACGTGGCAGGTCAACATATGTCTGGTCAAGCATGTGGTACCCAAGCGGGAGATGTTTTGGCCACGTGAGATACGCTTGAGACATATGTTGCAAATAGCAGCGGTGCGATCTGATGCACTCGTCTCAAAAAAGGCCCACACCAAAGAACTTTTTGAATAACGCGCAGAGACTGCAGCGCCCTGCACATGTGGAGCTTTGGGGTGTGATGCAGTCAATGTGCTGCCCTTAGGCTGGCCCCTGGAGGGCATCCTGCCTCGTTGGTGATGTGCCGCCTCCTCCTCCTCCTCCTCCTCTCTCCTATCAGGCACCCACGTTGAGTCAGTGACCTCATCATCCCCTCCCTCCTCATCACTGGAGCAAACCTGGCAGTATGCTGCAGCAGGGGGAGCATGACTGCCAGATTGCTGTCCTTCTTGGGCACCCCCTCTGTCCGTGCTCATGTTACTGCCTTCATCGAGCTCAGTATCATCATCAGAGCCTTCCAAACGCTGGGCATCCTCCTGGAGCATGTACCCAACACTGTGGTCAAACAGTTCGAGGGACTCCTCAGGAGGACATGGTGGAGCTAGGGAAGGAGTCACTGATGACATTGAGCTGAGGGAAGAGGCCGCTGCTTTGCCAGACAAAGCACCCTGGGCATGGGTGAGAGAGGATGAGGAGGATGAGGACGGCTTGGTCATCCACTCGACCAAGTCTTCCGCATGTTATCACGGAATTGATATCAGTACCAATCCCGATGTATATTAAGGTATGTCTGCTGGGCCTAGTGGATGACATAGTACCAACACGTGCCATGCGAACACTGTTGAATATGCTTCTGTTTTACGGTAGGAAAGCTATTTTGTTGGCCTGGAAAAAGCCAGAGGCACCGACTATTTCAGCCTGGAAGGGCCTGGTGAACTCCATGCTTCCCTTTTACAAGGCTACATATGAATCTAGGGGGTGTGTAAAGAAATTCGATAAAGTATGGCAAGCGTGGTATAAGTCTAGAGCCACGGTGGGATAAGGGTGGAGGCAATTGTGTTGATAAAAAGTGAACACATATTTGGATGAAGGCACTTCTCATAGACATCTCAATGAGTAACGACAATAATTCAGAAGGTAGAGGGTCATGATATGCAAACAAGTAATATAACACAAGCTTCTTGGATAGGCTGCACCAGTGATCATGTAATCCTTGGCGAGCTGTGGTTCGTGGGTTCGTGGGCGGGGGGAGGGGGGAACCAAGGGGGCACAGGGAACTGTTAGTTAGTAGATCTTTGTTAGATAAGCATAAGGCCATGTCTGGCCTATTGGGGACGTTGTCTCATTGGACACGTCCTTAATGTTGTATGATTTACTATGTTGATAAAATCAATAAAAAAGAATTAAAAAAAAAAAAAAAAGTCTTCCGCATGTTGCGGCTCAACACGGCCAGCTGCCGAAAAAAAGGCCAAGCGTGTCCCATGGCCACGTGCTGATGAGGATGCACCGTCTCCACGACCAGCACTAGACACAGAACCTGCTTGCCCTCTCTTATTGGCTTGTGACTGTCTGCCTCTCCTTCTTGGCCTTCCAGACATACTAATGGCCTGTAGCTGCACTAAGCTGGGATATATATATCTATATATATATATATATGTACTGATACTGCAGCTAGCAAAATCAACTGCTTGCCTGTAGTATGAGAACACCACCAACCTTCTTCAGGTAGCTTTATATACTGTAACCAGACAAGCCTGCCTGTCAGTAGGAAGATAACAGGAACGGATCTAGCTGAACACTGTGAGCAGGACGCACTGTACTAAATGTAAATAGTCTTGCTGCCTGACCGTGGTACTAATAGGATCAAAAGAACACCAGTAATTTTCTTTAGGTAGCTATTAATACTGTAACAAGACAAGCCTGCCTGTCAGTAGGAAGATAACAGGAACGGATCTAGCTGAACACTGTGAGCAGGACGCACTGTACTAAATGTAAATAGTCTAGCTGCCTGACCGTGGTACTAATCGGATCAAAAGAACACCAGTAATTTTCTTTAGGTAGCTGTTAATACTGTAACAAGACAAGCCTGCCTGTCAGTAGGAAGATAACAGGAACGGATCTAGCTGAACACTGTGAGCAGGACGCACTGTACTAAATGTAAATAGTCTTGCTGCCTGACCGTGGTACTAATAGGATCAAAAGAACACCAGTAATTTTCTTTAGGTAGCTGTTAATACTGTAACAAGACAAGCCTGCCTGTCAGTAGGAAGATAACAGGAACGGATCTAGCTGAACACTGTGAGCAGGACGCACTGTACTAAATGTAAATAGTCTAGCTGCCTGACCGTGGTACTAATCGGATCAAAAGAACACCAGTAATTTTCTTTAGGTAGCTGTTAATACTGTAACAAGACAAGCCTGCCTGTCAGTAGGAAGATAACAGGAACGGATCTAGCTGAACACTGTGAGCAGGACGCACTGCACTAAATGTAAATAGTCTAGAAGATAACAGGAACAGATCTAGCTGAACACTGTGAGCAGGACGCACTGTACTAAATGTAAATAGTCTAGCTGCCTGACCGTGGTACTAATAGGATCAAAAGAACACCAGTAATTTTCTTTAGGTAGCTGTTAATACTGTAACAAGACAAGCCTGCCTGTCAGTAGGAAGATAACAGGAACGGATCTAGCTGAACACTGTGAGCAGGACGCACTGTACTAAATGTAAATAGTCTAGCTGCCTGACCGTGGTACTAATAGGATCAAAAGAACACCAGTAATTTTCTTTAGGTAGCTGTTAATACTGTAACAAGACAAGCCTGCCTGTCAGTAGGAAGATAACAGGAACGGATCTAGCTGAACACTGTGAGCAGGACGCACTGTACTAAATGTAAATAGTCTAGCTGCCTGACCGTGGTACTAATAGGATCAAAAGAACACCAGTAATTTTCTTTAGGTAGCTGTTAATACTGTAACAAGACAAGCCTGCCTGTCAGTAGGAAGATAACAGGAACGGATCTAGCTGAACACTGTGAGCAGGACGCACTGCACTAAATGTAAATAGTCTAGAAGATAACAGGAACGGATCTAGCTGAACACTGTGAGCAGGACGCACTGCACTAAATGTAAATAGTCTAGAAGATAACAGGAACGGATCTAGCTGGACACTGTGAGCAGGACGCACTGCACTAAATGTAAATAGTCTAGAATTTAACAGGAACGGATCTAGCTGAACACTGTGAGCAGGACGCACTGCACTAAATGTAAATAGTCTAGAAGATAACAGGAACGGATCTAGCTGAACACTGTGAGCAGGACGCACTGCACTAAATGTAAATAGTCTAGAAGATAACAGGAACGGATCTAGCTAAACTGAATACAGTGTAAATATATATGCAACACCTGGGATGCATATATATACACTGTAAGTGCAGCTAACTGACTGACTGTTCTGCCTAATCTATCTAACTCAAATCAAATGACACTGTCTCTCTGTCTATCTCTTTCAACGCCGGAACACACACTACACAGGGCCTCCGTGCAGGCGGCCTTATATAGTGTGGGGCGTGTACTAAATCCCCTGAGCCATAATTGGCCAAAGCCTCCTTGGCTTTGGCCAATTACGGTCCTCTGTTCAGGCGGCGCTGTGATTGGCCAAGCATGCGGGTCATAGTGCATGCTTGGCCAATCATCAGCAAGCAATGCACTGCGATGCCGCAGTGAATTATGGGCCGTGACGCGCCACACGAATTTGGCGCGAACGGCCCATATCGTTCGCAATTCGGCGAACGGGCGAACAGCCGATGTTCGAGTCGAACATGGGTTCGACTCGAACACAAAGCTCATCCCTATTTAAGAGTAAAGATTCAGGAATTGCAACCAGGTGATCGAGTGCTACTGAAAAATATAGGAGTACCTGGAAAACATAAGCTGGCAGATCGGTGGAGGCCACGGCCCTACATTGTGTGTAAACAACTTCCTGGGTAACCTGTGTATCAGATCAGACCTGATGGAGAGAAGGGACCCTTGAAGATATGGCACAGGAATCACTTGTTACCACTGTCAGATGCAGTTAGGGTGTCACCAGCATCTCCTCAGACTCCTCTGAAGCCAACTCCACCTCGGACACACTCACAGAAGGAGACGCTGACTGTAGCTGATATGATGGATGAAGAAGATGAGGAGTTTTGGCTTCAAACATGCTCACAGAAGGAAATGTTGACTGTAGCTGATGGGACGGATGAAGAAGAGGAGTTTGGAGAAGATTATGTGTTCTCCCAAGTTTCTAGCCCAGTGTCCTCAAGTCCAGCATCCTCATCAGGAAGAAGAAGAATTGAGGAAGAGGAGGACGAGGTAGTGGTGAGTGTACCTTTCTCTTCATGGCCTGTTGAAGACAGCTCAATAGCTAGCCCTTTGAAGAGGATGGAAAAGAGGTTGGAAGCCTATGAAGCATTACCACCACGGCAAAAGCAAACAGCTCGGGTGATACCACCACGGCAGAAAGAAACGACTCAGATGATACCACCACGGGAAAAAGAAATGGTTAAGATGGTACCTCAATGGCTAATGGAGACAAATAAGATGGTTCATAGGTAGACCTTGCCACCTTTTGAGGGGGCGAACAGATCCAAGGCCAAAGGAGTTGTCCCGGAACAAGAGACTAGGGATTTGATAGACTCCTCTAGTGGATTGTTACTGATCCCTGATGTCGGTGAACCTTCATTAACTCCTGAATCGACAAGTGAAAACATTTCCCCAGAATTGGATGTTCAGATTAGTGCTAATGAATCAACCCAAGATCTAACACAGACTGCTGGGACGTATTCACCAATGCAGTTAAGGCGGGATGTGCATTCTCCCAAAAGACTCACTTATGACACACTGGGAAAGAGTTCTGAAGAACTTATTTATACCATTCGCAGATCAGCTCCTGATGCTACACCCCCCACTGTTAATTGGGTAGGGGGCGACTCTGTCTTATCCTCTGACACCAATGGGTGGGACACGGCAATTGCCCTGGCCTGTTCAAAGACTGAGTTTGATCTAACTGATAGTGTGTATAGATGGTTCCAAAGAAACCCAGAAGTGTGTCAGTATTCGCTAGATTTGGATTGTGGTTAGGAAAGATATCATAAATAACTCATTCTTTCCTTTTCAGCAAACTGAAGTGGGTATTCTTTATGTCTTTGGGGACCAAAGAGTTCAAGTCGGGGGAGTGTGTAGCCAAGGATTTGCTACTATATATGCTACTATAGTTATTACAGTTGTTATTTCAAATGAGTTTGGCTCCCTCTAGTGTCTGCTGAATGCTGTTAGGATTTTCTTCTAATTACTGAGAAGGGACGCAACAAAGCATTGTGGGAGATGTAGTTTGGAGGAGGGAGTGACTATTAGCTGGATCAGCTCTGAACTACAATATAGACAATGAAAAGCGCGCAGCACTGCATGCTGGGAAGAGTAATAAAAGGATCGTCGCAGCCATCTTTCAGCCTCTCTGGACGCCATTCAACACCTGCCAGCAGGAGGTCTGTGTGTGACCAGGAGTGAGAGACTACGGCCTATACAGTGTGGAGATGGATCGCCTGCCTCTGAGGGATCTCAGAGTACAGCCTTGCCAGCTTAGCAAGCGGACCGGATTGCACTTCAAAACAACTGGAAGCCCCTGCACTTCAGCTCATCCGGAGTTGCAGTACAGCGCAGTGGCGCCATTTTCACCAGACGGAGACATCAGGAGGGGATTCCGGATGGAGCTTCAATGCCTTTGAGTCTATTGTGGTGAGAGGGCACCTGCCCATTCCAGTAAAGTGCACAGTATTGTTGAGTGAGTTCTTTTACAGACTGCTGATGAGACTTGTAGTTCCATGGAGGTGAATCTACTTCTTCAAAAGCATCATACAGCTGAACTCTGGGGTTTGTTCCCTGTGCTGTAAGGTTAGTACTGTATTACACTCACCTATAAGGAGGAATATACAAGTGCTATATTTCTTCAGTTAAGCAGTTATCAACATACCATTTATTCTACAGTCATTTCTTCTTCTTTGCTTTGTGGATTACAAATACTGCAGTTTAAACTACAGGCTAGCTGAAGATATCTGGAGTCAAAGAACTTTTACCATCTTCCTTTTTCTGCCAAGCACTGCTGTTCTACTTGTAGTTTGAACTTTAAATTACAACCTAGGGGGAGCCATTGAGTACATGTTAGACATTACATTGGGGGTTATTTACTAAAGGAAAATCCACTTTGCATTGAAAGTGCACTTGGAAGTAAAGTCGCTGTAGATCCGAGGGGGACATGCAAGGAAAATAAAAAACAGCATTTTAGCTTGCACATGATTGGATGATAAAATCAGCAGAGCTTCCACTCATTTCAGATCTACCCCTTAGATTTAGAGCAACTGCACTTCCAAGTGTTCTTTCAAGTGCACTTGCAGTGCAAAGTGGATTTGCCTTTCGTAAATAACCCCCATTGTGTTATTGAATGTAAGGAATATTGTACTGCAATTTGGTGTGTGTACTGAGGCATCAGTGGGAAGGTGTTTAATATATAAGTGTTGAAAGATATTGACTACTGGGGCCTGGAGGCGGAGTCTAGCGGGACAGACATGGAAAACTAGAGCTCCGCTCCACTGAGGGATAAAGCCGCCTTCACAAGGGACATAGCAGGACAAAAAGGTATCCTTCAGCACCCCCTTGTACCAGGAAACAGGCAGATATAATTTTAAGCCACCATAATGGTGTTGGGAGGAAACCGTGGCAAGTCAGAGATTCTCCTCACAAAGGACATACAGGGCGCACTGCAGCTGAAATGGCGGCGGCTCCCTCCTCATTCACTGCCTCAGTGCGTTCCCACAGGCAAAAAGCAACCCAGCTAATCTCCTCTGAGGATTCAGAAACTGAACTAACTCCTTCACATAATCCCTCACAAATATCCACAGAATCCTCAGCACTTTTACATCAGTTTGAGAAACTGCTTCACAAGGCATTAAAGCAGACCTCTGAACAGATAACTAGCAGCCTCACCAAAGAGATCAGAGAGCTAGGTAACCGCACTGCTGCTTTGGAGCTAAAAATAGATGAAATAGAACTGAACACACAAGACAATATGACTGAAATGCAGAATTTATTACTCCAATCTAAATTAGCGGACTATGAAAATAGGGCCAGGAGATCCAATTTGCACATAAGAGGAATTCCAGAAATGGTGACGGATCTACAGTCTACAATTACAGCGTTATTTCAAGACCTTCAACCATCCATCCCTATCAAACGTCCGGAATTGGACAGAGTCCACCGAGCCCTCACAGCGAAGAAAACAGACAGTCCCCCAAGAGACATAATTGTAAAATTCCACTATTACCATTCAAAGGAGCAAATTATGACTGCGGCCAGAGATGAAAAAGATTTAATCTTTCAAGGTTACAAGTACCAGCTGTTTGCGGATCTATCCCAGCTTACTATTGCCAAAAGACTCTCAATGAAACCCCAATTACTGGAACTCCAATGCCACAATATTGTATACCAATGGGGATTTCCCTTCTCCATCAAATTGACTTTTCAAGGCAAGAGATACACCTCTAGAACAGCTGAAGAACTACAACAAACCCTAATAAACCTTCACCTGATGCATGAAACAATCTGCACTTCCCCACAGCGCAGAAGAGCAGCTCCATCTCCACCAACAAGCAATACACCCCAAAATACAAAGAATAGCGGGAACCATCATTCTCACAAAAGAAAAAAATATGCCCCCACTCCTTTGGATCAAGATGATTCCATGGATTGATAACATTAAATCATAGTGATTTCAGTCAATTTAACTTGTAAGAGATAAATATATCCTGGTTGAACATGTGTATCCATAGGAATTTTACTTATTTTCACAACCAGCGACAATGCCTTCTTTTCAAATTCTATAAGTGACTTGCAAATTAATCCTATTTACTTAACCCCTAATGCTGCGTACACACGAGCAGACTTTGACGGACTTGGTCCAGCGGACCGGACTCCGTTAGACAATTCGACCGTGTGTGGGCTCCAGCTGACTTTTTTTCCCAAAAGTTTGACGGTTCTAGAAATAAAACATGTTTCAAATCTTTCCGACGGACTTGAGTCCGGTCGAAAAGTCCGCTCGTCTGTATGCTAGTCCGACGGATAAAAACCGACGCTAGGGCAGCTATTGGCTACTGGCTACGAACTTCCTTATTTTAGTCCGGTCGTACGTCATCACGTAGAAATCCGTTGGACTTTGGTTGATCGTGTGTAGGCAAGTCTATTCATTCGAAAGTCCGTCGGACTCTCCTTGCTCCTCATCAGCTGGGATCTCCAACCCCACTATACCTTCAGTCCTCTCTGAGACCTGCACTGAGAGGAATGAAGGTGTAGAATTAGGTGTGTCACAGCCAAGTACTTGCGGGCAATCTGCTATCGGTACACCAACGTCAGATTGTACCAGGCAAATTACCCTGCCCCAGCTGCTGCACCGCCGAAAGAAGTTTGCTCCCAGCCAACCACATGCCCAGCGGTTGAATGCTAGCTTGGCTAAATTGCTAGCACTTCAACTGCTGCCTTTTCAGTTGGTAGACTCTGCCCCGTTCCATGAGTTTGTGGAATGTGCAGTTCCTCAGTGGCAGGTTCCCAAACGCCACTTTTTCTCACGGAAGGCGATTCCGACTCTCTATCGGAATGTTTAAGGCAATGTCTTGGCTTCGCTGGACAGGGCGGTAAGGTGCCTATTACCGCTGACTCATGGTCCAGCAGGAATGGACAGGGACGTTACCTATCTTTCAAGGCGCATTGGGTGACTCTTCGGGCAGCTGGAAAGGATGCAGGACAAGGTGCAGTAGTGTTGGAGGTTGTTCTGCCACCACGCCTCCAAAATGCCACTACTAGTGATTCTGACACACCTCTCTCCTCCACCCCCTCCTCTTCTTCTTCCTCCATGGCCTCTTCCTGTGCTTTGTCTTCGGAACCAGCGGTGCTCCGTAGGCGCTCAAGGGGCTACGCAAGTATGCAGGCCAAAAGATGCCATGTGGTGCTTGAGCTGGTGTGCTTGGGGGACAGGAGCCACACTGGGGCAGAGATTCTGTCAGCTCTGCAGGGGCAGGCTCAGAGGTGGTTGACGCCATGCCAGCTTCAGCCAGGAATGGTGGTTTGCGACAATGGCACCAACCTCCTCCCCGCCCTCCGACAGGGACAACTGACCCATGTGCCCTGTTTGGCTCACGTCCTTAACTTGGTGGTGCAGCGGTTCTTGGGCAGGTACCCGGGCTTACAGGATGTCCTGAAGCAGGCCAGGAAAGTCTGTGTGCATTTAATGCCAGTGCTCGGCTGGCTGACCTCCAAAAGGAATTTAACCTGCCTAAGGACCGCCTAATCTGTGACATGCCCACCAGGTGGAACTCAACGTTGGCCATGCTGCAGCGGCTGCACATGCAGCAGAGGGCCATCAATGAGTACCTGTGCGACTATGGCACCAGAACAGGGTCAGGGGAGCTTGTTTTTTTTTCCCCACACCAGTGGGCCATGATCAGGGATGCATGCACTGTCCTGTCACCATTTGAGGAGGCCACGAGGATGGTGAGCAGTGACAGTGCATGCATCAGTGACACTGTCCCCTCTGTCCACCTGTTGGAGCACACGCTGCGTGGAATAATGGACAGGGCACTTGAGGCAGAACAGAGGCAGAAAGAGGAGGACTTCCTTACCTCTCAAGACCCCCTTTATCCAGACAGTGTTCCTGTGTGCCCGCCGATCACACAGAAAGAGGATGAGGAGGAGGATTGTGTCAGCATGGAGGTGGAGCCTGGCACTCAGCATCTGCAGCAGTCTTCAAGGGATCATTTACAATCCCAAGAAACCAATGGACTTGTACGTGGCTGTGAGGAGGTGGCTGTGGATCATGTCGTCCTTAGTGACCCAGAGGACTCCGGATCGTATGCCTCAGCAAACCTATGCTGCATGGCCTCCCTGATCCTGCAAAGCCTGCGGAAGGATCCTCGTATTCGTGGCAACCCTTCTTGATCCACGTTACAAGGGTAAGGTCGCGGACCTTATCTTGCCGTCGCAGAGGGAGCAGAGGATGAAACATCTTCGGGAGGCCTTGCAGAAAGGTCTGTGCAACGCGTTCCCAGAGACTGGGAGGTTACAAACTCCTGTTCCTGGACAACGTGTTGCTGAGGCTTCGGTCAGTCAAAGAAGGAGCGGTGGAGAAGGTGGCCGTCTGCCGATGTGTTCAGACAATTTTTTAGTCCACAGCCCCAAGGTATTATCAGGTCAAGCAACTATCCCCAGTATCTGTTTTACATGGTGCAGGAATACCTAGGGGCAAGATCTGACTTGGACACCTTTCCCACCGAAAATCCTCTGGGTTACTGGGTCTTGAGGATGGATCACTGGCCAGAGCTTGCACAGTATGCAATTGAGCTACTGTCCTGCATCCAGCGTTCTTTCAGAACGCACATTCAGTGCTGCTGGAGGCTTTGTAACAGATCACAGGGTGCATTTGTCCACCGACTCAGTCGATCGACTGACCTTCATAAAAATGAATCAGTCTTGGATCACCACCAGCTACCAAGCACCTGATGCTGATGTAACCGAATAATTTTTTTTTTGAAATGTCAGATCCCTTCAAGACTGCTTATGCTGATGCTGAGTGACTATCCTGTTATGCTGAGTGACTATCCTCTTCCTCCTCAATGATCATGCTGATGGTTTGTAAGAATATTTTTGGTTCTTTGCGCCGCCACCAGTGGCTAAGGCCCAATTTTTCAGTATTTGTGAGGGGTTGCAGTGTTGTGGCACCAGTGCCTAAGACCCAATTTTTCTGCCCCTGTTCAACAGGGACATGTAATTACAATTCTTGATCTAATATTTCACAGCAGGGCCCGTTCCAGCGCCCACCAAGAGTAACTGTGAGGACTTACAGTGGCAACACCAACACCTAAGGCCCCAATTTCTACGTCGGCACAATGGCAGCGGTGGGCAAATGGGCATACCGGTACATCCCCTTTACGTGGCGGGGCCCGCCGTGTACAGGGTGACCATGCTCACGGGACCGGCGGACTCAATGTCCGCCGGTCTCCCGGCGATCGTGTCACAGAGTCGCAGAACGGGGAAGTGCCTATGTAAACAAGGCATTTCCCCATTCTGCCGTGTGACATGACAGAGATCACTGCTTCCTGTTATCGGGAGCAGTGATCGCTGCAAACCATCCCCCCACCGTTAGAATCACTCCCTAGGACACACTTAACCCATTGATCGCCCCCTAGTGGTTAACCCCTTTCCTGCCAGTGTTATTTACACAGTAATAAGTGCCTTTTTATAGCACTGATCGCTGTATAAATAACAATGGTCCCAAAATAGTGTCAAAAGTGTCTGATGTGTCCGCCAAAATGTCGCAGTGATGATAAAAATCACAGATCGACACCATTACTAGTAAAAAAAATAAATAATAATAATATAATAATAATAATAAAAATAATAATAAAAATGCCATAAAACTATCCCCTATTTTGTAGATGCTATAACTTTTGTGCAAACCAATCAATATACGCTTATTCCGATTTTTTTTTACCAAAAATATGTATGTAAGAATAGATATCTACATACATACATACATACCTAAACTGAGGAAAACATTTGTTTTTTTATATATTTTTGGGGGATATTTATTATAGCAAAAAGTAAAAAATATTGCTTTTTTCAAAATTGTTGCTCCTTTTTTGTTTATAGCGCAAAAAATAAAAACCGCAGAGGTGATCAAATACCACCAAAAGAAAGTTCTATTTGTGGGAAAAAAAGGACGTCAATTTTGTTTGGGTGCAACGTTGCATGGCCTCGCATTTGTCAGGTAAAGCGATGCAGTGCCGAATCGCAAAAAGTGCTCTGGTCAGGAAGGGGGTAAAATCTTCCGGGGCTGAAGCGGTTAAGTATAGAACATCCCAATTTAGTTTCTCACTAACAGAAGAGAGAAGTGAGGACAGAGGGAGATGACTAATATCATATATGTGTGTTTCCTTTCCTTTTCCTCCCTCCTCCACTCCTCTCTCCGAGTTGAAACAAAGATTTAATTTATCCGGCAATGGTACAATTTCTTTAAACATATAGCCACACCTATAATTTGGTCTAAATAACATTAATGTATAAGACCAGCCCCTTCAAAATCTGAGCCATAATCAGATTGAGTGTCCGCGGCAGTCAAGAATCCACCACAGACATTCATATTCATGGAGTGAGAGGAGAAAAGAAGAGGTGAAGGGAGAGAGAAAGGGAGGAAAAGAAGGAAAAAAAAAACACTTAGGCCCGAGTGATCTGTGAGCCTAGATCAAGTATAAGTTCACCTGTAGGGGAGCACTGTAATATGGTATTAAAGATGCCCCGTAATGTTGGTATTAATAATTCCTCCGGACCTGTTGCTTCAGGTAGGCCTCGAACTCGTATATTGTTCTATTCCTATTCTCTAGGTCATCTATGGTGTTTAGAGCATATTTTAACCACTTCAGCCCCGGAGGATTCTGCAGCTCAATGACAGGAGGACTTTTTACAATTTGGCACTGCGCTGCATGCAATGTTGTACCCAAACAAAATTTGCGTCTTTTTTTTCCACAAATAGAGCTTTCTTTTGATGGTATTTGATTGCCTCTGCGATTTTTATTTTTTGCGATATAAACGGAAAAAGACCGAAAATTTTGAAAATAAAATTATATTTTCTACTTTTTAGTTAATAAACTAAATTTCAGTCATACATTTAGACCAAAATGTATTCAGGCATATGTCTTTGGTAAAAATGTCAATAAGCATATATTTATTAGTTTGCGCAAAAGTTATAGCGTCTACAAACTAGGGTACATTTTCTGGAATATACGCAGCTTTTAGTTTATGACTTCCTATTTCATTTCTTGAGGTGCAAAAATGGCAGGGCAGTACAACCCCCCCCAAAAAAATGACCCCATTTTGAAAAGTAGACCCCCCAAGGAAATTGCTGAGAGGCATGTTGAGCCCATTGAATATTTTATTTTTTTGTCACGAATGATTGAAAAATGACAAAAAAATTCCATGGATAAAGACTCATTTACCCCCAAATTTCAATGATTCAGTCCTTCAGCCATGGTAATTGATTATTTAACTGATTACCTGATTACTTAACAAAACCACATTTTTATTCATACATGGAATAAATACGCAGAACCATGCTCTGGTACCTGGACTGACCTTGTAAACTTACTCTTTATCTATTCTTTCTTCTCCTTGCTTTTCTCTTACTTCTCTTTTTTTTTCATCTCATTTTATGTTACGGTACAATATTTGTTCATCCATATCTGCTCTATATTAATACATACTAGACCGATATATGTACTAAGCTTTTTAAGATATCTTTTGCTAGATATTTATAACTTTCATACTTATTAGATAAAGTAACATAGAGCAGTTAATTAATTAAATGTATGTGGTGAAGTTTAATGCAAACAATAACATACTATGTTACCTATATATATATAATTTGTTTTATTGTTTACCAAAGAGCTTATGTTTATACATCCTTGTACATGTAACCAATGGACTTTCATTTTAGTGTGCAATCAATAAACCTTTTTGACAAGGAAAAATGACAAAAAAAAATTACACAAAGTTGTCACTACATTATATATTGCTTAATTTCACTCCTCACTACCTATCACTGTTTCAAAGGCCATAAAATTCCAAGATAGCACAAAACCCCCCAAATGACCCCATTTTGGAAAGTAGACACCCAAAGTTATTTGATGAGAGGCATGTTGAGTCCATGGAATATTTTATATTTTGCCACAAGTTGCGGGAAAATTAATTTTTGTTTTGCACAAAGTTGTCACTAAATGATCTATTGCTCAAACATGCCATGGGCATATGTAAAATTACACCCCAAAATACATTCTGCTGCTTCTCCTGAGTACGGGGATACCACATGTGTGAGACTTTTTGGGAGCCTAGCCGTGTACAGGACCCCGAAAATCAAGAACTGCCTTTAGGCTTTCTAAGGGTGTAAAATGGTGATTTCACTTCCTCACTACCTATCACAGTTTCGGAGGCCATGAAATGACAAGATAGCTTAACCCCCCCCCCCCCCCCCCAAATGACCCCATTTTGGAAAGAAGACACTTAAAGCTATTTGCTGAGGGGCATGTTGAGTCCATGGAATATTTTATATTTTGCCACAAGTTTCAGGAAAATTACATATTTTTTTTTTTTTTACACAATGTTGTCACTAAATGATATATTGTTCAAACATGGCATTGTTAGATGTGGAATTACACCCCAAAATACATTCTGCTGCTTTTCCTGAGTATGGGGATACCACATGTGTGGAACTTTTTGGCATTCTAACCGTGTACAGGACCCCAAAAACTAATCACCCCCTTTAGGCTTTCTAAGGGCGTACATTTTTGATTTCACTCCTCACTGCCTATCACAGTTTCGGAGGCCATGAAATGCCCAGATAGCACAAAACTCCCCCAAATGACCCCATTTTGGAAATTAGACACCCCAAGCTATCTGCTGAGAGGCATGTTGAGTATTTTGCAGATCTCACTTTTTGTCACAAAGTTTTGAAAATTTAAAAAAAGAAAAAAAATATACATTTTCCTTTTCTTTCTTCATTTTCAAAAATAAATTAGATCTACAAAATACTCACCATGCCTCCTAGCAAACACCTTGGGGTGTCTACTTTCCAAAATGGGTCATTTGGGGGGGGGGGTTGTGCTATCTGGCTATCTGGACATTTCAGGGCCTCCGTAACTGTGATAGGTAGTGAGTAAAATAAAAAATTTACACCCTTCGAAATCCTGAAGGCGGTGATTGGTTTTCGGTGTCCTGTACGCGGCTGGGCTTCCAAAAAGTCTCACACATGAGGTATCCCCGTACTCAGGAGAAGCAGCAGAATGCATTTTGGGGTGTAATTCCACATATAACCTTGCCATGTTTGAACAATATATAATTTAGTGACAACTTTGGGCAAAAAAAGTGTAATTTTCCCAAACGTGTGACAAAATATAAAATATTCCATGGACTCAACATGCCTATCAGCAAATAGCTTGGAGTGTCTACTTTCCAAAAAGGGGTCATTTGGGGGGGGGGGGGGTGAACTGTCCTGGCATTTTATGCACAACATTTAGAAGCTTATGGCACACATCACCCACTCTTCTAACCACTTGAAGACAAAGCCCTTTCTGACACTTTTTGTTTACACAAAAAAAAAATTTCTTTTTTGCAAGAAAATTACTTTGAACCCCCAAACATTATATTTTTTTTAAAGCAAAGGCCCTACAGATTAAAATGGTGGGTGTTGCAATTTTTTTTTCACAAAGTATTTGCGCAGCGATTTTTCTAACGCAATTGTTTTGGAAAAAACATACTCTTTTTAATTTTAATGCACTAAAACACACTATATTGCCCAAATGATTGATTAAATAAGATGATCTTACGCCCAGTACACGGATACCAAACACGACATTCTTTAGAATTGCGTACAAACGTGCAGCAGCGACAAATTACATACATTTTTTTACAGGTTACCATTTTAGATTTACAGAGGAGGTCTACTGCTAAAATTGCTGCCCTCGATCTGACCTTCGCGGTGATACCTCACATGCATGGTGCAATTGCTGTTTACATATGACACCAGACCGACACTTACGTTCGCCTTTGCGTGTGAGCACGGGGGGACAGGGGGTTACCTTTGGATTGCTGGCAGTAGGACTGCTTGCAACACAGCTTCCTGGTGGTGACCTGGGGGACTTCCCACCAGTCTCCTCTGGCAACTGCACTGGAATTACATGGCCATCCAGGCCTTCGGCTAAGCTCACAACCTTGCTCTGGAATTCCGCTGTAACACGCTCTTTCCATTCTAGAAGCACATAAGTGCAATCTTCCTCCAAGTCATGTTTCAGATGCAAAAGGTAGGAACCTTGTTCTGGGACAGCTTTTCTCATCAACTGCCGTACCTATCTATCGAACCACCAGATTCCTGGTAGCCTCAGAACCGTAGTTTGCTCCATGACTTCTTCCACTCTGGACGCAACAACTGATCTGCTCGGGTACCCAAGATGGGATATCTCGGTGGGACCTCCAAATGTAGCGGTACCCCGTGGGGGCTGCTGATTGACACTATACCCCACTGGCTACCCCGACTCTGCAGATCCTCTTACCTCTGACACTTTGGGTTCCATTCTGTTGTAGGATGTTAGCAATGAGAAAATCACACAATGTCACTGAACCACTCAGAAAGTTTACTAGAGTGAATAATGGAACACAATAACAATATGAATAACTCAAGCAATAATTGACAGTTGGTATCACTAAATTCATATATGAAGAACTATTAACTTTATAATCACACTAGAAGTATCTTTCAACACTTATATTAAATACCTTCCCACTGATGCCTCAGTACACACGCCAAATTGCAGTACAATATTCCTTACATTCAATAACACAATGTAATGTCTAACATGTACTTAATGGCTCCCCCTAGGTTGTAATTTACCCCCTTCCCGCCGAGCGTATGCAGATGTGCGGCCTCGGCTTTCGGGGGTTATACAGGGATGATGTCCGCAGCTGCAGGCATCATCCCAGTATCAAAATAGTGAAAAAATTGCTTTTGCGCTACTATGGATAAGTAAATGCACTAAGTGATATATAAATCAATATATACGAATATAAATGCAGCAAAATCTATATTTATATATATATTTTAGAAGAAATATGCATAGATAAAAATCGCAGCATTAACTGCGCTAAAGAATATCCTAAAACATTCAGTGCAATATGATAGCATTCAGTGGGCTAAAAACGTCAAACACAAATAAATGAGTGACATAAAAGTCCATGCAAAAGTCCTTAAATAAGTGTACGGTGCCGTGTCCCATCAGGGTTTTAAAGCATTCTTATCCTGAATACCATCATCGATCCACTCCGTCATTGATGCACTCACCGCAATAAAGAGTTAAATAAGCCTGGTATCTCCACAGGGATATAAGATCAAGCTGGATGCTCTCTCAAGGTTACCAAAAATCTTTCCTGGGATGGCTCAGCTCAGCAGATGTAACTAATGCCGCGTACACACGATCGGACTTTACGGCATACTTGGTCCGGCGTACCGGATTTCGTCTGACAATTCGATCGTGTGTGGGCTCCAGCGGACTTTGTTTTCTCAAAAGTTTGGTGGACCTAGATTTGAAACATGTTTCAAATCTGTCCGACGGACTCGAGTCCGGTCAAAAAGTCCGCTCGTCTGTATGCTAGTCCGATGGACAAAAACCGACGCTAGGGCAGCTATTGACTACTGGCTATGAACTTCCTTGTTTTAGTCTGGTCGTACGTCATCACGTTCGAATCCGTCAGACTTTGGTTGATCATGTGTAGGCAAGTCCGTTCATTCAGAAAGTCTGTCGTAAAGTCCGTCAAAGTACGCCGGACAAAGTCTGCCATAAAGTCCACTTGTGTGTACGCGGCATTAGAAAAACACAAGGTAATGCTCTGCATAGCGTAATACTGTCATTTATTAGAAACACAAAACCCCTGCATACAAAATGTGCTTACAGGATGAATCAACAAAAACAGCGTGTCAGATTTAGCCTGTACAATACAGTGTAACGTATCCTCACCGCCTGCTTGAACTCAATAGAATCACTGGCCGCAATGAGACCCGGGATGACGCACTCTGTGATTGACAAGGGAAAGCAGCGTGGTCATGCCCTAACGCGTTTTGTCATCACGTCTTCAGAGGGCCCTATTCGTCTTTGAATAGTTTTTTAATTCGAAAAGTTTTCTAATTCGAAAGGTTTTCAAATTCAAATCGTTTTCAAATTCTAAATGTTTTTGAATTCTAATTGTTTTTGAATTTCCAAAGAGAATAAAAAAGAATAGAAAATAAAGGAATTGAATAGAAAAAAAATAGCATAAAATTAAAGAATAGAATATAATGGAGTAAAACAGAACGAAATAAGATAGAAAATAAAAGAACAGAATAAAATGGAATAGAATAGAAAGGAGTAGAATAGAATTAAAAAAGAATAGAATTAAATAGAAAGATTATAACCATCTTCTGAAATTCGAATGGAATAGTAAAGAATAGAATTTAAAAAACAATAGAATAGAAATAATATAACCATTTTCCAAAATTCAAATAGAATCAATTCAAATTTGAATAGAATAGAAAAGAATAGAGTAGAATAGAATAGAAAATAACACAATAGGATAAAAAACAGAATAGAATAGAATTAATATAACCATCTTCCTATTCTAATCTATTCTTTTCTATTTTATTCAAATTAATTCTATTTGAATTTTGGGAAATGGTTATATTATTTATATTCTATTAATTGTATTCTTTTTTTATTTGTTCTGTTTTCTATTATTTTATTTTCATTCTGTACTATTATATTATTTTTCTATTTAAATTTATTCTATTTGAAATTTGAATTTCAGAAGATGGTTATATTCTTTCTATTCTATTCTATTGTTTTTTTTCTATACTATGCTGTTATTTTCTATACTATTCTAAGCTATTCAATTCAAATTTGAATTGATTCTATTTGAATTTTGGGAAATGGTTATATTCTTTCTATTATATTGTTTTTTAAAATTATTTTCCTTTCTATTTTATTATAGTCTATTCTATTCTTTTCTGTTCTATTCTTTTCTTATGTAGTCAAATTTAAATGTATTCTATTTGAAATTTGAATTTCAGAAGATGGTTATATTCCTTCTATGTTATTCTATTCTATTTGTTTCTATTATATTCTAGTCTATTCTTTTATTTTATTTCCTATTCTATTTTGTTCTGTTTTAATTTTCATTTTCTATTCTATGTCTTTATTTTCTATTCTATTTTACTCTCTTTGGAAATTTAAAAACTATTCAAATTCAAAAACTAATCGAATTTGAAAACTTTTTGAATTTGAAAACTTCAAATTTGAAAACTATTCAAATTTGAAAACAAATCGAATTCGAAAAATATTCTAAAACTTTTCGAATTCGAAAATGATTTGAATTGTAAAAGTATTCGAAAAATATTTGAAAACTATTCGAATTCAAACTTTGTCCAATTTTTTTTAGTTATTTCAGATTTGTTTAAATTCGGTACTATTGTAATTTGGAAGTTTGGATACATTCAAATTTCCAAAAAAAAACAATTTGTCCGAATTTCAGTTCGGAACAAAGCGAACCACACATGTCTACTAGAGTTATTGCTCTTGCTTTGCTGTTCGTGATGATACCTCACATATGTGGTGAGATCATCAAATCATTAAACATGCCAGTTCGCACTTGTGAGTAAGCACAGGGGTCATGGGCACTTTAAAATGTATTTTGTTATTTATTTTATTTAAATGTATTTTTTAAACACTGTACATTTTATTTATTTTTTTCAACTTTGTTATCACAAGGGATGAACAACATCCTTTGTGATAGCATGGGCCGTGACAGGTCCTCTTTTTTTTTTTAAAGAAAATCTCTCCGCTGGCCTCCAAAGCATTGGATCAAACCAAGATTGGTTTGATCAGATGCTGGACAAGCCAGTAACAGCTTGTAAACAAACAAGCTGAAACTGGAAGCGACAAAAGCCTCCTTGTTTCCAGTTTCTGATGTCACAGAAGAAGGGCAGGAACTTCCATTGCTTCCACCTGTAGGTGAGTGCAGCGTGGTGCTGAAGCAATAAGGGTACTTTCACACTGGGGCGAGGGGGCGTCGGCAGTAAAGTGACGCTTTTCGGCCGCTACCAGGGTGCTTTTAACCCCTGCTAGCAGCCGATGAAGGGGCTAATAGCACCCACAAAGCATCGCTGCCGAAGCGCTTTGCAGGTGATTCAGCAGCGCTACCCATTGATTTCAATGGGCTGGGGGCGCTTTAGGAGCGGTGTATACACCGCTCCTAAAGCACCCCAAAGATGCTGCTTGCAGGACTTTTTTAATGTCCCGCAAGCACACCGCTCCAGTGTGAAAGCACTCTGGGTTTCACACTGGAGTGACAGGAGAGGCTCTTTACAGGTGCTTTGCAGGCGCTATTTTTAGAGCTAAATTACCTGTAAAGTGCCTCAGTGTGAAAGTAGCCTAACACACACACAGTCTAAGTAGTTACTTGGTAATCTGATTGAAAATAGATAAAAGTCCATCTTGTGAGTAGAGAGTAGGGCAAACCCAGTGGGAAGACAGCCCAGCCAGGAATACTCACAAATTCCAACAGCTTGTAGAGAAGCAGGTTTCAGCTGAAGTGACAGTGCTTGTTAGGAGAGGCAGAATACAGCCTGGCTGTCTTGTGCCTCGGTAGGAAGAAGTCCAGAGAGGTTAAGAACCCTACGCTTCCCCTCCTTGTCTGGAACCTTTCCCTGCCACTAGTACTGTCCCTACACTAGTCACTTGCACTTGAGTGCCAAAGTCTGGGGAGCAGATCTTAAAAAGGCTGTGCGGACCCAAGAGGGCCACCAAGGGTCACCTGGATCCAGTGCAGTCAACCGGAACGCTGTTTCCAGGAACCAGGAAACCACAGAACAAGTTTTCCCTGAATTCCTCTCCAGGCTGTGATGCTGCTCCGGTTGAGCACCATTTACAGTGGAGGAAGCAGACTGCACCTACCTACACACAATTCATAGACTAAAGCAGTCGCATCGCTATCAGGCTCCCCAATCAGACAGGACAATGGGGAACCCACCTGTAGAAGTGATTGAGTGGCTGTATAGCCACCCAAATTACTTCTGTGTTAAAGAGAATCGCTGGCTGAAAGGTTTGATACCGGGATGGTGCCTACACCATACCTGCCTGTATAACCACTTCAACTCAAGGACGTCATATGACATCCTATGGGCAGCAAGTGGTTATACCTCGCTAACAGTCGCTACATCTTAAGTGTTTTTAATTCTGCGCTTAGGTGTTATATGAATGTGGCTGCTGCCTCCCCGGGGACACCACTAGGTGAAGTAAAATATAATGTGTAGACATAGACATAGAGGGGTAGGAGGCACTGCCAAAAATTTAAATGTGTGGTGACCAATGTCGGTCAGTGCAAATTCCTCAGAAATGCTCATATATTGTACATGAGCCTTCATCTAAATCATTAAGTGCAACAAAGGTGCTAATCAAAAATGTGAAAAGTGCTTGTGTATACCAGAAATTCAATTGTAATCAACAATTTATAGAAAAACACATATATAAAGTGCTAGTGCAAAAATTTCAATAATCCACGTAGCGGCAGCAAAAAATTACAACTATATACAGTGGAACCTTGGATTACGAGCATAATTCGTTCCAGGAGTATGCTCGTAATCCAAAGTACTCGCATATCAAAGCGAGTTTTCCCATTGAAGTCAATGGAAATGAAAATAATTTGTTCCGCATTGACTTCAATGGGATGCAATACCGCATGTGGCCAGAGGCGGGGGGGCACCGGAGAGCCTCGGAAACGCGCGAAAAGGCCTGAGGACACTTTGGCGGACCTCGGCAACCTCGGAAAGACTTCCTACCTGAGATTTGCCAGGGTCAGCTAAAGTGTCCTCGGGCCTTTCCGTGAATTTCCGAACAGCGCCGATTGGCTGCGATCGGCGACGTTCGGCTCTGGCGCCCCCCCACCTCAGGCCAAAAGCGGTACTGCACACCGCTTTGGTCTGAATCGTGCTAGTTTTGTGAGACAACACTCGCAAACCGAGTTACGATTTTTAAAAGTACAGTGCTCGTATTTTGAAACGCTCATTAACCGCATTACTCCCAATCCGACGTTCCACTGTATGACAAATATCTATACAAAGTGACTTGTGCAAATAATGACCTTATAAGTGACTTTCCAAAGTGACTTATGCAGATTTTCCAAGGTGACTTATGCAGAAGAATTGATCACAGATTCTGTGCAGAGAAGTCAATAATACTCGTGCTCCTCTCTCAGTTCCACACTCACCAGATAGCAGCACCCCTCTAAGTCGCATGTAGACAGATCTGCCTTTGGTCTCATTGTCTAGTGCACAGGTGTCAAACTGGCGGCCCTCCAGCTGTTGCGGAACTACAAGTCCCATTAGGCCTTGCAAGGCTGACAGTTACGAGCATGATTCCCACAAGCAGAGACATGATGGGACTTGTAGTTCCGCAACAGCTTTAGGGCCGCCAGTTTGACCCCCCTGGTCATAGGATGTCCACATGTAAATGGATGGGAAAGATTGACACTCATAGTGTAAATCCAGTAAAAAAGTTTTATTGTCAATCACAAGTATAAAATCAGCTAGTGCCAAGGACAATTACATGAAAATCCGTAGGTCGGGGACAGCGTGCATTCCACAGAACTAGTATGCTAAAACCGTTTTTCAAATTTCTCTGACTTCCTGTTTCCTTCCTTTACCAGTCCTGGTACTACATGTCCCATGATCATTTGAGCCTCTCTAGCTTTAGGACGCACTATGGGAGTTACTTGTAGCAGTTTTAGGAGTAGATGTGGGTGGGTCCTAGGGTAACATGTGGGTGGTGAAAGGTGTAAATGTGTCATACATCCTCCTGTGTCATTCTTGTCTTGCAGCATGCGAAAGAATAATGGCTTACTGTAAGACTACAGAGGAAGGGCTATGGGAGATTATTATGAAGGTATTCCCTTCATATGTAAATTAATCACTTCACAGACAGCAGGGCTCTGGGAGGGCGAGATCGGAGGGGAGGGACTCTCCCTGTTCACACTGGTCGGCATATTTAACTGGGCAGGATTGAATTCTAATTGTGATCCATTCAATCCCACCCAGTAACAGCACAGCTAGCTATCAGAACAGGCTGTATATGAAAGGGTTTCCTTCTTAAATAATGCTGTGATCTGTGAGGAGGGACTTGGGAAGTTTGGAATTCTCCTGTAGGTGTGACTGGGTGGGATTAAATGCTAATTAGGATGTAGTCAATTTCACCCACCAGCAGAGCTGTGAAGGAAGTTACATCATTTGCAGAGTCTGAAAGACAACAAAGGGAAGTGTTACAGTGTCTTGCTGCTGCAAGAAGTGGCTGTGGAAGGCACTTTAGACTGCAAAGTAAGTCTAAACGGGGTCTAAGGGACAATAAGAGCAGGCTTTTGTTTGCTTCAGAACTGCTTCAATCGCAAAACATCTAAGGGAAAGCAAAAGCAGCTGAAGCCAATCAAATGTAAGTCAACTACACCCCAAATAGCAAGCAATTGTACTGCAAGTTTGTAAATGACTTGCAAAGCTATTGTTAGACTTGCCAGGCTTCACAAGTTTGTTGCACAATTGCATCAAGTCCACATTGCATGACTCCAGATCAACTTTCTTTGCAAACTTTCTGCAAGTCTGATGCAAGTTCTGGTTCAGTTATGTTGTACAATAGTCATCCCACCACAGGGGTCACTGTGGCTGAATTTTCATGCAGTAGACTTGCTGTCAGGGAAATGGCCGTGTTGTGGGCAATTCCGCCAGTAACCGTCATGGTGGCAGGCGAGTCTAGTGAGCACGCCCTGATCTTGTAGGCACACCCCTCTGGCCTATTTAAACCTGCCACTGACACTTGCAGTTTGCTGGATTATCAAACAGCTCCTGTGTTCCTGTGCCTTGTATACTCTGAAGACCCCTGCTTGACCTCTGCCCGGCTTGACCTGTGTTCCTGTTTATCTCCTCGCTCTGACCCCGGCTTGGCTGACTACTCTCCGATCTTCTGCCCTCTGTGGATGACCCGGCTTGTTCCTGTACCTCTCTCGGACTGTCTTTTGGTATCTGACCCCTGGCCTGGCTGCGGACCCTGTTCCTGGTTTACCCTGCTGTTACCGTTCAAGACTTCTCTCCGCACGGCTGCCACAACGCACTCTAGCTACTTACAGCCAACCAGCCAGCTTGCAGTATTCCTGGCAACCCGTGCACCTCTGTGCATCGCATTCCCTGTACCCAAATCCAGGGACGTGCTGCACTCAGCCGCAAGGGGCGCCCTGTCAGCAACCCGGCCTCACACTACAGACTTGACAGTATAATCCAGCCATGACTGAGGCCGGCGGAGGTGCGTCCCCATTAGAGACTTTGTGCCAACAAGCCATCACTCTGACCCAAGCAGTTCAGAAATTACAGGAAGGTTATCTGCAACTAACGGATAAGTTGCAACACCTGTCAGAGTCACCTGCTCATGAACAAACCTCTGCGACTCCCTTGATGATGTTTCCGCCTCCAGAACCCCGAGTTCCCATTCCGGAGCGATTCTTCGGAGACCGGAAAAAGTTCAGATCATTCAAGACTGCCTGTCTATTGTACCTAGCCCTGCAACCCCGGACTTTTGCTTTAGAGACTGTTAAAGTCGGGTTCCTCATCTCTTTGCTGTCCGATGAACCTCAGGCCTGGGCCCATAACTTATGGGAACAAAAGAGTCCAGTCATTTGCACGGTGGATGCATTCCTGGCAGCTATGGCACAGCTTTACGAGGATCCCCAGCGTACTGCCACCGCTGAAGCCGCTCTGCACTCTCTGCAGCAGGGTAGGCGACCAGTAGAGGACTATACCCTGGACTTCCGGCGGTAGTCCGCAGACACAGCCTGGAATGAGGCAGCTTTACTACACCAGTTCCGTCTAGGACTCTCCGAATCCCTCAAGGACGAGTTGGCCAGGATCGAGATTCCCACTACACTCGAGGGTCTCATCCAATTATCCATCCAACTGGATCGACGTTTGCGGGAGAGACAGTCCGAACGATCACGAACCTGCAGACCCGCCAGTACACCCACCTTTGGATCAGTTCCCAAGCAGATTGGCCTGTTACGTTCCGCACTAACTCCTGATGAAAGACGTCGTCGTATCCTAGCCAATCTTTGCCTCTATTGTGGAGGAAATGGACATTTTCTATGCAACTGTCCCAGGAAGTTCAAGAAGCCACCTACCTACTCTCCAGCATATTTCCAGGTTTCTGGGACTTCTCCCTCACAACTCGTTCTTCCCATTTCACTGCAGTTGGGAGAAGAAGAGATCCGGCTCCAGGCTATAATCGACTCTGGAGCATGCAGTTGCTTCATGGACTTGAACCTGGCAAGGAACCTTAGGTTGCCCCTCCTCCACAAGAAACGGGGTCTGGAAGTCCGTTTAGCAGATGGCACCCTACCTAACTCCGGCCTTGTTACTCAAGAGACTTCTCCTCTCCTTATTACCTCTCCCGATGGCCATCGGGAATTCATACGTTTTGACGTTTTGAGTTCACCTATGTCTCCAATTATCTTGGGTATCCCTTGGCTCCAAGCCCATAACCCCCATATCGATTGGATCAAGAAGGAAGTCCTGTTCACTTCCCCCTATTGCCAACAACATTGCCTCATCCCTGAATCCAGAGATACCACCAGTTGTCTGACAGTCCAGTCGGTATCCTCCACCAACCAGGATGTACCCCAGGCGTACCATGAATTCCTGGACGTTTTTGATAAGAAAAAGGCAGAGGTTCTACCACCACATCGGCCATATGATTGTCCTATCGAGCTGGTTCCAGGGGCCGAAGTTCCATTTGGACGTATATTCCCCCTCTCTGAAGTGGAATTGGGGACACTACGACAGTACATAGATGAAAATTTGGCAAAGGGCTTCATTCGTCCTTCTTCTTCTCCTGCCGGTGCCGGCATTTTCTTTGTCGAAAAAAAAGATAAGACTCTAAGACCATGTGTGGACTATGGGGAATTAAATAAAATCACCATAAAGAACCGATATCCACTCCCACTGGTCCCCGAACTCTTCCAGAGACTTCGTTCAGCTCAAGTGTTCACCAAACTCGACCTCCGGGGTGCCTACAACCTCGTTCGCATCCGTGAGGGCGATGAGTGGAAGACGGCATTCAGAACGAGGTTTGGGCACTTTGAGTATTTGGTGATGCCGTTTGGGCTCTGTAATGCCCCGGCTACTTTCCAGCACTTCATAAACAACATCTTCCGGGAATATCTTGACTACTTCGTCATCATCTATCTGGATGACATCCTTATCTTCTCAACCACCTTGGAGCTCCATCGGACTCACGTAAAGACAGTATTACTCACACTAAGAAAACACGGACTTTACGCGAAAGCAGAAAAGTGTGACTTTGAAAAGAAATCCATACAATTCCTAGGGCTCATCATCTCTACCGGTGGTGTAGCTATGGATCCACAGAAAGTGCAGGCAATCCTAGACTGGCCAACTCCGTCAGACAAGAAGGGTGTACAAAGGTTTGTAGGGTTTGCAAACTTCTATAGAAGGTTTATAAGGAACTTTTCTTCCATCATCTCGCCCATAACCCAAGTAACCCGCCTACATGTTCGCTTCCTGTGGTCCTCCGAAGCCCAATCTGCCTTTGAGAAACTGAAGTCTTTGTTTACTTCTGCACCAATTCTTCGACACCCCGATCCTGCCCTGCCCTATATTTTAGAGGTCGATGCCTCAGAGGTAGCTACAGGAGCAGTACTTTCACAGCGCCTGGGACCCAAGTCGCTGCTGCACCCTGTGGCCTTCTCCTCCCGGAAAATGAGCCAGCCCGAGAGGAATTACGACGTAGGTGATCATGAGCTTCTGGCCATTAAGACAGCCTTAGAAGAGTGGAGATACCTTCTTGAGGGAGCCACGCACCCAATAATGATATTCACCGATCACAGAAACCTCGAGTACCTCCGCACTGCCAAACGCCTGAGACCCCGTCAAGCTCGCTGGGCTCTGTTCTTTTCACGATTCAACTTTCACATCACCTACCGCCCTGGCTCCAAGAACGGCAAGGCCGATGCTTTATCCCGAATGTTTCCTGATACCCCAGAAGAAACAACATCCAGTACAATCTTGTCTCCACAGAACTTTCTTTTGATTCAACCTGATCTAAGGTCTTCTCTTGAACAGGCCTCCCGCCAATGCCAGGAACCAGAGACTTCCTCTTTAAGAAGCCAGGGGGGGTATCTCTGGTATCAGGACAAGATCTTTGTCCCACAACAAGCCAGAATCCAGGTCTTACAAACTTTACATGATCATCAACTTGCTGGCCACTTCGGTGTACGGAAAACTATAGATCTTATTCAGCGATCCTTTTGGTGGCCTACCTTGAAAACTGATTGCAAAAAGTATGTAAGCTCCTGCACTACCTGCCAGCGAAACAAGGGGTCCAACATTAAGTCTTGGGGTCTGCTACATCCTTTGCCGGTACCAGAACAACCATGGAGGAATATATCTATGGACTTCATAGTAGAGCTGCCACCCTCTGAAAGATTCACAACGATTCTAGTTGTTGTAGACCGTCTGTCCAAGATGTCACACTTCGTGCCTATGATAGGTACTCCTTCCGCTGCAGACACAGCAAAGGCCTTCATAAGAGAGATAGTCAGACTTCACGGCCTTCCTGACAGCATTGTGTCTGATAGAGGGGTCCAATTTACTTCCCGATTTTGGAAAGAGCTCTGCAAAGTCTTGTCTATTGAAGTTTGCCTATCCTCTGCCTATCATCCCCAGAGCAACGGTCAGACTGAAAGGACTAATCAGACCTTAGAACAATATTTACGCTGTTTTTGCTCCACTTCCCAGGATGACTGGTACTTGATACTCCCCTGTGCGGAGTTCGCATACAATAACTCAGTACACTCAACCACCGATCAATCACCGTTTTGGGCCAACTATGGGTTCCATCCTTCATTTCTACCTAATGTCATTCCAGAGACCTCAGTTCCAGCAGTTCAAGACAGGATAAAATCCATTCAGACTAACTTTCAAACTCTCCGGTTAACCATGCAAAAGGCCCAAGAGGACTACAAGGAACAATATGACAAAAAGAGGGGGGAGAGCCCTAGCTTTAAGGTTGGAGATGAGGTTTGGCTCTCCTCGGCAAATCTTAAACTTCCTTGTCCCTCCCGGAAATTGGGACCAAGATTTATTGGCCCATTCAAGATTAGACGGGAGATCAATCCAGTAGCCTTTGAACTGTCACTCCCGAGTTCTTATAAAGTGCACCCTGTGTTTCATGTCTCCTTACTTAAAGCTGTTATCTCTAGTCCTTTTTCAGGAAGGAAAGAAGATCCTCCACCTCCAGTTTCTGTGGGAGATGAAGCAGAGTATGAAGTTGAGGCCATCCTGGACTGCCGCCGGAGAGGTAGGATCATTCAATTTCTTATAAAGTGGAAGGGTTACCCAGCAGAAGAAAGTTCTTGGGAACCTGCAGCCAATATACATGCTCCTAGACTTTTGCAGAGATTCTGAGTTCGTTACCCCGAAAGATGGGCCAGGTTGGGCATCCGGAGGTTGCCCCTTGGGGGGGGGGGGGGCAATGTCAGGGAAATGGCCGTGTTGTGGGCAATTCCGCCAGTAACCGTCATGGTGGCAGGCGAGTCTAGTGAGCACGCCCTGATCTTGTAGGCACACCCCTCTGGCCTATTTAAACCTGCCACTGACACTTGCAGTTTGCTGGATTATCAAACAGCTCCTGTGTTCCTGTGCCTTGTATACTCTGAAGACCCCTGCTTGACCTCTGCCCGGCTTGACCTGTGTTCCTGTTTATCTCCTCGCTCTGACCCCGGCTTGGCTGACTACTCTCCGATCTTCTGCCCTCTGTGTATGACCCGGCTTGTTCCTGTACCTCTCTCGGACTGTCTTTTGGTATCTGACCCCTGGCCTGGCTGCGGACCCTGTTCCTGGTTTACCCTGCTGTTACCGTTCAAGACTTCTCTCCGCACGGCTGCCACAACGCACTCTAGCTACTTACAGCCAACCAGCCAGCTTGCAGTATTCCTGGCAACCCATGCACCTCTGTGCATCGCATTCCCTGTACCCAAATCCAGGGACCTGCTGCACTCAGCCGCAAGGGGCGCCCTCTCAGCAACCCGGCCTCACACTACAGACTTGACACTTGCAGAGCTCTTGCTGTAGACTCACCACTTCAAGTGCTCTGCAAGTGTACAACTTGTCAGTGAAAATGTGCTGCAAGTTAACAGACTTACAATTCAACACTGCCACAAATTTTTGGCACGTTATCCTTGCTATCTGGGACCTACGTCTAATTCTGAATTATCTCTAAACCATTTCAAACTGATGTCAGAAGCATGCTGCGTTTGCCTATCAAAGCATGTTGACACAGGCCATAATGCAGCTCTGTAAATATTAATACACCTATGTGTTTTTTTTTTTAAATGGTATCAGCCTCTCACTGACTACTGTACAGGAGAGTTCAGTAAGAGGGGATGGAAAAACAGCAGAAGTGTCAGGTCATCTGAGTCCAGGTGACAGATGCACCCTGTTGGGGTCAGGAGTGGACCCTACGGCTGACTGCTGCGGATGGAGCTTTAGGAGTTTCAAGAGAGCAGGTACTCTGTAGTACCAACACGGGTCACACTGGGAGCTAGAGCATGAGATTTCCCCGGGCGCCGAATCTAAGAGCCAGCGGGTGTTCACCAGAGGCCCCTAGTGGTGAGGATGGATTTAGCTGCAGACTGGCTCCAGGTCGCGACCCCCAGGGCCTCCCAGCTCATGCTCACGGTAGACTACAGGAAGGTATAGAGGAAGCAGCAGACAGCAACAATAAAGGATAGTCAGGAGTCAGCCAAAGGTCAGGGCAACAAGCAGGTAAGGATAGTCAAGGACCACGCCCAGGTCGGGATATGAAGCAGACAAGGACAGTCAAGAACAAGCCAAGATCGGTAACTAGAATCAGATGTAGAACACACACCAAGGAGCACACAGAAGCCAAACACACAATATTGATCAGCAGGGCTGGTTTGCAGTGCAGGTTAATATAGAGTTCCCTGATAGGGGCTGGGGTGGAGCCATGCTTTGAGGAGAGATTATTTTAGCAGCCAAGTGAAGGGCGCCTGGTCTTTAAGCTCAACACATGGAAAGGTAAGCTGACAGACAAACATTACTGCCGATCCATGACAACAAGTAGCCAATCAGCTTTGTTGCAGTGCAAAGCTCTGGGTGAGCTCATCACCCAGATAGCAAGGATAACTTGCCACAAATTTGTGGCAGTGTTGAATTGTAAGTCATGTTACCTTGCTGCACATTTTCACTGGCAAGTTGTACACTTGAAGAGCATTTGAAGCACAAGTTCTGGTTGACACTTTTCCAATCTGTAGCCAATTTGCATGGCAAGTCTCTAGCAGCAAGAGCAAAGTTACAGTAGCGAGTCTACAGCAAGAGCTCCTGCATGAAAATTCAGCCACAGTGACCCCTGTTGTTCGATGACTATGGCACAACATAACTGAACCAGAACTTTCAGCAGACTTGCAGAATGTCTGCAAAGAAAGTTGATCTGGAGTCATGCAATGCGGACATTTTGCAATTGTGCAACAAACTTGTGAAGCCTGGCAAATCTAGCAATAGCTTAGCAAGTCATTTTCAAAACTTGCAGCACAATTGCTTGCTATCTTGGCAGTGTGCGAGGGTAGGGAGAAGACCTATAACCCAGATAGCAATGATAATTTGCCACACATTTGTGGCAGTTTTGAATTGTAAGTCTTGTTAAATTGCTGCACATTTTCAATAGCAAGTTGTACACTTGCAGAGCATTTGAAGCACAAGTTCTAGTTGACACTTTTCCAATTTGTAGCAAATTTGCGTGGTAAGTCTCTAGCAAGAGCAAAGTTGCAGCGGTGAGTCTACAGCAGGAGCTCTGCAGGTCACAGTGACCCCTGTGGTGGGATGACTATTGCACAACATAACTGAACCAGAACTTGCAGTAGACTTGGAGAATGTTTGCAAAGAAAGTTGATCTGGAGTTATGCAGTGCGGACTTGCAATTGTGCAACAAACTTTTAAGCCTGTCAAGTCTAGCAATAGCTTAGCAATTCATTTTCAAACTTGCAACTCAATTTCTTGCTATCTGCATACTTGCCAACAATCCCGATTTTCCCGGGACAATCCCGATTTTTGGATCCTCATCCCGATCGAAGTCCGTCCTGGGATTTTGCTTTTTTCTGGACTGTTTTTGGCAAAGACTGCAGCAGGCTACAAAAAGATGGCCACAGCCCGAGATCTCTTTCTAGCTTTCCCCGTGTGTTCAGTGGAGCGGGGAGGGGCCTACGATCTGTGCAGCCAATCAGAGGCCCCTCCACTCTCTACTGAACACACGGGGAAAGACAGGAAATGGAGCTAAAATAGTAAAAAATACGCTGCGCTTTAGAATATTACACAATAAATGTGTGCTGAAGATTAAAACAAACACATGTAGTGCTAATGTGACGTAAGTGACTTATGTGACATAGATGTGATATAAGAAAAATAAAATAAAAACAATAAATATGTCAATTAAAACATTAATATTGAAGTGCTCATGTGCATCCAAGTGCTTTGTAACACAGATATAAGTGTCCAGTGGTATATAGGGAACAACACTAGTCCCACTTTAAATAGCAAAAAGTGCTATTGTGCAAAAACCAAGTATTTTTATAAAACAATGCTGTGACAGTCCTGTTGAAAAAAGTGCATATGCGTGGTATCCAGTAGTAGCACTGCTGACATGCTTATAAGTCCATGCATCTAAAAATGATTGACAGGTGTTGCAGATAATGCATTGGTGCTCTTATTCCAGTGACCCCCTAGGTATTAAATGCTCACCTTGGAGCGTGTGACTTAGCAATTATGCTCAGTCAATACACGCTTGTGAAGCACCCCTGGGTTCTATAATGGTAACAGGATCCTGAGCTTCCCACGCAGTATCTCAGGAATAATGGGGAATAAAAAGCCTTGATAGTGTGACATCGCTTTAAACGTTTTTTAAACAAATAAGAACAATCCCCCAATGGGGTACTCACATGTACCAGGTGCGTCAGTGCACCACTCTGTATATAGCATGAAATATTACAGCGGCTGGCTTTGGAATGTTAAGAGCAGAGGCGGCTCTCTAATTAGGCAAATTAGGCAGTGGCCTAAGGCCCCGCACTCACAGGGGCCTCGCAATCGCCTAACTTGCCTAATCGCAGAGCCACCTCTGCTGACAATGGCGCTGCGCTCCGGCCACTCCGCCAGCACAGCTGCCTGTGAGCTCCGTGGAGAGAGAAGACGTAGCCACGGCTGTGTCTTGGGGAGAAGGCGGGGCCAGCACTGTGTTGTCCGGGGGAGGAGAAGGGGAGGCGACTCATTACAGCAGCCAGACAATACAATCATTCCTACTGCTCCGGAGCCGCAGATCACCCTTCTTCACCCCCCACTGAGTGATTCCAACACATAGGAGGAGTCATCCGGCGCCTGACTGGTAAGCAGAGAGGGGAAGAGGAGGGTCCCGCCGGGGAGGAAGCCTTGCCAGGGCTGTATTGGAGCTGATAGAAAGGAGAGGGAGGAGAGAAGAGGTGTCCAGGCCGCCCCTCTCTGGGGCTGTCAATTAGTGCGGGGGGGGGGGCGGGATTCGGTGCTCCAGCTGCAGGGAGAGGCACACCGCACATCTACCATGCCACAACCCCTTCTGCAGCCAGCCACCACTATCATCAGAGAGAGCCAGCCCCTCACCCCTGCTCCTCTAGCATCCCGCAGCCACAGCCACTTGCCTTTATTTCCACCCCCTGTCCCATCCCCTCCACTCCCTTCCTCCTGATAATCAGTGCCACAGTCAAGGCAGCTTAGTCCTGTGCCAGTGTGCCAACCTATGATTGACAGCCCCTGACCCCTCCCTGACATTACCCCCACCTATGCAGGGCTCCACTGTGGGGTTGGGACATCCCAGCCCAGTCCAGTGCTGATCCTCAGCCATGGTGGGCCGGGTGCTCTTCATCCTGCACTGGCACTGCCTGCTGATTGGCTTCTCCACTGCTACCTCCTTCACTGACACCAGCACCGAGATAGAGAGCACTGACATAGAGAACACTGATACGAGCACTGACATAGAGAACACTGACACCAGCACCAACATAGAGAGCACTGACACCAGCACCGAGATAGAGAACACTGACACCAGCACCAACATAGAGAGCACTGACACCAGCACCGACATAGAGAGCACTGACACCAGCACCGACATAGAGAGCACTGACACCAGCACTGACATAGAGAACACTGACACTAGTACTGACATAGAGAACATTGACCCCAGCACCGAGATAGAGAACACTGACACCAATACTGACATAGAGAACACTGACACCAGCACCGAGATAGAGAGCACTGACACCAGCACCGAGATAGAGAGCACTGACACCAGTACTGACATAGAGAAGACTGACACCAGCACCGAGATAGAGAGCACTGACACCAGCACTGACATAGAGAACACTGACACTAGTACTGACATAGAGAACATTGACCCCAGCACCGAGATAGAGAACACTGACACCAGCACTGACATAAAGAACACTGACACCAGCACTGACATAGAGAACACTGACACCAGCACTGACATAGAGAACACTGACACCAGCACTGAGATAGAGAGCACCGACACCAGCACTGACATAGAGAGCACTGACATAGAGAACACTGACACCAGCGCTGACATAGAGAACACTGACACCAGCACTGACATAGAGAACACTGATACCAGCACCGAGATAGAGAGCACTGAAATAGAGAACACTGACACCAGCACCGAGATAGAGAGCACTGAAACCAGCACTGACATAGAGAACAGTAACACCAGCACTGAGATAGAGAACACTGACACCAGCACCGAGATAGAGAGCACTGAAACCAGCACTGACATAGAGAACAGTAACACCAGCACTGACATAGAGAGCACTGACACAAGCACTGACATAGAGAACACTGACACCAGCACTGACATAGAGAACACTGACACCAGCACTGACATAGAGAGCACTGACACCAGCACTGACATAGAGAACACTGACACCAGCACCGAGATAGAGATCACTGACACCAGCACTGACAGAGAACACTGACACCAGCACCGAGATAGAGAGCACTGACACTAGACACGAGATAGAGAGCACTGACACCAGCACCGAGATAGAGAGCACTGACACCAGCACCGAGATAGAGAGCACTGACACCAGCACCGAGATTGAGAGCACTGACACCAGCACCGAGATAGAGCACTTACACCAGCACTGACATAGAGAACACTGACATTAGTACTGACATAGAGAACACTGAAACCAGCACCGAGATAGAGAACACTGACACCAGCACTGACATAGAGAACACTGACACCAGCACTGAGATAGAGAGCACCGACACCAGCACTGACATAGAGAGCACTGACATAGAGAACACTGACATCAGCAGCAAGATAGAAAGCACTGACACCAGGGCTGACATAGAGAACACTGACACCAGCACTGAGATAGAGAACACTGACACCAGCACCAAGATAGAGAGCACTGAGATAGAGAACACTGACACCAGCACTGAGATAGAGAGCACTGAGATAGAGAACACTGACACCAGCACCGAGATAGAGAGCACTGAGATAGAGAACACTGACACCAGCACCGAGATAGAGAGCACTGAGATAGAGAACACTGACACCAGCACCGAGATAGAGAGCACTGACACCAGCACTGACATAGAGAACAGTAACACCAGCACTGAGATAGGGAGCACTGACACAAGCACTGACATAGAGAACACTGACACCAGCACTGACATAGAGAACACTGACACCAGCACTGACATAGAGAGCACTGACACCAGCACTTACATAGGGAACACTGACACCAGCACCGAGATAGAGAGCACTGACACCAGCACTGACATAGAGAACAGTAACACCAGCACCGAGATAGAGAGCACTGACACCAGCACTGACAGAGAACACTGACACCAGCACTGACATAGAGAACACTGACACCAGCACTGACATAGAGAGCACTGACACCAGCACTTACATAGGGAACACTGACACCAGCACCGAGATAGAGAGCACTGACACCAGCACTGACATAGAGAACAGTAACACCAGCACCGAGATAGAGAGCACTGACACCAGCACTGACAGAGAACACTGACACCAGCACTGAGATAGAGAACACTGACACCAGCACTGAGATAGAGAACACTGACACCAGCACTGACATAGAGAACACTGACACCAGCACTGAGATAGAGAACACTGACACCAGCACAGATATAGAGAACATAAACACCAGCACAGATAGAGAGAACACTGACACCAGCACCGAGATAGAGAGCACTGACACCAGCACCGAGATAAAGAGCACTGACACCAGCACCGAGATAGAGAGCACTGACACCAGCACTGACATAGAGAACACTAACACCAGCACTGAGATAAAGAGCACTGACACCAGCACTGACATAGAGAACACTGACACCAGCACTGACATAGAGAACACTGACACCAGCACCGAGATAGAGAGCACTGACACCAGCACTGTCATAGAGAACACCGACACCAGCACACTGACACCTGCACCGAGATAGAGAGCACTGACATAGAGAGCACTGACACCAGCACCGAGATAGAGAGCACTGACATAGAGAGCACTGACACCAGCACTAAGATAGAGAACACTGAGACCAGCAGCGAGATAAAGAACACTGACACCAGCAGCGAGATAGAGAACACTGACAACAGCACTTTAAAGTTCTTAATAATGCAATTTATAGAGATGAAGTAAGGAAATTCCTGGATAGCCGCACACTGAAGAAAAAACATCTTTATTAAAGTATAAAATATCCAAAATGCAGTCACATGAAAGGAAGATACAGGGTCAAAAATAAGTTAACGAAGGTATCTTCCTTTCATGTGACTGCATTTTGGATATTTTATACTTCAATAAAGATGTTTTTTCTTCAGTGTGCGGCTATCCAGGAATTTCCTTACTTCATCTCAGTCTAAGCAAAGCCAGCACCTGGAACGAGTTCACACTAGGGCGGTACAACCACAGGTCTGGAAGCGCTGTGAGCGGCATCTCCTTCCCTCTGCCTATCTACCTGGATTAATGCAATTTATAGTTAATTTTTTTATCGCTTGAATTATTTTTCCCATTATGGGCGTGTTTGGGCCTCATGTCTAGGTTTTGCCTAAGGCCTCACAAAGCCTAGAGCCGCCTCTGGGTAAGAGTAAAATGGATGTAGGTTTGGCGCTGTTCTGGTAGAGTGAATAATTAGTGATAAACCACTATTAACTAGCAGTGTGTTGTGATAGTATCTGGCTGGTGTTACAACCTCTGGTGACTATTTAGAAATGTGGTAACAATAGATAAAGGGACTGATTCGTTACTAATAATCCATGTGTGAATTGTCCCATGTAAATAACACCCAAACATTGAATTAATTCTAATATCTACAATAATATATAAAAAAATTATGCCCAATATAACATACAGTACATTAGTGGACCTGGTAACAAAGTGCATATACAGGAAAGTGCTTAGTGAAAAAAGGGGGGGTTGCTAATTTGCAGATTAACCACTTGCCGCCCGCCATATAGCAGAATGACGGCGGCAAAGTGGTTTCAATAACCTGACGTCTGCAGGATATTGAGCCGCTGCGCGCCCCCCGGGGCGCGCATCGCGGCGATCGTTGTTGTGCCACGTATCAGTGCCCATCCGTGCTGCCTATCAGTGCCCAGCAGTGCCACCCATAAGAATCCATCGTTGCAGCCTTTCAATGCCCATCAGTGCCCACCAGTGCCACCTAATGCCACCCATGAGTGCCCATCAGTGCCGCCTATCGATGCCCATCAGTGCTGCATATCAGTATCACCCATCAGTGCCGCCTACCAGTGCCCATCAGTGCCGCATATCAGTGCCCATCGTCAGTGCCCGCTCATTGGTGCTGCCTTATCAGTGCCTGTCAGTGCCGCCTTATCAGTGTCCATCAGTGAAAGAGAAAACTTACTTATTTACAACATTTTTTAACAGAAACAAAAGCAAAGTTTTTTTTTTTTCAAAATTTTCTGTCTTTTTTTATTTGTTTAGCAAAAAATAAAAACCGCAGAGGTGATCAAATACCACCAAAAGAAAGCTCTATTTGTGGGAACAAAATGATAAAAATTTAGTTTGGGTACAGTGTTGGATGACCGCGCAATTGTCATTCAAACTGCAACAGCGCTGAAAGCCGTAAATTGGTCTGGGCAGTATAAGTGCCCTGTATTGAAGTGGTTAACAAGGTGACTAGTGCTCAAAACAATAAAGGCCAGTGCTTGATGGAAAAACAATATTGTTTTAAAAAGTCTTATTGTGCGCACAAATGGTTTTGTGCTTAGAAAGGATTGATCCTTTTGGAAAAAAACATATTGTTAAAAGCGGATCTTCTTGTTCCAGTACTGGCTTGGTGATAGTGCTACTTAATCGTGCTCCTAATGTGCATACACTCACCGAATAGCCTCACCCCTACAGGGGTATTGCGCGGTCACAGTATTTGCCACTGTGTAGCAACTCCTGGCAGGCTTCCTGTGGATCGCCCCAGGTCAACTGCATAGATGTGAACAAAGGATCAGAGCCGTTAAAAAGGTCTGGCATGGGAGCTGAGATAGAGACACGTGAACAAGCAGGGAGCACTGTAGATTCACCAGGGTAAATGTGCAAATGTGGGTGATGGTGAGCCAAAACATCTTGTTGGTACACAAGGAAATTGGGAACCAAAATCAACAGGTGAATGCTTGCATATAAGGTGTTGTGGCCGCCCAGATACTATCACAACACACTGCTAGTTAATAGTGGTTTATCACTAATTATTCACCCTACAAGAACAGCGCCACACTTACATCCATTTTACTCTTAACTCAGTACATTCCACTCAGGTAGAGGCAGCAGTTCTATACTCCAAACGGAAAGGGGAAAAAAACTACCGCGCTGTATAACACACAAAGAATACCTTATACAAAATATTGATAATAAGTTGTGATGAAAAATAAATAATACAGTGAAAATAGGGTGTAGCCAAAGCAGCCACTCAAAGTGAGATACACACACTATACAACAATAAATATAAATATAAATGAGCAGCGCTGTGAGTAACTGTATATTAGTAAAAATATACCAGTGTGAATGGGATAATTAAATAATAATAATAATAATAAATAATAAATAAATATTTATATTTATAGTTCTATACTCCACCTGTACCTATTTTCATTGCGCGGATTTAACTTTCATTTCTCTGGCTTTGGAATGGTGTATGCTTCCTCCTAGGCAGATAGACTGCCTATCGTACCGCCCTGGCCCCTCCCTCTGCAACAACTGTCAATCATTTTTAGACGCATTGATTTATGAGCATGTCAGCAGTGCTACTACTGGATACTAAGTATAAAATAAATAGTGCACAATATGCTGCTGCGACTAAGCTTAAATCCAGGAATAAAAAATGCATACATGTGAATAAAATAAATAAATAATTATGGTGCTAATACATGTGTTAAAATTGCCAAAATAAATCTTCTAATTGGTGATGTGACGGTGAGTATAAATAAAATAATAATGACACTCTGAGTACAATGTCCAGGCAGAGATAAATAGTGGGAGAAAGTAAAAAATAATTAAACAGTTCCTTCCCTTAATCCAGATTGATTGACTCACTGGGTTAGATCGTTTGTATCAGGATATTTAGTTTTTCTTGCATCCCACTTCAGCAATTATACTGCTGGTGATTCGGCTCTCAGGATAAAGGTTTTATGCAAAGCAAGCAAAGAAAAAATAGATCATTGTGCAGTGAACTTACTAGATAGTACATAAGCAAAACAGGGACAAGAGATACACTCACAAACTCCCGGTCTATTAGAAGCATTCAAATAAGCAGATTGCAGTCAGCCGCTGTGGACGAGGTTTCCCATAGAGAAACAGCTGCTGTTAACCTTCAGGTGTATTGCAGCACTGAACGTCCTAAGCTCCTCCCACGCATTACATCACTTTTTCAAGGATGTCAGTGATGTGTTTCACGTGTCAGTGATGTAAGGCGTGGGAGGAGCTTAGGGCGTTCAGTGCTGCAATACACCTGAAGGTTAACAGCAGCTGTTTCTCTATGGGAAACCTCGTCCACAGCGGCTGACTGCAATCTGCTTATTTGAATGCTTCTAATAGACCGGGAGTTTGTTAGTGTATCTCTTGTCCCTGTTTTGCTTATGTACTATCTAGTAAGTTCACTGCACAATGATCTATTTTTTCTTTGCTTGCTTTGCATAAAACCTTTATCCTGAGAGCCGAATCACCAGCAGTATAATTGCTGAAGTGGGATGCAAGAAAAACTAAATATCCTGATACAAACGATCTAACCCAGTGAGTCAATCAATCTGGATTAAGGGAAGGAACTGTTTAATTATTTTTACTTTCTCCCACTATTTATCTCTGCCTGGACATTGTACTCAGAGTGTCATTATTATTTTATTTATACTCACCGTCACATCACCAATTTGAAGATTTATTTTGGCAATTTTAACACATGTATTAGCACCATAATTATTTATTTATTTTATTCACATGTATGCATTTTTTATTCCTGGATTTAAGCTTAGTCGCAGCAGCATATTGTGCACTATTTATTTAAAGCGCATCAATTTTATACTTAGTACTATTTGTTCGGTTATCTGATCGCCCTATATTGATAGCAGCTTTAATTTACTGATTTTTTCATAGCACTAACTATATTGGTATATATATATTTTTAAGCACAATTTATTTATATCACACATATCTATCCACATCAGCGCTTGGTTTTTATTCATTTTTTTACTACTGGATACCACGCATATGCACTTTTTTCAACAGGATTGTCACAGCATTATTTTATAATAGCACTTTTTGCTATTTAAAGTGGGACTAGTGTTGTTCCCTATATACCACTGGACACTTATATCTGTGTTACAAAGCACTTGGATGCACATGAGCACTTTAATATTAAAATTTAATTGACATACTTGTCATATCACATCTATGTCACATATGTCACTTACGTCACATTAACACTACACGTGTTTGTTTTAATCTTCAGCACGCATTTATTGTGTAATATTCTAAAGCGGAGCATATTATTTACTATTTTTGTCTATGTGCACAAGCTTATGAGACGTGTGTAACGCTTGCAGCTGGTTAGTGATCTCTATTAGGCTTTGGGTTGATTGAGACTCGCAGGAATTTTATTACTTTGGAAAATGGAGCTGCCGCCAACCCTCCGCCCCGTGTGTCTGACGAGAGGGAACACTGATGTAAGGAGGGGCTCCGCTGGGGACACTGATGTAAGGAGCGGCTCCACTGGGGACACCAGATGTAAGAAGTGGCTCCACTGGGGACACTGATGTAAGGAGTGGCCCACTGGGGACACTGATGTAAGGAGGGGGTCCGCTGGGGACACTGATGTAAGGAGGGGTTCTGCTGGGGACACCAGATGTAAGGAGGGGCTCCGCTGGGCAAGCTGATGTTAGGAGAGGCTCTGCTGGGGACACTGATGTAAGGAAGGGCTCCGCTGGGTCACACCAGTTGTAAGGAGGGGCTCTGCTGGGGACACCAGATGTAAGGAGGGGCTCCGCTGGGTACACCAGATGTAAGGAGAGGCTCTGCTGGAGACACCAGATGTAAAGAGGGGCTCCGCTGGGGACACCTGATGTATGGAGGGGCTCCACTGGGGACACCTGATAAACGGAGGGGCTCCACTGGGGACACCAAATGTAAGGAGGGGCTCCGTTGGGTACACCAGATGTAAGGAGAGGCTCTGCTGCGGACACCAGATGTAAAGAGGGGCTCGGCTGGGGACACCTGATGTATGGAGGGGCTCCACTGGGGACACCTGATGTATGGAGGGGCTCCACTGGGGACACCTGATGTACGGAGGGGCTCCACTGGGGACACCAGATGTAAGGAGTGGCTCTGCTGGGGACACCTGATGTAAGGAGAGGCTCTGCTGGGGACACCAGGTGTTTAGAGTATCTTTATTTGCTGATTGTTAAACTTTATGGAATACACATATTGCTATTGTGGTGTAGGATCTGGGCCTGTTGTCCCTCCATCCCTCTTTCTTTCTCCCTCCATCCCTTGTTCACCTCAGACTCGAACCACACCCCTTTGAGCCACGCCCATTTGAGCCACATCCATGTTCTGTTTAAACCACGCCCATTTTCACAGCATTTTCCTTTCCCCACGACATCACGCCTAAAAACAATTGCACTGCTCCCTAATTATAATAAGACTCCTCCTACAGACAAAAAAGTGTCCCTACAAATTTTTTGACAACGTTGGCAACTATGTACCTGGGTAAGTGAAAGTGAAACTGCAGCAAGAAAAGATCAGACAGAGCTGTGTAAATCTAAGGACTAGATGGGCAAAAATACAAATTCTTTTGGCAGGTAAAACAGCTCCTTTGTACATGCAGCTGTTTTGCTGGAGTTCAGCTTTAAAGTAGTAATAAAACATCTGCTTTATTTAGTTTAACACATTGAGCACAATAAACTAAACATTTCCTAGAAAGCTATTGTTACATTTCTTACCTCAGCACTTGGAGTTTACAACTTTAAATGCTGCTGGCTGCTGCTCTCTCAGTTGTGCTTCCCTGAACTTCCAGTCTTCACAGGAAAGAGTTAATAGTGGGCAGTTCTCCAGTGAGTCTGTTAGCTTAGAGAAGGGAGGGAAGAGGCGCAGGGGATTGGCTTGCCATCCTAGACTACGGTGCTGTGTGTTTCTTATGACGCACACAGTTTAGAAATAGTCCTTGCATGGAAAAGTGGCTCTATAGGATGCTGTAAGAGAAAGAGCCACCCTGAAACAGGAAACCTGTGATAGTCGTTATGGCACCAACTTAAACTGGAACATATCAGTAAGTAATTAAATTGGCTTCCAAAAGTACTTTAAAAACTGAGGGTTTAATATACGTGTAGCCAAGTACTTTGCTACAGCATAGTCGAAAGACGTTATCTTATGCCTCGTTTCCACTGAGCGGATCGGTTCGGTTCGGTACAGTTTGAATGGCCTCGAATGGTCCGGTCTATTATGGTGAGCGTTTCCACTGCAAGTGGGACCACAAGGGGGCCATACAGGGTTTAGAAAAAATGCTAGTGTGATGTCATATTTGTGCGACAGGAAACCTGAGAATCGACAGCAATGGAGATCATCCAGCAGCTCATCTTTTCTCTAGTTGCCTTTTGGTTCTTCATATTTAAAAATCATACCGCACTGTATGAGAGAAGGTTGCAAGCGGCAATGAGAAACACAGCAGAAAAGAAAAGAAAACTTCTAGCTTGGATATGTAGCCGAGAGGAGAAGTACACCTTTATGCGGCAAAGACAAAGACGGCAGCGCTATAGGGTAAGCAAACTACCTACCTGACACACACACACTGACCTACCTACCTGACACACACACTGACCTATCTACCTGACACACACACACACTGACTTTCCTACCTGACACACACACACACTGACTTACCTACCTGACACACACACTGACCTATCTACCTGACACACACACACACTGACTTTCCTACCTGACACACACACACACTGACTTACCTACCTGACACACACACACACACACACACACACTGACTTTCCTACCTGACACACACACACACTGACTTACCTACCTGACACACACACACACACACACACACTGACTTACCTACCTGACACACACACTGACCTATCTAACTGACACACACACACACACACACTGACTTTCCTACCTGACACACACACACACTGACTTACCTACCTGACACACACACTGACCTACCTACCTGACACACACACACACACACACACTGACTTTCCTACCTGACACACACACACACTGACTTACCTACCTGACACACACACTGACCTACCTACCTGACACACACACACACACTGACTTTCCTACCTGACACACGCACACACACACTGACTTACCTACCTGACACACACACACTGACCCACCTACCTGACCCATTGACCCACCTACCTGCCACACTTACCAAGAATAAGGAAAAATGTATATGTTGTATGAATATTTTTTTTATTTTATGATCTGTTACCATCTGTGTTTTTTATTTTTTTAGATGCTTCTCCTCTTGGCAAAGCAGCGCCGCCGACCAGTCATTTGGGCTCTTCCCCGCGCCAATGAGTGGTGGGATGTGACCGTCCCGGGATTCACACACACACAGTGGGTGCACAACTTCCGAATGTCTGAGGAAACCTTCTCTTACCTTTGTACAAAGCTACGTCCAGCCATGGAGAAACAAAACACCAACTTCAGAGCCTGTTTACCTGTGAGGAAAAGAGTTGCCATTGCACTGTGGAAGCTGGCTACCAACAGTGAATACAGAAGTATAGGTCATCTTTTTGGTGTCAGTAAATCCTCTGTGTGCCGGTGTGTGCAGGACTTCTGTAAGGCTGTCTGCACATTGCTAGCTCCTGAATTAGTACATTTTCCGGACAGGGAAAAACTTAAAGACATGGCTGAATACTTCGAGAACAGGTGGGGCCTTCCACAGTGTGTTGGTGCTATTGATGGCTCACACATACCAATAATAGCACCACAGGAATACCACACTGACTACTTTAATAGAAAAGGCTGGCATTCCATCATCCTCCAGGGAGTAGTGGATGGAAAAGGACTGTTCTGGAATGTGAATGTAGGAAAGCCTGGGAGTTTGCATGATGCCCGGGTTCTAAGATTGTCCACATTTTGGGATTGGGTTGACCAGGGAGGCCTGTACCCTGTGTGCACTAAGAACATTTGTGAGGTGAATGTTGGCTATTATGTGCTCGGGGACTCTGCCTACCCTTTACAAAATTGGCTCCTGAAACCATTTCCTGACAATGGCCGCCTGACACCAGAACAACAAACCTACAACAAGAAAACATCCAGGGCACGGGTTGTAGTGGAAAATGCTTTTGGAAGACTTAAGGGTAGATGGCGGTGTCTTATGAAGAGGAATGACAGTGACTTTAAACTTGCCAAATCCATGGTGCTAACTTGCTGTGCTCTTCACAATCTTTGTGAAAGTCATGGAGAAGACTTCCACCAGGATTGGAATACATATTCAGAAGAGCCAGTAGTGATAGCAGCACAGGATATGGAAGAAGAGTGCAGTGAAATACGTCAGGCTCTGATGCGGCACCTCAATGTTTAATTTCCTTAAATTCTTTTTTACAAGTTTTAATAAAGTATTACTGTATTGTTAATAAAGTGTTACATTAAATGAGACATACTCAAAAAATTCTCTCATGATTTTTATCTCACAAAAAAAAAATTTCTATATATTCTAGAAAGTTAAAGTGTGAAAAATATATTTGAAAATAAGCTTTTTTCTATAAAAACTTAACTTAAATGTTTTTTTTAATGAAACATGTACAAGTGTACAATCCTGTGCTGCATGAAAGGCCCTACTATCTGGGTGGTAACCTGGGATCACGACTGGCTCCAAGCACTTGAACAAGCTGACCAAGGACACCAAGGAAGGCCTGGTTGAAGGTAGACAACTGCTCCATCTGCTGCCGGGCGATTTCTGCCTCCTGGCGCATAGCTTCCTGTGCATCCTGACGCAGTGCCTGAAATCGCCTCTCAGAAAGGTTCTCAATCCTTTCCAGCTGCCTTTCCTCTGATGCCCGCATATCTTCCATGACTGTGCGCAGATCCATCTGCAACCGTCTCCTTTCACCTGTAATATACAAAAGACCAGAATAGTTTTTGGAAGCATGAGTATGACCACTGTAACCCCCTTTCTCATCTACCCCACCAGACTGTACCCCCTGCTCTCCTGACCCACCTCTGTTACCCCTGATATTCTGTCCCACCTCTGTTACCCCTGATATTCTGCCCCAACTCTGTTACCCCTGCTCAGCTGCCCCGGCAATACACCTCCTTTCACATCTGCCCTACTGCTCTTATGTCCACTGCTGAAGCCCCTTCTCATCTGTTCCACCACTGTACCCCCTGCACATCTGCCACACTGCTGAAGCCCCTTCTCATCTGTTCCACCACTGTACCCCCTGCACATCTGCCACACTGCTGAAGCCCCTTCTCATCTGTTCCACCACTGTACCCCCTGCACATCTGCCACACTTCTGAAGCCCCTTCTCATCTGTTCCACCACTGTACCCCCTGCACATCTGCCACACTGTTGATGCCCCTTCTCATCTGTTCCACCACTGTACCCCCTGCACATCTGCCACACTGCTGAAGCCCCTTCTCATCTGTTCCACCACTGTACCCCCTGCACATCTGCCACACTGCTGAAGCCCCTTCTCATCTGTTCCATCACTGTACCCCCTGCACATCTGCCACACTGCTGAAGCCTCTTCTCATCTGTTCCACCACTGTACCCCCTGCACATCTGCCACACTGCTGATGCCCCTTCTCATCTGTTCCACCACTGTACCCCCTGCACATCTGCCACAATTCTGATTTATTTTAATAAAATGCACAATTGCAACTATCATCATGTCTTACCAGTGTGCCGGGATGCATTGGGCGTACTCTGTGGTTGGCTACTCTGTGATTGGCTACTCTGTGGTTGGCTTGAGGAAATAGTACTGGTGCTGCTGAAAGAGGTTGAAGGTCCATCGTCGTTTGATGCATCATTGGAGACTCCATCACTTGTTTCTGAAAATGCACATATGGTTAAATATATATTTTTAAATGGTTAGCAGAGCAAAATCCTATGTATAATAAAAAAAAATTCACCAAAGGGGTCTATCATGGATTCGAGCATTGAAGTTGCAGAGTCCAGACCTCCCTTCCTGCCTTGGTTTGCTGGCCTATGACCGTAAATGGCGTCCATGGCGTCATACCACTTCCAAGTTCTCCGACTGTTTCCACTACGGCTGTTGTCGTCCTTAAATTTTTTATATTGGCCTTTAAGCTTCTTAAGCTTTGCCCTACACTGACCCAACGTGCGTTCAAATCCCTCGGCTGCCATCCGCTGAGAAATATCTTTGTACACCTTTTCATTCCTTACTGATCCATCAAGTTCACTCTGAATAACGCTGTCACCAATTATGCTAAGGGAAGTAGATAGTTCCTGTGATGACCAAACACGGCTGTTGTTAGCAGGCATCCTTTTCCTTTAATTCTCCTTTTATGCATGTGTTTGAGGCGCTTTCCTCTGACATCATCAGAGCACAGCAGAGGGTTTTGTGACAGCCAATCAGTGGAAAAGATCGTATGACGCCGGTAACTCCGCCCTAAGCGAACCGTTCCGTTTTCTATGGCCCCACATCTGAAGCAGGACCCTGAATGGAGCGGTACGGTTCGTTTGTATGGCACGCTTTCGTAATGGAAACACCCAAAATAGCGTACCGTACCAAACCGAACCGAACCGATCCGCTCGGTGGAAACGAGGCATTAGTTCTTTCCCTCTATATGAATTGCATGTTGGAACAATTCCTTCTTTCTGCCATGATAGGGAGAGGTTGATCAAGTTAATCTTTTGAATCACCATTCAGAGTGCTGGGAATGTTGGGAGATGTAGTCTGGGCCATAAACGTGTGAATGTAATGAACTAAAAGCCCCAGTGGACCCTGGGGGCAGTAGGAGTCCAAAGGGGGGGATGTAAATTAAAAAGCCTGGGAAGGAGTGGGGCTCTTTGGGGAGGATTTCCGCCAGTCAGAGGAAAGAGAGAGAGATAGCCAAGGAGGAAAGGTTCACCACTGAGCCACCGGCGGGTCTGCACCACCGAGAAAGCTCCTAACTAGCACTGCAGGTCGCTACACTTATGCCGCGTACACGCGATCGGACTTTACGGCATACTTGGTCCAGCGTACCAGATTTCGTCGGACAGTTCGATCGTGTGTGGGCTCCAGCGGACTTTGTTTTCTCAAAAGTTTGACGGACTTAGATTTGAAACATGTTTCAAATCTTTCCGACGGACTCTGCTTTCTAGCGTACAAACCGTTCGTCTGTGTGCTAGTCCGACGGACCCAACCTGGTAAAACTAGCCTTCATATTGAAGCTAGCACATTCCTCTTCTGTGATCTTTTAATACAGCGCATTCTTTTTTTCTTTATAATGCGAGAAGAAGGAAGTTGTTTTTCTGCTTATATTCACACAGAGTTCTCACAAACTACTTTCTTCATGATTTATCCTCATGCCATGACTAATATATTTTTTAAAAGCCAGATCTCCAGAACTATAAAGTAGCAATTTTTTTTTGGACTCATCTTTATTTTTTACAGATTTCAACAATATAGATTTTACAATGTGTGCTAAATTATACAAAATGTTTTTTTTTTTAATTTTGTTTTGTTTTTGGATTTTGAGTTTCAAGTTACCACAATAACCTTAATAATTTTTATTGTTTTAATGAACCTTAATGAGGTTGGTGTCCCTTGTTAATAAGACATAGAGGGGTTATTTTAAAACGGCAAAATAATTTTTCACTACAAGTGCAAATTGTACTTGGAATTGCCCTGAAAGAGCATTTGGAAGTGCATTCGCTGTGGATCCGAGGGGCACATGCAAGGAACCGCACAAAACAAAAAAATTCTCTTGCACATGATTGTATGATAAAATCAGCAGAGCTTCCCCTCATTTCAGAGCTTGCCCTCAGATTTACAGCGACTGCACTTCCAACAAGTGCACTTCCAGTGCAATTTATCAAGTGCACTTTGCAATAGCACTTTGCACTTGAATTGCAAAATGATTTAGCCTTTTGTAAATAACCCACATATAGTCTTTTTGACCTGTACCTGCCTACTCACAAACCAAATGTCCTTTTTGAATCAAAGCACATAGTCAAAAATGTAAGGTAACGAAAATATCCATTTATTTTGGTCAAAACAGAAATGAGGAAGGCAACACTGGAGACACTTTTGGAATGTGTGAAGCCTTTTGTCCCCTAGGACACACATCAAGTTAGAGGACAATAAAATTTGTATCTTGCGACCACTGAGAACAGTCAGAAGTCAAACCAGACAGAAGCCAGACAATCACTTTTGACTCTTCCGTGGAGCCTTCCCTGCATGCTGCCCTGCAGCCTTCCCTCCACGCTTCGCTGCAGCCTTCCTTGGAGGCTGTGCCTCTGTTGGTGTACTTGGGGCAGGAGGAGGAGGAATAGCAGGAGGAGTGGCTTCATCTGCTATATATGTTTTGCAGTAAGCTCCCCTCTCAAGCCCTTCTGATACACTTGAAAAATCAGACCCTCACAGAGGTGGCGTTGCCCCTTTTCTAGTTCCAGCAATCTGGTGGCCATATAGGTTCCATACGCCTCTTCCGCATTGGGTGGTGTGCTGAGGATTTGGCTGGCTTCGCGAATGAGGGCTAGTGATTCCTCCTCTGTTCGGGTTATCTTTCTGGGTCTTTTGGTGGTAATGCGGAGGGGAGGCACCTGACACTCCGTGAGGCTTCTACTGGGCCCAGCCACGGCCTCCTCCTCTCTCCCACTGGGCAAGGCCTCCTCCTCTATACCTCTGGGCATGGACTCCTCCTGGCTGAGCTCATCCTGGGTCAAAAAAAGGGACATACCGGTAGTTGTAATTTTTGCTTGCGCAATAACACACAATTTTCAGCTCATGACTTGCAAATATAATTCTAAACAAATAGTAAAGGCTATGTTTTTGACCCCACCATTATTCTAGCTGCTCACCAATATTTGAAGTATATTTTTGGCCACTACTGTCTAGTGATATGTCTACATATTAATAATTGTGATGAAGTCATTTTTGGTGAAGCACTTCAAAAATTTTTAGGTTTACATCATTAATATTTACACAATCCCAAATTCACCAAAAAAGTATACCTGGCTGAAGCTGGGCGCATCCACTTCATCAAGGATGAAAGGGCCCAGTTCTTCTTGGGACTCCTCAGCTGGGGTGGAGGGAAGGGTGGAGGTGGAGGGAAGGCTGGAGGGAAGGGTGGAGGGAAGGCTCAAAAGTGATTGCCTTGCTTCTGTCTGGTCATCCAGAAATCACATTTTTTGGTAGTACCACAGCTTGGGGACATAAACCTGGTCTGCTGCTGCTCCTGATCTGCGCGACTCCTGGATCTTCTTGTGTTCCCGCCTGTACATGTTGCGCAAGATACCAATTTTATTGTCCACAAACTTAAGGTCTGCCTGGGGGACTCGAGTCTTCACAAATTCCAAAAGTGTGCCCAGGTTTGCCTTCCTTACAGCTCTATTAAAATACAATGGGTGCTTGACCTCCCACAGGTTTCTGTTTTCTTGATACAAATCAAGAAAACGTGTCAAAAATTCTTCCTCCTTAAAAGGATTCATTTTTGCTGAAAGACAAGACACAAGATAAAAACTGTAATGTCAGTCCAAACTCCCAGTATTATATTTGACTCAATCTAGGGTACACACACACACACACACACACCAAACACATTCACCAAACACACACCCACGTTTAATCTTACCTTCGTTTCTGACGCTCGCTACTTCCGCTCGGACATACGTAGGCCAGCGTAATAGCTTTATATACACTGCGCATGTGTCATGCTACGCCTGCGTCGCCCGCCCCTGACGTTCTTTAGTATGATTTGTCCCCGCCCCTTCACTCTTCGTTGCGCAGTGGCAGGATATAGAGAAAGATGGCGGAGAGATTATCTGCAAGTAGCGCGGAGGAAAGCCCGGAGCCACAACCATCCAGATCCAAGAGGAGATATAAGGCCACCAACATGGCCTTTGAAGAGATGGTGGAGATGGTGTCCATATTGAGAAGGGAGGACTACGATGGCAAAAAAGGACCATACACCCGACCCAATATTCGGAAGGACAAAATAATGTCCTCAGTTGTCACCACTCTTGAACAAAAATTTGGCACTAAACGGGCTAAAGAACAATTGAGGAAGCGGTGGTCTGACCTCAAAAGTAGGAAGCCTGAACAATATTGGCGAATAAAGAAGCTGCTTAAAAAAAGTAAGTACTTGTTGTGTGTTCCTAATGAGATACTTAACTTGCATGCTGATCCATATGCTTTTCGTTTATACAGCATCGTTCGTAAAGACCGTTCTTTTGAAAAGACATATGATACTAAGAAAATGACAGGGGTTTTTTTGCCAAATACGATGGTACAGGGTTTTGACATACATTTAGGTCTTGATAATTTATCGTATTCCAAAAATGTGGTGTTGTTGTGTAGATATGTTTGAAAATATAATGCTTCTTCAATAATGATTCAGTGTAATGTAAGGACAGGACACAGCAGCTGTTTCCACATCTGAACTCACGAGCACTAGTGTACTATGTGACACCCAAGAAAATTTTGGGGGGTAATACACATAGGGGCTCCAGGGGATACTTGAGGTCTCTTCATCTGTGAAACTTGCATGAAAATGTGTTTTGTTTGGCATTTTTGGGCATAGTGAATTTTAATCCTGTCTTCAAAATTGTGTGCCAAAAAATGACAATTGTCCACAACTTCTAACGAACGTTTCATATTCCTTTTTCAAGACTGAAATATCACTGTGTTTTAACTATACCTTTTGTTTAATTATCATAGGGGAGAAAAGACTCAGACAACAGTCCAAGGACCCCAGGACCCCCCCCAAGTCACCAGCCTGAAGCTGACATTACCCCAAGCCCCAGCTCAAGACCACACCCACCCGACGAGCTGGAGGAAGGAGAGGTGGAGGAAGTGTGCAATATTTCCACCCCACCAAGTGAGTGACTGACACCCCAGCTTAAGTTCATCTATTTAGGGGTGCATATTTTACAATAATTTTTTTTCCACAAATTTTAGGTGATGTTCTGGTTGTGGAAGGCCAAGGGGCGGAGCCATTTAGCACAGACAGTGCACAAAGACTCATTGGCCAGATAATGGTGTGGAATGGCCAAATTGATAGAATGCGTCACCAAATTGACAGCATGAGAAATCGGCTGGACAGCATGCAACAGGAAATGAAGAGCATGATTGATGTTTGGGGCAGAATCTAATAACTTTTTGCCTAAAAACATCAATCATGTTCTTCATTTCATTGTCAAGTTTTATTTTTCTAAAATGTTTTAACTTGCTAAATACTATAATGTAAAAATTTTGCAGATGCACACGGTGTGTCATCATGTGCTATCTTCCATCAGGGGATATTAATGTACTTGTTTTGTGTTTGCAACCCCTTCATCAGAATAATGTTAGTTTGTGAGAGGAACAAAGGGATTGCACACACAAAACACGTCCATTGCTTCCCCATGATGGGAGATAGCACATGTTGACTTGAACCTTTTTTCACGAGAAATTGTGAGCATCTGCAATTTTTTTATTTTACATGGGTGACATCACCAGCACTGTTATTAACATGTTGAACTTTGTAAGTTCCTGTTATTTTTGGTCTTATGGTTTTTAAAACCCTGTTGTGAAGCCAAATTTTGTAAACAATGTATATTTTCTACAAATATGCCTAAACTGAAAATATTCAAAAAAGTATTGATAACCAAAAAAAAAAACACGTTCAAACAAAATGCACCTTTCAATGTGAACACAGTAAAATGTTTTTACTACTACAATGTGTATGGCTTATTATTTATCAATAACAGTTTGTTATTTTTTTGTGTGGTTACAGTGACAAAGGGCTTTATTAACTAAAGGGAAATGCACTTGCCACTCCAAGTGCACTAGGAGACCGACAAAAGTAAATGCAAACAAGAATCAAAACAAGAGATTGTTGCCAAAAAAAATTTATTTATTTTTTCAAAAAAATCTTAAAGATCTTGTTGCATTGCAATGGCCCCCCGACCATTAAAATAATTGACATATCTGTCACGCACTTCACAGGCGGTTTGGGGGGCCAAGCCAATAAGGCCACTTTCCAGGCCTGTGAGTGGTTCATCAACACCAAGTCCGGTCTCAGGCCCAACAGAAGTTATATATGTCAAAGAATGACGTCTCAAGAAATTATGCAGAATGCAGCAAGCAAAGATCACATAATTGATTTTGTATTCTGCTAGATTTATTGTGGAGAGGAACAAACGGAACCGGCTGGCCAGAATCCCAAAGGCATTCTCCACAACTCTTCTTGCTCTGGCCAGGCGGTAATTAAATACCCTCCTCTCAGGGGTGAGTGTCCTTTGGGGGAACGGCCTCATCAAGTGCTCGCCGAGAGCAAACGCTTCATCAGCGATGAAAACTGAGGGGAGTCCATCCACATTCTGGTCATCAGGTGGCAATCCCAGGCCACCAGTCTGGAGACGCTGGCACAGCTCGGTCTGTGCAAAGACTCCTCCGTCAGACATCCGGCTTTTCTTCCCCACATCCATGAACATAAATTCCAATTGTGCCGAGACCACCGCCATCAAAACTACACTATGGAACCCCTTATAGTTGTAGAAATAAGACCCTGAATGAGGTGGTGGCACAATGCGGACATGCTTTCCATCGATCGCCTGACACAGTTGGGAAAGTACCAACGGTCAGCGAACTGGGAGGCCACAGTCTGCCATTCCTGTGTGTTTGAAGGAAACTGTGGAGTCAAACAAGAAAAAAAATATAAGTACTTTTAAACATAACTTGGATATCAGATTACACAAAAACATTCTTGAACAACAGCAGTTGAACATTATTAATATGTGTTATTTTTAGCTAAAAAAAAAAAAAATTCCCACTTATAAGATTACTCACCCACTCTGATGGACCATTGATCAATTTGTATGTGGGGGGAGGGTTACTAATTGGGGCCAAGAACACACCTGACAGTTGCAAACATTTCAGGGGGTGGGGGAGGGGTACTAATTGGGGCCAAGAACACACCTGACAGTTGCAAACATTTGAGGGGTGGGGGAGGGGTACTAATTGGGGCCAATAACACACCTGACAGTTGCAAACATTTGAGGGGGTGGGGGAGGGGTACTAATTGGGGCCAAGAACACACCTGACAGTTGCAAACATTTGAGGGGGTGGGGGAGGGGTACTAATTGGGGCCAAGAACACACCTGACAGATTCAAACATTTGAGGGGGTGGGGGAGGGTAAAACAGTACAATGGAGCTGACAATATACATTGTTCAAAGGACTATAGGCTAGAGCTATAAATGGACCCAGGATTGCATGGTGGGGAGGTTATTGAAGGGAAATATGCATGTAGGCCCAAAAATGATTAAGGTAAAAAACAGGCATGCATGAAGATAAAGGGGACATTCCCAGCATATTCAAAGCATGGTAATTAGGTAACGAGGACATTTATACAATACGTTAGCAAACATAAAATACATATCATGTAATGTTAAAGGATAAAACTTACCTTCATATAGTCCTTCTGCAGGACCTGAATAATGGCAGAACAGGTCTCTGGGATTATGATCCGCAGAGCCTGGGGGGAGATGCCTGTCGAGAACTTCAAGTCCTGAGGACTTCTCCCAGTCGCCAAGTAACGTAAAGTGGCAACTAGCCTCTGCTCCGCAGTGATGGCTTGCCTCATGCAGGTATCCTGCCTGCTGATATAGGGGGTCAGCATAGCCAGCAGACGTTCAAACAGGGTCCGTCATCCTGAGAAAATTCCTGAAATCCTCAGTATTATTCTCACGGATCTCACAGAGCAAAGGCATGTGCAAGAATTGGTCACGCTGGCGCAACCAATTCTTCATCCATGAACTCCTCCTCGCCCTGTTCATGGACTGGACTCGGGTCAAAGTATTAACCCCAACACCAAGTCCCCACGCAGCACGAACTCGAGAACGAGTACGTCCACGCACCATGGCTTCAAAACGGTCGGCTGGTCAAACAAACAAACTTAGAACAAACGCACTGAAGAACAGCAAGGCCTATGAAGAACGACCTGAAAATTAGGAACAAGCGGACCAGAACGGCCTGCTAGGCAGGTTACGAACTGACCAACACGCACTGGAAAGCAGATACAAACCTCACAAGCACAAACTGAACCGCAGAAAATGATCAAAATAAGCTGAAGTGTGAAAAGCGCGAATCGTCTCTAACCAAACTTCTACTAACATGAGATAAACAAGAAATTAGCAGAAGGAGCCCAAAGGGTGGCGTAGTGGGGCTTGAACTTCTTTTCTAGTCCCGTCGTATGTGCTGTACGTCACCGCGTTCAAAACCATCAGACTTTTGGAGTGATCGTGTGTGCCCAAGTCCGTCCGTTTTTAAGTCCGGCGCACCTAGCGTACAAAGTCCGTCGAAAAGATCGCCGGACCAAGTATGCCGTAAAGTCCGATCGTGTGTACGCGGCATAAGTCCTTCAAATTGTCTGCACTCCCACATACCACTCTGAGGCTTGTCCATCTGCTGCAGGGGGACCCGAACACTCTGTAGTGTACAGTGACCTAGTTCTACCTGCACTTGAGTCTGTTCCAGAGAAGCCAGCATTCTGTTCTCAAAACCAGTTCAGTCAGCATTTCGCCAGATTGCTGCAGGAGGTCAGCATGCATCATCATCATAGCATAGGGACCCCTCCACCACTTCTGGCTGCTACAGCAACCGAGGAAGTCGGTGAGTGGGTCTCTGACTCCCCTTTGCTCTATCAGCAGGGAGAGACATACTGTAAGCAGAATTAACGCTGCCACTCCTCCTGCAGCTCAGTTAAATACTTTTTTTGGGGGGCTGTTAGATTTTATCTGGCTGTTCTGTTGATCCCAACAATAGCTTTCCAGTTGGTCCAGTCTGTTGCACTATACACTGAACCACAGTCTATAAATATCTATTGTACTGCATGCAGTTCTAACAAACACCTTCTAGTTCACCAACGTTACCCAAGGGACCCCCACGTCAGCTGGTAGAAGCATCGCTTTGAAGAACTGTGAATTGGTTCTTTTTACCTCTTTACACTTACTCAGTTAATAGATTGCATGTTACACTCAAATATTGCGGCTGGGTTCACACTACTATGAATTGGATGCTGATTTCCCCACATCCAATTTGCATGCTATGAGATTGTGACCGGCTCTCCATGGAGCCGGTTCACACATCTCCGGAGAGGCTCCAGTGCGAATTAAACAGGGGTCCTGTGCGTCTCCTAGCCTGTTTCAGGTCTGAATTCAGCCAAAAATGCGGGCTGCAATTGGGCCTGAAACGGTGATTAAAGGACGCACTGGACCCTTGCTGTGAGCCGCTCCGTGTTGCAGTGTGAACCCAGCCTTAAAGTTCAGTGGTGGCCTAGGATTAGCTTTAATGCTACCAGTGTGCACCAACAGCATAGCCTTAATATTGGTAATACCAACACGAGGTTGCCGGTTATCGCACTATTAGGTGGGGAGGCTATTGTTTGTTTATACTGACCTAGAGACAGTTTGACATTCTCTACCTGTACGTCTATTGTAGAGTCAGTTGTACTTCAATTGGGTTCATCACTTCACTGTTAAGCTGAACATTGTTGTATATCTTTTGTTTTTTTCTAAGTTATCCTTGCTAAGTGATAATATACTCATTGGCTCTGCTAACCTGTGTCATGTCTAATTTGAAGGTTTGACCACCTGTGTCACAAAGCTTGTGAGTTACTAGTCATCTGTGTGAGAATAACCTGTCAGAGGACTGAGTCCTTTAGTTGAGTTGAGGCAGGAACATTGGATTCAATACTACCAGCGGCTTGCGGGCGTAGAGCTACATACGTTGACAGCAATCACAACAGTAGATGACATTGATGTTGTAGGTAGGGGGTTGTCACGGGTTACTAAACTTTACATTCTGCTCTTCTCTAGAGAATGTACATTGTATAGTATGTATTAGGGTCAGTTCACACCACAAGCAGTCCAGTGTGGTTTTTTTTCTGCACCAAAAACGCATGGAAAGTAGGTTAAATGGTTTCCAATGGCATAGTTCACACCAGTGCAGTTAGCTCCAGTGCTTTTCAATTCCAGAATAAAAAAGTATAACGTGCTGCAATTTTCCTGTACTGGGACGTGTGTAAAACGCACCAGAATGAACTGGAACACATAAAAATGTACCGCACCCCAGTACAGTGGAAAAATAACAGAAAAAAAAGGAGAAAAAGCAGCTGGAAATGCATCAAAAACGCACTGGAACACACCAACAACGAGCTAAAACATGCAGAAACGCATCTGGAGTGCATTTTTGAGGTTTGAACCAACCCTTATTGTCGTGTTTCATTTAAAAAAAACGTATTCTACAACACTATAGAAAGTACAAAAATTGCAAAGTAACAATAGCAGTGCTTGGACATGCATAAAAATAATGCCCTGCTTTTATGAACAGTTAGTATATTTAGATTAGTTCCGGCTGCAGGAAATGTAGTTTAATAATTGTTTTGCCTGAATAATGAAAACTTAATTTCTTCCATCCTAACTATGTAATTATTTTGATTTATGATTTCTTCCCAGATAAGACTGTTTTAATATTTTGCAGTTCCTGGCTGTACACTTTTTTTATACTGCTAATAAAATCTGGATCGCTAATAGAGTGACCTTTTTGAATGTTTCAATTTTAATACATAATTCTATAGCTGGAAAAAAAAACTCTGGTATGACAAAATGTTTAAATTCAGCGAAGCCTACGCCAACGTTAAATTCTCTGTTTTAACTTCCAATCTAAATGAAATAATAAAAAGTAATTTGTCTCAAACAGAAATGACTAAAGATGATTTTGTATAATGTTAGCTACACCTACATTATGTCATAAGACTACTGTTAATTGCAATATCATTACTTGGCTAAGTTGGGCAGTAAAAGTACTGGACCAGGGCCACGAAGCAAAGTCATTATAGGGCCCTCTTGTCCTCCAAAGTGCCAGTGAAATAGTATGTACGGTATTTATGACATAACTATATGCGAGTATTTACTATGGGAACATGGACTTATTTTTTGTGGACTTTACTTTAGTCTCTATGACAATTTGTCATAGAGACTAAAATAAAGTCCACAAAAAATAAGTAAATAAGTCCATGTTGCCATAGTAAATACTCTCATATAGGACAAAGCCTTTACATTTGAAACACATTAGTGGTGTGTTTGTGCTGTCTTATTAAAGATTTATCATGAGTGATGTCATTGGTGTGTGGTCATCCATTTGTCTCTATATGGACATATTTACTATTGCAATAATGGGCATAGCTGCATTGGAAATTGTATGGTACTGTAATTGTTAAAGCATTTTCAGTAGGTTAGTGATGTATCAAGCTCCATACACACGATTTTACAAACTTTCCTGTGGATTTTTGTACAAAGGGCGTTGGCCATAAGTTTGTATTGCATACAGACGGCAGGACTTTTCCAGCCAACTTTCATCAAATCACGTGGTTTTTCAGCTCTTTACCACCACCCTTTGGTCAACTTCTGTATTGTTGTCTGATATTGTGTCAATCTCGCCGCTTTTATCAGCGAGATTGACACCTTGCGAGCCGGGTTTACACTGGTGCGGGGATCCGACTTGAATCCCCGCCAATGCCAGTCACTGTGTTTGGTATGAATCTTGAGGGGGAACTCCATGCCAAATTTTAAATAAAAAACCGGCATTGGTTCCTCTCCAGGGGCATACCAGGCCCTTAGGTGGATTTTAAGGGGAGCCCCCATGCCGAAAAAACGGCGTGAGGGTCCCCCCCAAATCCATACCAGACCCTTAATCGAGCACGCAGCCTGGTCGGTCAGGAAAGGGGGTGGGGACGAGGAGCGCCCCCCCCTCCTGAACCGTACAAGGCCGCATGCCCTCAACATGGGGGGTGGGTCTTCTTCCGACTTCAGAGGTCTTCTGCCGACTTCGGGGGTCTCTCAGGCCCCTTCTCCCTCTCTCCAGTGTCATCTCCGCGCTCTCTGTTTCTTCTCCGCTGCCTTCTTACTTCTGCCGGGCTCCTCCGCTATCTTCTGCTCTTTTGCCGCTCTTTTGCTAGCGGAGGAGCCCAGTCTTCAGAGATGTCTTCTTCCCTGTTCTCTTCCAGAGATGTTGACACAACGCTCTCTCCGGCTGTAATGCTGTCTGAGCTTTCCGCTATGACTTATATAGGCGGTGACCCCGCCCCCTATGACATCCCAGTCCCGGGGCATGCTGGGACTGTGAGGTCATAAGGGGGAGTGGTCATTGGATGACATGACCATGCCTTTATGAGATCACAGTCCCAGCATGCCCCGGGACTGTGACCTCATAAGGGGGCGGGGTCACCGCTTATATAAGTCCATTGCGGAGTGCTCAGACAGCATTCCAGCTGGAGAGAGCGTCGTGTCAACATCGGAAGAAGAGAAGAGGGAAAAAGATGATCCAGAAGTCCGGGCCACCGCTAGCAAAAGAGTGGCAGAAGATAGTGGAGGAGCCGGCAGAAGATCCGGACACCGGGAGAAGACGCCGGAGAGACCCCCAAAGTCGGAAGAAGACCCCCGGAGCTGCCTAATAAATTACTTTAAAAACCTATGTACTGTGTTTTTTTATGGACACTTTTTTCCCTAGGTGAATAGGTAGGGGTACAATGTACCCCATACTCATTCACAAAGGGTGGGGGGCTGGGATCTGGGGGCCCCCTTATTAAAGGGGGCTCCCGGATTCTGATAAGCCCCTTGCCCGCAGACCCCAACAACCAACATGCAAGGGTTGTCGGGAAGAGGCCTTTGTCCTCATCAACATGGGGACAAGGTGCTTTGGGGCTTTGGGGTGCCCCCCTCCCCCATGTTGAGGGCATGCGGCCTGGTACAGCTCAGGAGGGGGGTGCTCGCTCGTCCCCACCCCCTTTCCTGACCGGCCGGGCTGCGTGCTCGGATAAGGGTCTGGTATGGATTTTGGGTGGACCCCCACGCCGTTTTTTCGGCGTAGGGGGTTCCCCTTAAAATCCGTACCAGACCGAAGGGCCTGGTATTCCCCCAGAGGGGAATTCCCTCTCGCGCCCGCTGCAGTAGGAAAATGTGTTTTTCCTATTGCAGCCAGAGCGAGATCTACAGTACCCTGTCGCCGAGAACCAGCGCGATCGGATCGCACTGGAAACATTCTCGTGGGTGCGTACTGTAGTTTGTACAAAAGTCTGATGCTTTTATGTACACACAAAACGACTTTGCTCCATCGGACTATTGTTGCCGGAAAGTTTGTGCGTTCGCCAAGAAAAGCCAAGAAAAGTCTGATGGAAACAGAAAAAGTTTGTCCGATGGAGTGTACACACGGTCGAATGTTGCTCCAAAACAGCTAATTTTCATGTTTGTTGTCAAAAAGTCAGATCGTGTGTACGGGCCTTTAGGCTTTCCATCAGGCTTTAAATACTTTGCAGTGGTATTTTCATATATTAACTGTGGCACCTTTAGGGCATAATCAGCGTGTAGGAGGCGCAGGCTGCGACATTTCCTCGAACCTGAGGGTGACATTGCACCATCCCTTCAGGTTGGTAGAAGTCTAATGCCCCGTACACACAATCAGACTTTCCGACACCAAAACCGTGGATTTTTATTCGAAGGATGTTGGTTCCAACTTGTCTTGCATACACACGGTCACACAAATGTTGGCCAACAATTACGAACATAGTGACGTACAAGACGTACGTGATATCTCCATTAGAAACGCTAGTTATATCTCCGGCTCGTACTTGATTTCGAGCATGCGTGGACTTTTGTCCGACGGACTTGTGTACACACAATCCGAAAAGTCCGACAACAAACATTTGTTGGCGGAAAATTTGAGAACCTGCTAGCCAACCTTTGTTGGCGGAAAGTCCAAAAACAAATGTTTAATGGAGCATACAGACGGTCGGACTTTCCACCAACATGCTCACATCCAACATTTGCTCGGAAAATTTGATCGTGTGTACGGGGCATAAGAGGGAGGAAATGCCTCTTATCTTGGGCTCCAGGTAGCTATCTTGGGGAACTCCCGCAAGATTTAAGCAGGTATTTTGATGTAGGACCCCATAAACTTAGAGGGCCGTTGTCATTCAGTGCGTCTGCAGTGAGGCAGTAGGTAGGGAAAGAGCTCCATAGGGTAGGGAAAGTGCACATGCCAGAGCCGCTGGCAGGTTTAATTTAGTGTTGGCAGTTTGAAATAAATACGTTGGTTTTGTGTTGCAGTTTGGGCACTCAGGCTCAAAAAGGTTCGCCATCACTGATCTACAGTAGATATATGTAGGGTGCCTGCAGCTATAGCACTGAGGTATGGAAAGCATGTGAGACATTATATTGAAAAAATTCTAAGATGGTGTATTTTACCTGGAGTTCCACTTCACAATGAAATAGTTCACAATGGTCACAAAGTCAAATGCAGCCAAGAGTATGATTCACCTCTAATGCCGCGTACACACGAGCGGACTTTACGGCGGACTTTGCCCGGCGGATTTTTCGACGTACTTTCCGACGGACTTTCTGAATGAACGGACTTGCCTACACACAATCCACCAAAGTCCGTCGAATTCGTACGTGATGACATACGACCGGACTAAAACAAGGAAGTTCATAGCCAGTAGCCAATAGCTGCCCTAGCGTGGCTTTTTAGTCCGTCGAACTAGCATACAGACGGCGGACTTTTCGACCGGACTCGATTTCAACGGATAAATTTTAAACAAGTTTCAAATCTAATTCCGTCCAACTTTTGAGAAAACAAAGTCCGCTGGAGCCCACACACATCGAATTGTCCGACGAAATCCAGTCCGCCGGGCAAAGTCCGCCGTAAAGTCCGCTCGTGTGTACGCGGCATAAGCCTTATATTGTTCCTGGCAAGATTGTCCTTCAAAGTTTGCAATTTCAAAAATAGCCCCCTTCATCCTGTCTTCAGCTTATTTCCTTCTAGCTGTAATATTACATTACCCATCAATCAATATTAGCGTACCCGGAGATCAAAACACTGGTTGTCTAGGCAACTGTTGGAAAATGCTTATTCCAATGCCTCAAACCAAAAGTTATCTTGTGCAGCATACATGCTGTGTACACAACAATTTCATCAATACAACAAGCAGGTGAATAGCTCTCGCTCCAATTTATGAACCCATTCCACTTCCTCATTTTTAACAATGTCATGCTGTCACTGTGATTTTGAGCTCATACAGATATCTGCAATTTGTGCTCACAAAAGTAATTTATCTTCATGAAGATCACTGTGTTCATTACTGAACTCTATAGATACATGGAGTGCTTTCCAAGATGCCCATAGTAGTTGGGAATGGTCTGAAAGAATGATTGATCTCAGCAGTTTTTTAAAATGAAATAAGCTCAATTGTTTCCACTGGAACAAATACCATGTTTTCTTTAGAGATTTAGGGCCTAAACACACGGGCATTTTTTAAACTGGCATTTGTTAGGAATTTGACAAGATTTCAACAGTTTTCTCAAAGACCTTAAAGAATCCTTAAACTCTAGTCCGAGTGTGATGAATAGAGCTCTTAAAGTTACACTTAACTATATCCTATTCTCGAAAAATAATTCATATAGGGCCCTGTAATGTATTTTTCATGAAATCGTTACTTACTGTGTTTTTCAGCCTCCTTGTAACATCCTCTAAGCAGTGGAGTACCAATGGGGGGCGGTCCGTCCCGGGTGCCACACATTGGGGGACTGTCAGGCCGATGCTGCTTAGGGGTGTCAGCTGCATATAGAGGAATTGATTTTTCCATATTCCTACTGCAGCCGCTGAATGCCTGCAGGAAGGAGAGCAGGAGAATCATGCATTCAGAGGCTGCAGGAGGAATATGGAAAAATCAATTCCTCTATATGCAGCTGCCCCTGCCGCTCTTCCTATGCAACTTCTTTTGCTGCCCCCCCATGCTCTTCGGCCCCCAGTGCTTCCCAGCCTTCCCTCGTGCCCTCTAGTCCCCGCCCCCAGTGCTCTCCAGCTCCCCCCAGTGCTCTTCAGCTCTCCCTTTCCCCCAGTGCTCTCCGGCTCCCCAAGTGCCCTTCGGCTTCTCCATTGCTCTCTGTCGGGCCCCCCCTGTGCTCCCTGGCTCTCCCCAGTGCTATCCGCCCCCCCTGTGTGCCCCATCACGCTCTCCAGCCCCCCCCCCCCCCCCAGTGCTCTCCACCCCCCAGTGTTCTCCAGCTCCCCAGTGATCTTCAGCTCCCCCAGTTCTCTCTGCCCCCCCCAGTGCTTCCTGCCCCCCAGTACCTCTGTGCTCTCCACCCCCTGTGCTCTCTGACCCTCCTGGTGCTCTCCCGCTCCCCTGCAATGCTCCCTAGCCCCCCCTGTGCTCTCCAGGCTCCCTCCCTAGTGCTCTCCAACCCCCCTCCCCCTGCCCCCAGTGCTCTCCAGCTCCCCCTCCCAGTGCTCTTTGGCTCCCCCAGTGCCCTTCGGCTTTCCCAGTGCTCTTCAGCTTCTCTAGTGCTCTCTGCTCCCCCTGTGCTCCCCCCCCAGTGCTCTCCGGCCCCCTAGTTCTCTTCTATCTTCTATCATATCTGCAGTCTCTGACAATCTCTTGTATCATGTCTGCTGTCTCTGACCATCTCCTGTACGATGTCTGCAGTCTCTGACCATCTCCTGTATGATGTCTGCAGTCTCTGACCATCTCCTGTACTATGTCTGCAGTCTCTGACCATCTCCTGTACTATGTCTGCAGTAGGGTTGCACGGATACCGATACTAGTATCGGTTTCAGTGCTGATACCAAGCATTTGCAAATGCTCCGATGCTTGATCCAATACCTGGCAGTCAGGGGTGATCAGTGCAGCAGTGGGGGTAGTTAAAAGCACCATTCTCCCTGTATAGATTTCAATAAAGCAGCTGACAGAGGTCTGTTTAGACCCCTGACATCTAACCAAAGCCACCCCCCAACAGGGCTGATAAAAAAAAGAATAATAATAAACAAAAAAATGTAATGAGTATTTAAAAGTAAAATTGTAAAAAAATAAAAAAAAATATAAAAAAAAAACACTGACACTGTCCAGTACTCCCCCCCCCCCCCCCCAAAAAAAAAAAAAAAAAAAAGAAAGCATTGTAAAAAAAAAAAATAACCCCAAAAAAAAAGGATTGTAAAAGATCATTTAAAAAAAAATGTAAATAATAAAATTGTAAAAAAAAAATAAAATAAAAAACTACTGACACAGTCCACTGTCACATGACATGAAAAAAAGTATCGGTATCGGCGAGTACTTGAAAAAAAGTATTGGTACTTGTGTAGCACCCTGGTGTTTAGGCAGGGTTGCTCCTAAATTTACCTGTCAGGTATAGCTACCTTCACTAATTGTTGAGGATCAATTGATTTCACTCTAAGTCTGTAATTGCTGCATTTCTCTATTTTGCCACTAGGTGGCCAGGTACTTGGTGGCTAGGGATGAGCCGAATACCCCCCGGTTTGGTTCGCACCAGAACCTGCGAACGGACCGAAAGTTTGCACGAACGTTAGAACCCCATTGATGTCTATGGGACTCGACGTTCGAAATCAAAAGTGCTCATTTTAAAGGCTAATTTGCATGGTATTGTCCTAAAAAGGGTTTGGGGACCAGGGTCCTACCCCAGGGAACATGTATCAATGCAAATTTTTTTTTTAAAAACGGCCGTTTTTGCGGGCGCAGTGATTTATTTTAATGCTTAACCACTTTAGCCCCGGAAGGATTTACCCCTTCCCGACCAGTGCATTTTTTGCGATTCGGCACTGCGTCGCTTTAACTGACTAGTGCACGGTCGTGCGACGTGGCTCCCAAACAAAATTGATGTCCTTTTTCCCCATATATAGAGATTTCTTTTGGTGGTATTTGATCACCTCTGCGATTTTTAAAAACGGCCGTTTTTTCGGGAGCAGCGATTTTAATGATGCTTAAAGTAAAAAAAAAAAAAGTGAAATACCGTATATACTCGAGTATAAGTCGAATTTTTCAGCACCTTTTTTTGTGCTGAAAGTGCCCCCCTCGACTTATACTCGAGTCAAGCACTTTTCTGCAGCAAAAAAAATTCATTTTCCGAACCGAATTTAAGGCCCCGTATCTCAGGGCCACTTGGTGCTAGAAACCCCAAATTTGGTGTGCAAACCCAGTACCACAACATATCCAAAGCTGGAGTTCCTAGCTCTAAGTGACCCTGAGATACGGGGCCCCAAAATCGGTTCGGAAAATGTCATTCTCTGCTGCAGAAAAGTGCTTGACATTTTCTGAACCGAATTTGGAGCCCTGTATCTCAGGGTCACTTAGTGCTAGAAACCCCACATTTGGTGTGCAAACCCAGTGGACCTGGTACCATAACATATCCAAAGTTGGGGTTCCTAGCACAAAGTGGTCCCGAGATATGGGGCCCCAAAATAGGTTCGGAAAATGTCATTCTCTGCTGTAGAAAAGTGCTTGACATTTCTGAACCGATTTTTGGGGTCCTGTATCTCGGGGCCACTTGGTTCTAGAAATCCCAGCTTTGGACATTTTATGGTGCTAGTTTCACTGGGTTTGCACACCAAATTTGGGGTTCCTAGCACTAAGTGGCCCCGAGATACGGGGCCCCAAAATCGGTCAACTGTGTCCATCTTTAGCAATGTCATTTCGGGACAATTTGGGTTCAGAGACCCCAAATTTTGGCTGCAGCTAGGGGGCATCTAGGAACACTTAACTACCGAGTTTGAAGTTCGGGGGACCTATGGCTGCAAATGGGCACAGTGAGGCTGCAAATGGGCATTGTTGACCCTCTTTTCCACTTACGGTAGCTGTGCATTTCTCACCCTCGTCTTATACTCGGGTCAATAAGTTTTTCCCATTTTTTTGTGGTAAATTAGGGCCTCGACTTATACTCGGAACGACTTATACTCGAGTATATACGGTATTCCTTTAAATATCATACCTGGGGGTGTCTATAGTATGCCTGTAAAGTGGCGCGTGTTTCCCGTGTTTAGAACAGTCCCTGCACCAAATGTCATTTTTTAAGGAAAAAATCTCATTTAAAACTGCTTGCGGGTTTAATGTAATGTCCGGTCCTGGCAATATGGATGAAAATCAGTGAGACAAACACCATGGGTACCCCCCAGTCCATTACCAGGCCTTTTGGGTCTTGTATGGATATTAAGGGGAACCCCGCACCCAAATTAAAATAAGGAAAGGTGTGGGGCCACCAGGCCCTATATACTCTGAACAGCAGTATACAGGCGGTGCAAACAAGACAGGGACTGTAGGTTTGTTGTTAAGTAGAATCTGTTTGTCATTTTGAACGGGTACATTTTTAACATGTTTAGCTCCAGCCAAAAAATCTTTTTTAAGCTTTTTGGAAAACATAGGGAAGGGTTATCACCCCTGTGACATTTGTTTTGCTGTCTTTCCTCCTCTTTAGAAGATTTCACCTCACTTTTTGTCCCAATGACAAATGCTTTTTGAGAATTTGGGTTTTTTTGTGGAACAAGGATTGGAAAGCATCAGTGGAAAGGAGAAATGTTTTTCCCATATTAACTCTTACAGGAGAGAATTTCCCTTCCTAGGGGTAGATTTCATCTCACTTCCTGTTGTCTCCTTCCGTTTGCAAGTAGGAGTCGTTTGTAAGTTAGATGTTTGAAAGTAGGGCCCTGCCCTATATACTCAGCAGAAATTTGGGCCTTAGGTGTTGTTGTGGCCACAACACTGTAAGCCCTCACAGGGCCCTGCTGTGAAATATTAGATCAAGAATTGTAATTACATGCCCCTGTTGAACAGGGGCAGAAAAACTGGGCCTTTGGTGGTGGTGGTGGTGGTGCTGGTGCCACAACACTGTAAGTCCTCACTCGCTCTTGGTGGGTGCAGAAATGGGCCCTGCTGTGAAATATTAGATCAAGAATTGTAATTACATGCCCCTGTTGAACAGGGGCAGAAAAAGTTGGGCCTTTGGTGGTGGTGGTGGTGGTGGTGCTGGTGCCACAACACTGCAACCCCTCACAGACACTCTAGTTGGAACGCAGGAACGAGCCCTGCTGCAAAGTATTGCATCAAAAATTGTAATTACACGCCCCTGTTAAACAGGGGCAGAAAAATCGGGCCTTAGGCACTGGTGCTGGTGCCACAACACTGCAACCCCTCACAGACACTCTAGTTGGAACGCAGGAACGAGCCCTGCTGCAAAGTATTGCATCAAAAATTGTAATTACACGCCCCTGTTAAACAGGGGCTGAAAAATTGTGCCTTAGGCACTGGTGGTGGCGCCCAGAACCAAAAATGTTCTTACAAGCTATCAGCATGATGATTGAGGAGGAAGAGGATAATTACTCAGGGATAGTCACTCAGCATCAGCATAGGCAGTCTTTGAAGGGATCTGAGATCTCAAAAAAAATTATTCGGTTACATCAGCATCAGGTGCTTGGCAGCTGGTGGTGATCCAAGACTGATTTATTTTTATGAAGGTCAGTCGATCGACCGAGTCGGTGGACAGACGCACCCTGTGATCGGTTACCACGCCTCCAGCAGCACTGAATGTGCATTGCGAAAGAACGCTGGATGCAGGACAGGCCAGTAGCTCAATTGCATACTGTGCAAGCTCTGGCCAGTGATCCATCCTCAAGACCCAGTAACCCAGAGGATTTTCGGTGGGAAAGGTGTCCAAGTCTGATCTTGCCCCTAGGTATTCCTGCACCATGTAAAACAGACGCTGGCGATGGTTGCTGGAACCGATCATACCTTGGGGCTGCGGACCAAAAAATTGTCTGAACGCATCGGTCAGACGGCCATCTTCTCCACCGCTCCTTCTTTGACTGACCGAAGCCTCAGCAACACGTTGTCCAGAAACAGGAGTTTGTAACCTCCCAGTCTCTGGGAACGCGTTGCACAGACCTTTCTGCAAGGCCTCCCGAAGATGTTTCATCCTCTGCTCCCTCTGCGATGGCAAGATAAGGTCCGCAACCTTACCCTTGTAACGTGGATCAAGGAGGGTTGCCAGCCAGTATTGGTCCTTCTCCTTGATACCACGAATACGAGGATCCTTCCGCAGGCTTTGCAGGATCAGGGAGGCCATGCAGCGTAGGTTTGCTGAGGCATTCGGTCCAGAGTCCTCTGGGTCATTAAGGACGACATGGTCCGCAGCCACCTCCTCCCAGCCACGTACAAGTCCATGTGTTTCTTGGGACTGATCCCTTAAAGACTGCTGCTGATGCTGAGTGCCAGGCTCCACCTCCATACTGACACAATCTTCCTCCTCCTCCTCCTCCTCCTCCTCTTCCTGTGTGATCGGCGGGCACGCAGGAACACTGTCTGGATAAAGGGGGCCTTGTGAGCTAAGGAAGTCCTCCTCTTCCTGCCTCTGTTCTGCCTCAAGTGCCCTGTCCATTATTCCACACAGCGTGTGCTCCAACAGGTGGACAAGGGGGACAGTGTCACTGATGCATGCACTGTCACTGCTCACCATCCTCGTGGCCTCCTCAAATGGTGACAGGACAGTGCATGCATCCCTGATCATGGCCCACTGGCGTGGGGAAAAAAAAACAAGCTCCCCTGACCCTGTCCTGGTGCCATAGTCGCACAGGTACTCATTGATGGCCCTCTGCTGCATGTGCAGCCGCTGCAGCATGGCCAACGTTGAGTTCCACCTGGTGGGCATGTCACAGATTAGGCGGTTCTTGGGCAGGTTAAACTCCTTTTGGAGGTCCGTCAGCCGAGCACTGGCATTATATGACCGGCGGAAATGCACACAGACTTTCCTGGCCTGCCTCAGGACATCCTGTAAGCCCGGGTACCTGCCCAAGAACCGCTGCACCACCAAGTTAAGGACGTGAGCCAAACAGGGCACATGGGTCATTTGTCCCTGTCGGAGGGCAGAGAGGAGGTTGGTGCCATTGTCGCAAACCACCATTCCTGCCTTAAGTTGGCGTGGCGTCAACCACCTCTGAACCTGCCCCTGCAGAGGTGACAGAACCTCTGCCCCAGTGTGGCTCCTGTCCCCCAAGCACACCAGCTCAAGCACCGCATGGCATCTTTTGGCCTGCGTACTTGCGTAGCCCCTTGAAGGGCTACGGAGCACCGCTGGTTCAGAGGACAAAGCACAGGAAGAGGCCATGGAGGAAGAAGAAGAGGAGGGGGTGGAGGAGAGAGGTGTGTCACAATCATTAGCATTTTGGAGGCGTGGTGGCGGAACAACCTCCAACACTACTGCACCTTGTCCTGCATCCTTCCCAGCTGCCAGCAGAGTCACCCAATGCGCCGTGAAACTTAGGTAACGTCCTTGTCCATGCCTGCTGGACCATGAGTCAGCGGTAATATGCACCTTACCGCTGACCGCCCTGTCCAGCGAGGCATGGACATTGCCTTCCACATGCCGGTAGAGAGCCGGAATCGCCTTCCGTGAGAAAAAGTGGCGTTTGGGTACCTGCCACTGAGGAACCGCACATTCCACAAACTCACGGAAGGGGGCAGAGTCTACCAACTGAAAAGGCAGCAGTTGAAGTGCTAGCAATTTTGCCAAGCTAGCATTCAACCGCTGGGCATGTGGATGGCTGGGAGCAAACTTCTTTCGGCGGTGCAGCAGCTGGGGCAGGGAAATTTGCCTGGTACAATCTGACGTCGGTGTACCAAAAGCAGATTGCCCACAAGTACTTGGCTGTGACACACCTAATTCTACACCTTCATTCCTCTCAGTGCAGGTCTCAGAGAGGACTGAAGGTCTAGTGGGGTTGGAAATCTCAGCTGATGAGGAGCAAGGAGAGGTCCTCTTTGTACGAACTGCATGGCAGGTCAACATATGTCTGGTCAAGCATGTGGTACCCAAGCGGGGGATGTTTTGGCCACGCGAGATACGCTTGAGACATATGTTGCAAATAGCAGCAGTGCGGTCTGATGCACTCATCTCAAAAAAGGCCCACACCAAATGAACTTTTTGAATAACGCGCAGAGACTGCAGCGCCCTGCACATGTGGAGCTTTGGGGTGTGATGCAGTCAATGTGCTGCCCTTAGGCTGGCCCCTGGAGGGCATCCTGCCTCGTTGGTGATGTGCCGCCTCCTCCTCCTCCTCTCTCCTATCAGGCACCCACGTTGAGTCAGTGACCTCATCATCCCCTCCCTCCTCATCACTGGAGCAAACCTGGCAGTATGCTGCAGCAGGGGGAGCATGACTGCCAGATTGCTGTCCTTCTTGGGCACCCCCTCTGTCCGTGCTCATGTTACTGCCTTCATCGAGCTCAGTGTCATCATCATAGCCTTCCAAACGCTGGGCATCCTCCTGGAGCATGTACCCAACACTGTGGTCAAACAGTTCGAGGGACTCCTCAGGAGGACATGGTGGGGCTAGGGAAGGAGTCACAGATGACATTGAGCCGAGGGAAGAGGCCGCTGCTTTGCCAGACAAAGTACCCTGGGCATGGGTGAGAGAGGATGAGGAGGATGAGGACCGCTTGTTCATCCACCAAGTCTTCCGCATGTTGCGGCTCAACACGGCCAGCTGCCGAAAAAAAGGCCAAGCGTGTCCCACGGCCACGTGCTGATGAGGATGCACCGTCTCCACGACCAGCACTAGACACAGAGCCTGCTTGCCCTCTCTTATTGGCTTGTGACTGTCTGCCTCTCCTTCTTGGCCTTCCAGACATACTAATGGCCTGTAGCTGCACTAAGCTGGGATATATATATATATATATATATATATATATATATATATACTGATACTGCAGTACTGCAGCTAGCAAAATCAACTGCCTGCCTGTAGTATGGGAACACCACCAACCTTCTACAGGTAGCTTTAGCTGAACACTGTGAGGTGGACGCACCCCACTAACTTGTAGGTTTAGCTGAACACTGTGAGCAGGACGCACCACACTAACTGTAAATAGTCTAGCTGCCTGACTGTGGTACTAATAGGATCAAAAGAACACCAGCAATTTTCCTTCAGATAGCTGTATTTACTGTAACAAGACAAGCCTGCCTGTCAGTAAGAAGATAACAGGAACGGATCTAGCTGAACACTGTGAGCAGGACGCAGCCCACTAGCTTGTAGGTTTAGCTGAACACTGTGAGGTGGACGCACCCCACTAACTTGTAGGTTTAGCTGAACACTGTGAGCAGGACGCACTGCACTAACTGTAAATAGTCTAGCTGCCTGACTGTGGTACTAATAGGATCAAAAGAACACCAGCAATTTTCTTCAGGTAGCTGTATTTACTGTAACAAGACAAGCCTGCCTGTCAGTAAGAAGATAACAGGAACGGATCTAGCTGAACACTGTGAGCAGGACGCACCCCACTAGCTTGTAGGTTTAGCTGAACACTGTGAGGTGGACGCACCCCACTAACTTGTAGGTTTAGCTGAACACTGTGAGCAGGACGCACCCCACTAACTTGTAGTTTTAACTGAACTCTGTGAGCAGGACGCATTGCACTAACTGTAAATAGTCTAGCTGCCTGACTGTGGTACTAATAGGATCAAAAGAACACCAGCAATTTTCTTCAGGTAGCTGTATTTACTGTAACAAGACAAACCTGCCTGTCAGTAGGAAGATAACAGGAATGGATCTAGCTGAACACTGTGAGCAGGACGCACCCCACTAGCTTGTAGATTTAGCTGAACACTGTGAGGTGGACGCACCCCACTAACTTGTAGGTTTAGCTGAACACTGTGAGCAGGACGCACCCCACTAACTTGTAGTTTTAGCTGAACACTGTGAGCAGGACGCACTGCACTAACTGTAAATAGTCTAGCTGCCTGACTGTGGTACTAATAGGATCAAAAGAACACCAGCAATTTTCTTCAGGTAGCTTTATATACTGTAACAAGACAAGCCTGCCTGTCAGTACGAAGATAACAGGAACGGATCTAGCTGAACACTGTGAGCAAGACGCACCCCACTAGCTTGTAGATTTAGCTGAACACTGTGAGGTGGACGCACCCCACTAACTTGTAGGTTTAGCAGAACACTGTGAGCAGGACGCACTGCACTAACTGTAAATAGTCTAGCTGCCTGACTGTGGTACTAATAGGATCAAAAGAACACCAGCAATTTTCTTCAGGTAGCTTTATATACTGTAACAAGACAAGCCTGCCTGTCAGTACGAAGATAACAGGAACGGATCTAGCTGAACACTGTGAGCAGGATGCACTGCACTAACTGTAAATAGTCTAGCTGCCTGACTGTGGTACTAATAGGATCAAAAGAACACCAGCAATTTTCTTCAGGTAGCTTTATATACTGTAACAAGACAAGCCTGCCTGTCAGTAAGAAGATAACAGGAACGGATCTAGCTGAACACTGTGAGCAGGACGCACTGCACTAACTGTAAATAGTCTAGCTGCCTGACTGTGGTACTAATAAGATCAAAAGAACACCAGCAATTTTCTTCAGGTAGCTGTATTTACTGTAACAAGACAAGACTGCCTGTCAGTAAGAAGATAACAGGAACGGATTTAGCTGAACACTGTGAGCAGGACGCACCCCACTAGCTTGTAGATTTAGCTGAACACTGTGAGGTGGACGCACCCCACTAACTTGTATGTTTAGCTGAACACTGTGAGTAGGACGCACCCCACTAACTTGTAGTTTTAGCTGAACACTGTGAGCAGGACGCACTGCACTAACTGTAAATAGTCTAGCTGCCTGACTGTGGTACTAATAGGATCAAAAGAACACCAGCAATTTTCTTCAGGTAGCTTTATATACTGTAACAAGACAAGCCTGCCTGCCAGTACGAAGATAACAGGAACGGATCTAGCTGAACACTGTGAGCAGGACGCACCCCACTAGCTTGTAGATTTAGCTGAACACTGTGAGGTGGACGCACCCCACTAACTTGTAGGTTTAGCAGAACACTGTGAGCAGGACGCACTGCACTAACTGTAAATAGTCTAGCTGCCTGACTATGGTACTAATAGGATCAAAAGAACACCAGCAATTTTCTTCAGGTAGCTTTATATACTGTAACAAGACAAGCCTGCCTGTCAGTACGAAGATAACAGGAACGGATCTAGCTGAACACTGTGAGCAGGACGCACTGCACTAACTGTAAATAGTCTAGCTGCCTGACTGTGGTACTAATAGGATCAAAAGAACACCAGTAATTTTCTTCAGGTAGCTGTAAATACTGTAACAAGACAAGCCTGCCTGTCAGTAGGAAGATAACAGGAACGGATCTAGCTAAACTGAATACAGTGTATATATATATGCAACACCTGGGATGCATATATATACACAATACACTGTAAGTGCAGCTAACTGACTGACTGTCCTGCCTAATCTAGCTAACTCAAATGAAATGACACTGTCTCTCTCTCTCTCTATCTCTCAGCACACCGGAACACACTGCACAGGGCCGCCGTGCAGGCGGCCTTATATATTGTGGGGCGTGTACTAAATCCCCTGAGCCATAATTGGCCAAAGCCTCCTTGGCTTTGGCCAATTACGGCTCTCTGTTCAGGCGGCGCTGTGATTGGCCAAGCATGCGGGTCATAGTGCATGCTTGGCCAATCATCAGCCAGCAATGTGAAAATGAAATAAAAAGTAGCGCATAAATGGTGCCAAAAGTCTTCAATCAAGAAAACAACTGAAAAAAACAAATGTCCACAAATAATAAACATAACAGTGAAAAAACTTGTAAGTCTCTCAATATAGGTGAATAAAATCCTGTCGGTGAGTGGGAAAAAAATGACATGGAATGTCCCACTGAAAACCATGCGTGGATGCAGGGAGACAGAAGTTAAAACGCAGGTGAATCAACAAATCATCCCCAAGTTGTATCTCTCAACAACATGCGACTTGGTAAAGGTGGTGTGTAAGAAACTCTTACCAGATATGATGGACTCCCTTGTCAGCGACAGGGAGTCACTCGAGCGGGTTGCCTCTCAGGGCCAGTGAACAGACATCACAGCTCTGCGAACCTTCTGGGTCAAACTCTGCGCGGATCTCCCGGGGTCGCCAGGTGGGTCCTCCCAAAGGATGGCCAAGGTGCGGATCAGAGGGAACAATGCGTCACGTACAAAGGCTGGAGTGAAGGCTGGTTGAATCTCTCAGTAAGTATGTGGAGAAAAAATAAACAAGCTCCACATAGTGTAGATGAGCAAAAATAGGATTTTTATTGCTAAAAACGCCAGGTAACAATAAAATGTGATCACAGAGTATAAAATCGAAAATGGGCAACAAGGAGGATGCTGGAAGCGCCCGAAGCTTTTCGATCAATGGATCTTCTACTGGGGCATGCTGTGATTGGCCAAGCATGCGGGTCATAGTGCATGTTTGGCCAATCATCAGCCAGCAATGCACTGCGATGCCGCAGTGAATTATGGGCCGTGACGCGCCACACGAATTTGGCGCGAACGGCCCATATCGTTCGCAATTCGGCGAACGACCGAACAGCCGATGTTCGAGTCGAACATGGGTTTGACTCGAACACGAAGCTCATCCCTATTGGTGGCATTAGATATGAGAAGGGCAATACAAGGTCAGATTATGGGTATGTGGGGTATCCCAGCCAATGGGCAGGGGTTTTCTTGGATCCCTTGGCCTGCTGGGAGAATCTATATATTTGGGTGGAGTCAGGTGATCACTGTTCTGTGCCACCTGGACAGCTGTCTGGGTTGACGTGTGTTTTATTGCCCTGGCTGCTAGGCTGTCTGAGGGCCTATCCAGAAGCAAGAGAGCAGCACAGGGTTGGGACTGCGGCTTGCAGTCCAACCAGAAGTGATGGTTCTGCCGACCAGAGAACCTGTCATGATTGAAGGTAGAGGGGAAGCTGTCGCCACTAAGGGACCAACCACCTTATTACTAGGGACTAGGGATGAGCCGAACACCCCCCGGTGCTCGGATAAGGGTCTGGTATAGATTTTGGGGGGGGACACCTACGGCATTTTTTTTTATCTTCGTGCAGGGTTTCCCTTAAGATCCATACCAGACCCTTGAGGTCTGGTATGGATTTTGGGGATGACCCCTACGCCATTTTAAAAAAAAAATTGGCACAGGGTTCCCCTTAATTTCCATATCAGACCCGAAGGGCCTGGTGTGGATTTTAGGGGGACCCCCACACAGTTTTTTTTTTTTCATTTTGGTTCAGGGTTCCCTCTAATATTCATACCAGACCCAAAGAGCCTGGTAACGGACTGGGGGGGGATCCCATGCTCTTTTTTTCAATGAGTTTTATCTATATTGCCGAGACCCGACAATTCATTACAGCCGCGATCAGTTTTAAATGACAATTTTTCCTTTAGAAATGTCATTTTGCTGTGGTACTGTTCTAAACACGGGAAAAATGTGCCATTTTACAGGCATACTATAGACACCCTCAGGCACGATATTTAAAGGAATATTTCATTTTTATTGTTTCACTTTAACCACTTGCCGACCGCCTCCTGTAGATATACGTCGGCAGAATGGCACGGCTGCGCAAAGTAATATACCTGTACGTTACTTTGAATTTGCCGCCGTGCGCGCGCGCACCTGCCGCAAGCTCCGTGAGTCGGGTCGCGGGTCCCGTGGACTCGATCGATGCAATGATACCCACGATCGCCTCACGGAGAGGATGAACGGGGAGATGCTGATGTAAACAGCATCTCCCCGTTCTGCCTAGTGACAGTGTCACTGATCTCTGCTCCCTGTCATTGGGAGCAGAGATCAGTGATGTGTCACAGCTAGCCCATCCCCCCTACAGTTAGAACACATCCCTAGTACTGACTTAACCCCCCCCCCCCCGCCCCCTAGTGGTTAACCCCTTCACTGCCAGTGTCATTGACACAGGAATCAGTGCATTTTTATAGCACTGATTGCTGTATAAATGACAATGGTTCCAAAAATGTGTCAAAAATGTCCGACATGCCCGCCATAATGTCGCAGTCACAATAAAAATCGCTGATCGCCGCCATTACTAGTAAAAAAATTTTTTTAATAACAATGCCATAAAACTATCCCCTATTTTGTAAACGCTATAACTTTTGCGCAAACCAATCAATAAACGCTTATTGCGATTTTTTTTACCAAAAATATGTAGAAGAATACATATCGGCCTAAACTGAGGAAAAAAATTTTTTTATATATATTTTTGGGTGATATATATTATAGCAAAATGTAAAAAATAATGCGTTTTTTTTCAAAATTGTCGCTCTTATTTTGTTTATAGCGCACAAAATAAAAATCGCAGAGGTGATCAAATACCACCAAAAGAAAGCTCTATATGTGGGGAAAAAGGACATCAATTTTGTTTGGGAGCCACGTCGCACGACCGTGCACTTGTCAGTTAAAGCGACGCAGTGCCGAATCGCAAAAAATGCACTGGTCAGGAAGGGGTAAATCCTTCCGGGGCTAAAGTGGTTAAGCATTAAAATAAATCACTGCGCCCGCAAAAACGGCCGTTTTTAAAAAAAAAATTTGCATTGATACATGTCCCCTGGGGCAGGACCTGGGTCCCCAAACACTTTTTATGACAATAACTTGCATATAAGCCTTTAAAATGAGCACTTTTGATTTTTCATGTTAGTGTCCCGTAGACTTTAACGGTATTCCGGCAGCTTTTGAATTTGCCCCGAACACCGCATATTGTTTGTGTGTTCGCAGAACATCCGAACAACCAAAGTTCAGCCCGAACTTATGCTCTGGCTGAACCGTTCGCCCATCCCTACTAGGGACCACAGTGAGTAACTGAAGCAAGTACCGGAGCAGAATTCTCACCAACCGGGGACGGTGAAGAATCTGGAAACTTCAGTGGATATCAAGCCAGGGACCCAGCCAGCAGAGGTGACGCTTGCAGAGCAGCCTTGTGTGTCAAGCCAGGGAATGAGCAGGCCAGTGAGGTGAAGTTTGAGAAGTATCTTGAGTGCCAAGCTAGGGACCCAGCAGAGAAGCGGGAGTGACGCTTGAGGAAGATACTACTGTGAAGATTGGAGGAGCTCAAGGGATTCAGTGGCAGTGAATCATCTGGTCTAGTGAGAGAGACTGGGAGCTCAGTGCGCTGAAGAACTACAAGAAGTGATTGTAGTGGAAGTGAAGGAACTGTTACACTTTGTGTTAGGAACTGTTAAAGACTGTGGCCATAGGAGACAGCATTCTTACACATGCAGATGTGGCGTTTTGCTGGATGCCTTTCCCTGCATGGCTGTCCTATCGAAGTCTCAGAGTCTGCCAATTAATCTTGCAACTACCTAAGGGTGTCCTGGCCCTAACCCTCTCTCCCAAAGTTCTTTTACGAGAAATAAAAAAAATTTCTTTTGCATTCAAGAAGTGTCTGGCGCCCAATGACTTTAACTACCTTGCACCCACTATGCCTCACAACCCACCATATACAGAAGGATGTCAGCTATCTCTGGCCCTGGAGGTTCTCATTAGTCTGAAGGAGACCTTGAACCTTGCTACACTTGTACTCAGTCTTAAAAAAGTGGTATCAGTGCATTCCTAGTCTGCAGTGGGAGAGGATCAGCCTGGTCTTTTGACACTTCCAGCCAGCGATGTGAGGGTTAATACAGACTCCAAAATGGACTCCAGTACAGTTTTGGTGCACTGCAACATGAAGAAGGCAGGTGCCACAGTTCCCAGAGAACATTTGCACCAATCCGTTGGCAGGTTGAAGAGTTCCCACTCTGCAGAGGAAAGAAGGAAGTGCTGCCACGTGTGTCTGATTGTGGGTTGGAGAGAAAGATGGTGCAGTTCGTAGGAGACATGACGGATTGGAAAAAATATGCTCCAAGTGTTTGTTTCGGTCCGAGCAATGCAAAACCAGTCCTGACTGACACCGGAGTGCGGTATACACCGAAGGGTAAGCTTTGGCTATGAGGCCTTGGGACTGATCAGTGAGAGATGCTCCGGCCTGACCACGCAGTTGAGGCCTTGGATCGTCTGTGGGCACTGCAGAGAGCACTTGTTTGAGGTTGTCTCCACAGCTCACCCTCCGCGGATTCTACAAATTGACTGGGACAGGAACGTCACTATCCTGGCTGGGAGTGATATCCAGAGCCCACCTGCAATTACCAGAGTCATGCAGTAAGCTGCTACCCCTGCCTCAGTGACTACCCCAGGACCCAGTGCACCGACCGCTCCTCGAGGCCATGGTCAGGTCCATGATGTCCGAGCCACCCGGGAGGAAGGTACCGGAACCAGGTAAGCCAGCGAGGAGTGAGGGCAGTGTACCTCTGGGGGAGGTGATGCCAGTGGCCAAAAAAAGGGGATGCTAAAGTTGTGCTGGTCAAAGCGAGTGCCAAGCACAACTATATCCCGGTCGAAGAGTGCGCTAATATTACAGATTCAGACATTCCATCTGACGGTCTATCTGAGCTCTTTTCTGATATGTTATCTTGCACCGGGAATTGGAGTGATATCGATGAGGAACAAATGAGTGCAGGGGAGTGAAGTTCCCCCTGTTGTCGCTGCTCATGTAGAACTCAAGCTGTCTGCCAATGCAGCTCCGCTGATCAGCATTTACAGATCTTTTGAGAAAGATCGTTGGGCTCAATGGGTTCCCAAAGTCCGCCCCATCACACCCATGCCTAGCATCAAGCCTAATCATAAGCCAGATGTGGTCGCTGGGCGCTCAGTTCAGGCTTCTCGAGACGCCCGGGTCCTAACCGGATATGGGGATCCCAGAACCCTGCCTCGGCTGTCAAAGGTGCAGCGGATAATAATAAAGAGGGTGGCAGAGGAATACCCATACATACCTGCTCATTTGGAAGAGGAAATCTCAGAGAAGGAAACTCAATGGGTGGACGAAGCTGTGTGCAGTTTCCTCCAGATCCCTCTTAACATAGACTTCCTGAAATTGTCACCCAAAGTAGCTAGAAAATACCTGTCAGTATTAAACACCTGGGGTTACAGCCGGAAAAACCAATCTGTACAGCGTAGTCATCCGCAGACCAGACAAAAAGGACATCAAACGCTTTGTCACTACGGTGAATAAGAGTCTGTAATTCTGCCCGACCCTGGGTACTACTGATAAATACCACTAAGATGCTGCTATTATCTTTACCATGGATTACAAATATGTGGTGCATGATGTCAAGGACACTGTGCTAATAGCCACTTCACACTCACAGTCAAGTTGCTGATTGTGGAGAACAGTCCAGAAAGCTGTACTGCCCTGACTGTGCTGTACCGAATGCTGCCGGCAGATACATGGAGTGCCCATCTGAGCCATGTTCTCTAAAAGTTGAAGTTGTTAGGGTGATCCACCTGAAGGGGGAGCTGTGATCTTCAGCAGGTTGTTGCTTTTCAAGTGATGACGAAAATCTTCTTTGTCCTCGGCTGTCATGTGGACAGACTGAGGATACCTTTGCAAGGGGACCTATGTCCTGAAGTATGGTCCCTTGCACCATGGCCTGGCTGCTTGCTGCCTGAAATGCAGCTGTGTCTTCTTGTCCCTGAAGTTGTCCCTGAAGAAGAAGAAAAACTGCTGGGAAGTATAGTCCACCCTGAGTGAAATTGATAGACTGTGGCACGTCATGGACTCTGGGTGTATAGTCAGTTAGACTAGGCTCTAATAGAGGGGTAAATTCCCACCATTCATGTGAATAATGGACTAAACCATACATCTGAACTGTTTCTAGTGTGTATGTAAATACACAAATCCTCGTTCTGACAGGGGAGTAGAGACAGGTCTGCTGTTTGCAGTAATTGTGAACAGCGATATGTCTCCTCCCCCAGTCAGTCCCATACCCCCACAGTTAGAAACATTAACTAACTTCCTGTTCAAGCATTGCATGAGGAGGAGGTGAACAGACCCAGCTCCCGCTGTGCACCTCTCTGTACCTGCCTTTCAAGCCGGCTGACACTTCGGGTTACCCCTTCGCCTCCACTACCCTCCGGGACCTCCATGGATCCATTTGTGAAATGATCCCACAACCGATCTGTCACTTCTCTGCAGCAACCAGCGGGAGACACAGTGACCGCCACAGCTAAGATGGCGCACGCTACTGACGCTGTGGACAGATTACTGTCCTCTCCACAACTTGAGATGACAGCGCATGACCCTGCTTCTCCCGCGGGCATCGCCAAAACTGTTTTAGCTCTTCTTACACCCACTCTGGCTGCCACAGTAGATACGGAAGTTCAGAGGGGTTTGGAGCAGCTGCATGTGGAAATCCAGGCACAAGCACAGAGGCTCACACTTGCAGAGGAAAGAATCTCCTCCCTTGAAGATGACAATACAGCACTCAAAGACACGCATGCTAAGTTCCTTAAAGTTTGGGAGCCTTGGCTGGCATATAGAAAAAGTTAAAAAAGAGAACAGTGCAGCGCTGGACTAATAACAAAGTGAATAAATGTGTGTTTAAACACGTATAAGATGTTATGACCAAAAATTATTAATCCATTGAAATTAAACAGCAATAGTGAAAAACAACAAGTGATATTAGCTAGTGAGAAACCATACCATATAAAGTGTGTAAATGATAAAACACAAATACAAATGATTAAAATAAAGTTCATAAATATAATAAGAGAGAAAAAAAAAAGTTCATATGTGTAACAGAGGAAAAATCAAATCCACAGATGAGCCAAAGCAGAGTTCGAAGTCACGTGGTCCACCGCTAGTACAGCCCGCCACCAGATGGTAAAAAATTGGAGGCTTACCAGAGAGCCTGCGACAGGCCCCACTTGTATTGGGGTTATAGTGTTCAGTTGCAGGACCTCCTTCACGTTTTTTTCACTTATTATTATCACCGTTTTTGTTTATCACCTAGCGCAATTCTTTTTTCTTTTACCTTGGCTGGCATATGCCTTCCCCGAACTTCCTCTGGCTAGTATGGATCGGCTCTGACTGGTTTCCTGGATGGTCCCGGGCCCCCCCTCTTTTTCCCTTTTCACCCTTCCCACTTTCTCTTATTCTCCCCTTCTCTTTCCTATTTATCTCTGTTTCTCTTCTCTTACCAGGGCTCCTAGCCCCCTTTTTTGATTACTAACAGAAGCCCAAGACGATCTTAATGCAGAGTCAATGCATTATGTCCTGGTCTTTCCTGCACTTCTAGGGGTCACCCCAAATTACATAAGTTGCACTTAGGATTTCTATGACAGTTAATTAGGAGGCTGCCCTCCTCGGTTTATGTTGTATTCCCTTTTTTGGTTTTTGTCTCTTATGTGCCAGTTCCAGCCCCTGCGTGGGTGATCTAGGTGCCTTTGACATTGTTGTATGTTTAATACTACTTCTGCAATAAAACTTATTGAACCAGAAGATGACAATACAGCTAACTCTGCTATACTTGCACGCCTTTCCAACTCCCACAGAGATACCTGGGAAAAGCTGGACGATTTGGAAAATCGCGCACGGCGCAATAATTTGTGCATTGTCGGACTTCCGGACTTTATCTCTTCTACACATTTCACAAACCTATGTGCCAGATCCATTCCTGAGCAATTTGGTCTCCACATTCCTTGCACTGTAGAGCGTGCCTACCGTATTGGTCATCAGACGGATCATCGCAATAAACCCCAGCCTGTCATTGTCCAGTATCTTAACTATGCGGACAAGCATGCTATTCTTCAGAAGTTTCACCACTCTCGTACCCTATTAATTGATTGTGCAGACCTGCTGCTTTTCGCAGATTATTCAGTGGAGGTGATGAAGCAACGCAAAGCCTTCTCCGCAATGTGTTTGACGCTATACCATAAACACCTCAAATTGAACCTAGCTTATCCGTCTGTTTTACATATCCACTCCTCGACCGGGGAACATCTCACCTTTACCTCTCCAGAAGATGCAGAGCACTATGTTAACAGCACTTCCAATAAGGACACGGATCACCAAACCACCGCTGATGGTCCTTCTCCCAGCGCCATCAAAAATCCCTTTTCTGTGCCTCAGCACCAGCGTAGTCCCTATAAACTTCCAAACAAACGAGGCCGCTATGCCAACCTGGCTGGACGTTCAGGAATCCGCTGACATCTTTATACTACTCTGATGCTTTTAGAGTTTCTGTGGGAAGTGGTAATTGTACCTTTTCCTTCCTTTTTGTATTTTCTTGTACTTAAATGACTTTAACTGTTGAATTACTGTTGCAATGCTTGTTATACACTTGTGTAGCGCTGGTAGATTTGCGATCTACCATATGTTAGATAAATGTAGTAACTTGTTCGTTAAATAGGTTAAGTTTGCCTCTGTTCCAGCTTGGCTGATGTTGTATGTGTTTCCAGACTGACTGGTGGGTGTCGCTATTACTGGTCAGTGTTGGAAAGGCAACGTGTCGAAGCGTATGGATGCTCTTCTGTCCCGGAGACAACTCGGTGGAGGTGGTCCTCCGAGTTGCATTCTGGGCGAGGGTATTTATGGGACAGACGCCATATTGAGGGGTTCGTTTACAGCCACCTGCTGGCCCTCCTGGCCGACAGGTATGCGTTAGAGAAGCAATCTCCTGGTCCTCCGTTCCTGTGGTGCAGGGGTGGGCCCAGAAGCTTGTCTGGGGCCTACCAATGCAGCCGAGGAATGGTCCTGAGCTGTCTATCCAAAGGCAGGAAGCTGGACAACTGAGGAGATCCCAGGGGAGGACCCGTCATGGAAGGATCACGCAGCGTGCTGGTCTGGAGAGGGGCCTGGTGACTCGGTTGGAGGACGTATCCTAAAAGTAACTATACAGCATAATGTTGCCGGGTTGGCTTAAAGGTTCAAGCACTGTGACTGACATTCATTGCAGAAAACCCAATACGTCCTGTGGCAGAGGATCGTACCGGTTTATCCCCAAACAAGTCTGTGGCAGAGACTTTTGTTCGTGCTACGTACTGGCTGCTAAGCAAGTGACAGAGGCCTATCCAGGCGAGCAAGGAGTGTGTCTCACGAGGGGAGCGCATTCTATTATAATATTTAAATTCTACAAGGACAGTTGTCAAGAACCTTATGAGAAGATATTTGAGTTTCTTCTGCAGTTTCCCTTCTGCCTCTTTCCTGCTATTTCCTTAGTAAATTGTTCAGTAAAGCATTGAAAACGTACTCAAGTGTTGGTGTGTGTGTCGTCCAGAGGTAAACTCAATGGAACCCCTAGACCCGGTGCCGGTAAAACAGAGGGAAGGAGAGTGAAGGTAACAAGCCCGCTTAAACCAGCAGCTCCACCGAGAGTAAGTGCTACACATGGGGGAGTCGTCTGGGATTTGTTGACCGTCAGTTCTCGTGGCCCGGAGAGGTGTTTTACCGGGAGTTTACGGAGAGAGCTGGACTTTGAAAAAATCCTTCAGGAAGAAAAAAGGTTAAACTGCAGGACTTTGTTTCTGAATGCGTAGACGGCGGGCGCCAGTGGAGGCTCGGGGGCTGTGTGACCAGGGGAACAAGTGGGAGGAGCTTACCCTACTTGTTACCACGTGGGACGCGTGTATGTGTTTGGCACCAGAGAAAAAGAGAGGCCTCGTGATCGCGCTGAGAAGATCGGAGTGTGGCCATGTCTTTTCTGGCGATGCAGCCAGTCATGGGACCGAGAATGTTCCCTACAAGCGCCGTGATGAATACTGTGCTATCTGGAACTCTGCTTACGGATACTGGAGTTCGTTTGAAGCCGCAGGGGAGGTTTGTCCTGTATACCTCAGGAGATATTGAGGGACTGGGCATGATCTGCCATCGATGTGAAGGATTGGCCATACATCTTCGTCCTTTTGGCCGATGTCCGCAATGTGGAGAGTACTTGTTTGTGGTGGAGCAACCTACCACATCGCCCGTGCTTATCGGATGCATTGGGCAACAGGTATCGCCACAGTAGAAGCTGCTACCGCTACAGAGAGAGAGCGACAGGCCGTCACTTTGACTGTTGTTGCTGATAATGTTCTGGAAAGAGACACAGCTGCTGTGGTCTCGTCAGGGGACATTACTTTGATTTCTGCGTCCACTACACCTACTCCTGTTGTACCTACTCAAAGGAAGGTGGGATATGTGAAGGCTTCCCGCGGCCGTGGTCGAGGCCTACCCCAGAGGTTGCCTGAACCGGAACTACCAGAGTCCACGTCAGGAATGGGTAAGCCACTGATGGGGAATGTATCTGGGACTGTGAGTAAATATCTACCAGCAGAAGAGTTGGGAGACTTGGAATTGGAATCCATGTCGGATCTTTCCGAGGATGATGACCTATTTGAGACTATGTCACAAGAGCTGTTATGGTCACAAAGTGAAGATGTTGCCTCTGCTATGACTTTACCTGAATGGACAGCTCTGAGTTCTGGGAAGACGTCACCCTGTGTGGAGCCACACAGTAATGTTACCGGGACTTTGCCAAAAGTTGATAGTTCACTACAGACACCGGCTGGGTCTACGGTGAGCTAATCATTGGATTCTTGTGTACCGCCTAGTATGGGGAGAGACAGATCTTTGCCCAAACTTGCACGTTTGCAGAGGATGTTAAACAAGCGTGTCGCTGCCGAGTATGGTTTGGAGTTCCCCTATGTGCCCCAGGACATAATGCAAGTGATTGAAACTAATCGGGAACTTTGGTACAGTGAAGCTGTTTGGGACTATTTGTCTGTGCCTAAGCCTTTCCGAACGACTGGATGTTCTACTAAGATAGATGAACGTTTTAGTGGATGTTTCAAGCATTGGAACTTCGGTCGGCACATCTATGCTGACAAGGTGGTTATCTGCAGGCCCGGAAAAGACGATGTTGTTTATTTCATTACCACCGTGGATAAAACGGGAAAACCACTGACATTGCCAGATCCCCGGTTTTATTGGTAATTCTGGATAAAAGAACTTTGCAAGTAGCTACCGTAGCTAGTTAGTGTCAGTGTAAAGAAATCTGCATGGTCAAGATTTACATATTCTGCTCAGTGTTTTAAATCCAAGGACTTCTTTTTGCTAGCCGGATTTTTATATTTTTTTCTTTATTTGAAGAGATCATAGTGCAGGGATGGACTCCTTAATTTTATTCCGTTATGGTTAAAAGGAAGAGAGGCTCATTTTCTTTAAAAAAATGAGGCTTTGCTCCTAATATTGTACAGTATATATATCTATATATATTTGTGTGTGTTTAATAAGTTTTCCTTTTCAGGAATTATAGGATCTCCTATCAAGCTGGGAGGCTTTTCAGCTAAGATAGATAGTGAGGTTATGCACAATCGTAGGATGGTTTTGTTTGCAGATGTAAACATAATGTTTTATAGATGTAAGTCTTCTAGTATCTTTCCACTGTTTTTCCTCTCACTTTGTCTATCAAAGTTATAAGAAACTCAATACTTACTCCCAGGCTTGGGAGTTATCGTTACTGTTTTTGGACAGACGTTGGGGACAACGTCCACTGTAGTGGGGGGAGTATGTAGCGCTGGTAGATTTGCGATCTACCATATGTTAGGTAAATTTAGTAACTTGTTCGTTAAATAGGTTAAGTTTGCCTCTGTTCCAGCTTGGCTGACGTTGTATGTGTTTCTAGACTGACCGGTGGGTGTCGCTGTTATTACTGGTCAGTGTTGGAAAGGCAACGTGTCGAAGTGTATGGATGCTCTTCTGTCCCGGAGACAACTCGGTGGAGGTGGTCCTCCGAGTTGCATTCTGGGCGAGGGCATTTATGGGACAGACGCCATATTGAGGGGTTCGTTTACAGCCACCTTCTGGCCCTCCTGGCCGACAGGTATGCGTTAGAGAAGCAATCTCGTGGTCCTCCGTTCCGGAGGTCCACACCGCTGCGGCGCAGGGGTGGGCCCAGAAGCTTGTCTGGGGCCTATCACAGCAGCCGAGGAATGGTCCTGAGCTGTCTATCCAAAGGGGGGAAGCTGGACAACTGAGGAGATCCCAGGGGAGGACCCGTCATGGAAGGATCACGCAGCGTGCTGGTCTGGAGAGGGGCCCGGTGACTCGGTTGGAGGACGTATCCTAAAAGTAACTATACAGCATAGTGTTGCCGGGTTGGCTTAAAGGTTCAAGCACTGTGACTGAAATTCATTGCAGAAGTAAATTGTTCAATAAAGCATTGAAAACGTACTCAAGTGTTGGTGCGTGTCTCGTCCAGAGGTAAACTCAACGGAACCCCTAGACCCGGTTCCGGTAAAACAGAGGGAAGGAGAGTGAAGGTAACAAGCCAGCTTAAACCAGCAGCTCCACCGAGAGTTAGTGCTACACTTGTTTTAGCTTTTTCATGTCCTGCCTATAGCTTTACACGAGCTTAATATTATTGACCAGTTCATTGCTCCTTCTGTGGGTTGAACCCTGGGCTACATTTCTGCTCTCCTGTCAGGACTGTATGGGTCCCCTCCCCCCCACCCCCTCCCCTCTCCCCCCCTCCCCTCTCTCCCCCCCCCCTCGCTTGAAGCTATATCTTGATCTCTTTGAGAGAGGAAATTGACTGGTGGGAGCTCTGTATAGGAGTTAATCCTCGTGCTTAAAAAAGTGAAGGTTACAATGTCCTTTTGGTGGTTCTTTCACCTTACATTTGCTTTTCTAGTTTTTTTTTTTTGTTTGTTTTTTTTTCAGTTAGAAGGATTTACCTGTATTCTTTCTGTACTCTCAGACAATTTTCAATGTACTGGTGATCCTCAGCTGAAAGAAACGATGCCTGTCAGGAGGCCTTTTTTTGTGCTGTCGCCTTTTTACTCCCTACCAAAACATACATGGCTCCTCAAAGTGATGGGGAATACCTAAGGATTATTTCTTGGAATGTCAAAGGACTGTGCTCTCCAAGTAAGCAAATGCAAATTCTTAGACATTTAAAACGTCTATGTGCTGATGTGGCGCTCCTCCAAGAGACCCATTTATCCGCAGGCGATTTATCTTGTCTCCGTAAATCATGGGTGGGTACTGTATACGGCTCACCGGCATTAGGCCGTAAGGCTGGAGTGGCTATTTTAATTTCATAAAAATTTAAGACACACCATCCGTAGTGTTAGGACTGACTCAATTGGCTGCAAAATTACGGTACGTCTGTCGCTAACCTCCAAAAACATTGCTATTACTAACATTTATGCCCCTTCACTTAGTTGGCGGGGACTTTAATTCTGTTATGCGCCCATCAGAAGATCGTACCAGCGATAGACCCCTTTAATCGCGAGGTCGTGCTTCCTCGATGTGGAACCTACCCTCTTGACCCAATCCATCTCCTCTATGCGGTTTATAGATGTGTGGCGATTAACTCACCCGATTGAACAGGACTTCACCTTTTTTTTACCCCCACATAATTCCTTTTCACGTATTGATTCTTTTTTTGCTTCCCCTGCGCTACTGCGCTAGTCCCGACACTCACAGCCCAATTATTGTTAACTTAATGCCAAACCCTCATCCCCCTCACCTATTTGACGCTTTCCCTCCTACTTACAGTAGCTGATAATGAGGACTTTCGTTGCATGCTTTATGAGGCCTGGGCAGAATACGCCTCCACTAATGGAGCACATCTTACTGATCCAAACCTTTTCTGGGAGGCTGGTAAAGCCTTTTTAAGAGGTAAAATTATTTCTTATACTACCCAATTTAAAAAGCATTCCCAGCAGCAATTCCACAGGCTAGTGAAGCTTCACATTTAGCACATGAAACCCTAGCACAGGCTCGTACATTGGCTACTATAAAAGCCTGGCAACTGGCCAAACATACCTTTGACCTTTGGGCAGAGCAACAAGATAAGACATCTTACACTACCTTGTGTTTTCACAGATTTGGTAACAAAACGGGTAAACTTTTAGCCAAACTTTGTGCAGGTCCTAGGCGACCCATGTATATCTCTGCTTTAAAGAATACCACAGGCTCCCTTGTTACTTCACCTGCGGAGATTAGCAAAGTCCTAGCTGATTATTACACTTCCCTTTATTCTGAGGACCCGATCGATCAGACAGCAGCTGAAACTCTGCTAGCCAAAGTGCATTTACCTCAACCCTGTTCGACTCACTTAGAGGTTCTTAATGCTCCCATCTCCCTGGAAGACATCCAGTCCACCATTAAATCTCTGGCTTCGGCTAATGCCCCAGGTCCTGATGGCTACAGGGCTGAATTTTACAAACTCACTAAAGATTTCATCCCTGACACTCTAAAACATGTCTATACATCCATATGGGAAGGTGGTCCTTATCACCCTATGGGAACAAAGGCACACATTAAACTTATCTCCAAGAAAGGGAAGATCCCCTTCATCCTGGCTCATACCGGCCAATTTCCAGGGCTGGACTGGGAAAAAAATTTGGCCCTGAACTTCATCCAGACCGGCCCACTTTAATTTTGAGTGTCCCCAACAGCACCCCCTTACATCAGAGTGTCCCCATTAGCAGCCCCCCTACATCAGAGTGTCCCCATTAGCAGTCCCCTTACATCAGAGTGTCCCCATTAGCAGTCCCCTTACATCAGTGTCCCCATCAGCAGTCCCCTTATATCAGTGTCCCCATCAGCAGACCCCTTACATGGAGTGTCCTCATCAGCAACTCCCTTCACATCAGAGTGTCACGATCAGCAGCTCCCTTCACATCAGAGTGTCCCCATCAGCAGCCCCCTTTACATCAGAGTGCCCCCATCAGCAGCCCCCTTTACATCAGTGTGCCCCCATCAGCAGCCCCCTTTACATCAGAGTGCCCCCATCAGCAGCCCCCTTCACATCAGAGTAACCCCATCAGCAGCCCCCTACACATCAGAGTGCCCCCATCAGCAGCCCCCTTCACATCAGAGTGCCCCCATCAGCAGCCCCCTTCACATCAGAGTGCCCCCATCAGCAGCCCCCTTCACATCAGTGTCCCCATCAGCAGCCCCCTTCACATCAGAGTGTCTCCATCAGCAGCCCCCTTCACATCAGAGTGTCCCCAACAGCAGCCCCCTTCACATCAGAGTGTCTTCCCTCTCCTCCCCCTCCCACGTGTACCAGACATCCCAAGTCTCCCGCGACCTACGGGAGTCTCCCACATTTGGCTGCGGGCTCCCGGGCACCCGCGAGTGCAGGGCGATCTCACGGCTGGACCTGTGACTCAGCCACAGACAGGCAGGAGCATCCCCAGTGACTGAATGGAGTACGGCTGCTTTGTCTGTGGCTGAGTGACAGGCGAATGTAAGGCGCTGCATACTGCTGTCCCCAGCCTGCTTTGGCTGCTGCATGGGTACTTTTTTTGGAGGGTCGGTCTGGCTGATTCAGCAGGGATGGAGGGGGGTTGGCAGAGGCAGAGAGAACACTGTGATCTGCAAGCTATAGCAATTAAAAGAAAAAAAAAATTCCCGTCAAGCAGACTCTTTCTCCACTTTCGGCTGCCACTGCGCAGTGATTATTATTATCATTATTATTATTATACAGGATTTATATAGCGCCAACAGTTTATGCAGCGTTTTACAATATAAAAGGAGACAATACAGTTACAATACAATAAAATACAATAGGATTAAGAGGGCCCTGCTCAGATGAGCTTACAATCTAATAGGGTGGGGCAGGTGGTACAAAAGGTTGTAACTGTGGGGAATGAGCTGATGGAAGTGGTAGGAGATTAGTTGGAGACATGATAGGCTTCCCTAAAGAGATGAGTTTACAGGGATCGCCTGAAGGTAGCAAGAGTAGGGGATAGCCGGACCGGTGGAGGAAGCGAGTTCCAGAGGATGGGAGAGGCTCTGGAGAAATCCTGGAGACGAGCATGGGAGGAGGAGACGAGACGAGAGAGCTTGAGAGTAGGAGGTCTTGAGAAGAGCGGAGGGTAGGGATGAGCTTCATGTTCGACTCGAACATCGTCTGTTCGCCCGTTCGCCGAATCGCGAACGATATGGGCCCTTAGCGCCAAATTCGTGTGGCACGTCACGACCCATAATTCACTGCGGCATCGCAGTGCATTGCTGGCTGATGATTGGCCAAACATGCACTATGACCCGCATGCTTGGCCAATCACAGCGCCGTCTGTAGAGAGAGCTGTAATTGGCCAAAGCCAGGGTGGCTTTGGCCAATTATGGCTCAGGGGGTTTAGTACACGCCCCACACTATTTAAGGCCGCCTGCACGGTGGCCCTGTGTAGTGTGTGTTCCGGCGTTGAGAGACAGAGACAAAGAGACAGTGTCATTTGATTTAAGTTAGATAGATTAGGCAGGACAGTCAGTGAGATAGCTGCACTTACAGTGTATTGTGTATATATATGCATCCCAGGTGTTGTGTATATATATATATACACTGTATTCAGTTTAGCTAGATCCGTTCCTGTTATTATCTTCCTACTGACAGGCAGGCTTGTGTTGTTACAGTATTTACAACTACCTGAAGAAAATTGCTGGTGTTCTTCTGATCCTATTAGTACCACAGTCAGGCAGGTAGACTAAGTGTAGTGCGTCCTCCTCACAGTGTTCAGCTAATGCTACAAGTTAGTTTAGTGTGACCTCTGCACAGTGTTCAGCTAAAGCTACAAGTTTGCGCAGTGTGTCCTCTGAACAGTGTTCAGCTAAAGCTACAAGTTAGTGTAGTGCGTCCTCCTCACAGTGTTCAGCTAAAGCTACAAGTTAGTGTAGTGCAACCTCTGCACAGTGTTCAGCTAAAGCTACAAGTTAGTGTAGTGCGTCTTCCTCACAGTGTTCAGCTAAAGCTACAAGTTAGTGTAGTGCGACCTCTGCACAGTGTTCAGCTAAAGCTACAAGTTAGTGTAGTGCGTGATCTGAACAGTGTTCAGCTAAAGCTACAAGTTATGCCGCGTACACACGAGCGGACTTTACGGCGGACTTTGCCCGGCGGACTGGATTTCGTCGGACAATTCGATGTGTGTGGGCTCCAGCGGACTTTGTTTTCTCAAAAGTTGGACGGAATTAGATTTGAAACTTGTTTAAAATTTATCCGTTGAAATCGAGTCCGGTCGAAAAGTCCGCCGTCTGTATGCTAGTTCGACGGACAAAAAGCCACGCTAGGGCAGCTATTGGCTACTGGCTATGAACTTCCTTGTTTTAGTCCGGTCGTACGTCATCACGTACGAATTCGACGGACTTTGGTGGATTGTGTGTAGGCAAGTCCGTTCATTCAGAAAGTCCGTCGGAAAGTACGTCGAAAAGTCCGCCGGGCAAAGTCTGCCGTAAAGTTCGCTCGTGTGTACGCGGCATAAGTGTAGTGCCACCTCTGAACAGTGTTCATCTAAAGCTACAAGTTAGTGTAGTGCACAGTGTTCAGCTTAAGCTACAAGTTAGTGTAATGCATCCTCCTCACAGTGTTCAGCTAAAGCTACAAGTTAGTGTAGTGCGTCCTCCTCACAGTGTTCAGCTAAAGCTACAAGTTAGTGTAGTGCGTCCTCCTCACAGTGTTCAGCTAAAGCTACAAGTTAGTGTAGTGCGACCTCTGCACAGTGCTCAGCTAAAGCTACAAGTTAGTGTAGTGCGTCCTCCTCACAGTGTTCAGCTAAAGCTACAAGTTAGTGTAGTGCGTCCTCCTCACAGTGTTCAGCTAAAGCTACAAGTTAGTGTAGTGCGACCTCTGCAGTGTTCAGCTAAAGCTACAAGTTAGTGTAGTACGTCCTCTTAACAGTGTTCAGCTAAAGCTACAAGTTAGTGTAGTGCGACCTCTGCACAGTGTTCAGCTAAAGCTACCTGTAGAAGGTTGGTGGTGTTTTCCTGATCCTATCACTACCACAGGCAGCTACATTATTTACACGTTAGTGTAGTGTGACCTCTGCACAGTGTTCAGCTAAAGCTACCTGTAGAAGGTTGGTGGTGTTTTCCTGATCCTATTACTACCGCAGGCAGCTACATTATTTACACGTTAGTGTAGTGCGTCCTCTGCACAGTGTTCAGCTAAAGCTACCTGTAGAAGGTTGGTGGTGTTTTCCTGATCCTATCACTACCGCAGGCAGCTAAATTATTTTAACGGTAGTGTAGTGTGTCCTCTGAACAGTGTTCAGCTAAAGCTACAAGTTAGTGTAGTGCGTCCTCCTCACAGTGTTCAGCTAAAGCTACAAGTTAGTGTAGTGCAACCTCTGCACAGTGTTCAGCTAAAGCTACAAGTTAGTGTAGTGCGTCTTCCTCACAGTGTTCAGCTAAAGCTACAAGTTAGTGTAGTGCGTCCTCCTCACAGTTTTCATCTAAAGCTACAAGTTAGTGTAGTGCGACCTCTGCACAGTGTTCAGCTAAAGCTACAAGTTAGTGTAGTGCGTGATCTGAACAGTGTTCAGCTAAAGCTACAAGTTAGTGTAGTGCCACCTCTGAACAGTGTTCATCTAAAGCTACAAGTTAGTGTAGTGCACAGTGTTCAGCTTAAGCTACAAGTTAGTGTAATGCATCCTCCTCACAGTGTTCAGCTAAAGCTACAAGTTAGTGTAGTGCGTCCTCCTCACAGTGTTCAGCTAAAGCTACAAGTTAGTGTAGTGCGACCTCTGCACAGTGCTCAGCTAAAGCTACAAGTTAGTGTAGTGCGTCCTCCTCACAGTGTTCAGCTAAAGCTACAAGTTAGTGTAGTGCGTCCTCCTCACAGTGTTCAGCTAAAGCTACAAGTTAGTGTAGTGCGACCTCTGCACAGTGTTCAGCTAAAGCTACAAGTTAGTGTAGTGCGTCCTCTTAACAGTGTTCAGCTAAAGCTACAAGTTAGTGTAGTGCGACCTCTGCACAGTGTTCAGCTAAAGCTACCTGTAGAAGGTTGGTGGTGTTTTCCTGATCCTATCACTACCGCAGGCAGCTACATTATTTACACGTTAGTGTAGTGTGACCTCTGCACAGTGTTCAGCTAAAGCTACCTGTAGAAGGTTGGTGGTGTTTTCCTGATCCTATTACTACCGCAGGCAGCTACATTATTTACACGTTAGTGTAGTGCGTCCTCTGCACAGTGTTCAGCTAAAGCTACCTGTAGAAGGTTGGTGGTGTTTTCCTGATCCTATCACTACCGCAGGCAGCTACATTATTTACACGTTAGTGTAGTGCGACCTCTGTACAGTGTTCAGCTAAAGCTACCTGTAGAAGGTTGGTGGTGTTTTCCTGATCCTATCACTACCGCAGGCAGCTAAATTATTTTAACGTTAGTGTAGTGTGTCCTCTGCACAGTGTTCAGCTAAAGCTACCTGTAGAAGGTTGGTGGTGTTTTCCTGATCCTATCACTACCGCAGGCAGCTACATTATTTACACGTTTGTGTAGTGCGACCTCTGCACAGTGTTCAGCTAAAGCTACCTGTAGAAGGTTGGTGGTGTTTTCCTGATCCTATCACTACCGCAGGCAGCTACATTATTTTAACGTTGGTGTAGTGCGTCCTCTGCACAGTGTTCAGCTAAAGCTACAAGTTAGTGTAGTGCGACCTCTGCACAGTGTTCATCTAAAGCTACCTGTAGAAGATTGGTGGTTGTCAGGTCACCTAGAGGTTGGGTGATAGATTCACACCGTTGGGATCAGGAGTGCACCACAAGGCAGTGGACCCTATGGCTGACTGCTGCGGATGTGAGTCCGGGTGGTAAGGAAGGCAGGGCCACTGGGACACCAACACAGATCCCACCGGGGTTAGAGCGTAGGATTCCCTGGGGCGCGGGGTCTAAGAGCCAGCAGGTGTTCACCAGAACCTCTAGAGGTGAGGATGGACTGGGCTGCAACTGGCTCCAGGTCGCAACCCCCAGGGTCCCCAGCTCACACCCACAGTAGGCAACAGGAGGATAGGGATAGTAGAGGAATAAGCCAAGGTCAGGGCCACAAGCAGACAAGGACAACAAAGTACATGCCAAAGGTTCAGGGTCACAGGCAAACAGGGATAGTCGGAGACACGCCAGAGGTCAGGGTCACGAGCAGACAGGAATAGTCGGGGACACGCCAGAGGTCAGGGTCACGAGCAGACAGGAAAAGTAGAGAACACGCCAAGGTCGGTAACAGAAACAAAAGTAGAGCACACGGCAGGCAGGAACAGGAAGCCAAACACACAAAGGGTGATCAGCAGGGCTGGCCTGCAGTGCAGAGGTTAATATAGAGTTCTCTGATAGGAGCTGGGGTGGAACCGTGCTAGAGGAGAGTTAATAAAAGCAGTCAGGTGAGAGTCAGCTGGTCTTTAGAGATGAACACATGGAAACAGGTAAGCTGATGGACAACACTATTGCATAACCATGACAGTGGTGTTTTCATACTACAGGCAGGCAGTTGATTTTGCTAGCTGCAGTATCAGTGTGTGTATATATATGTATGTATATATATATATATATATATATATATATATATATATATATATATATATCCCAGCTTAGTGCAGCTACATCTCATTGCAGGCCATTAGTATGTCTGGAAGGCCAACAAGGAGAGGCAGACAGTCACAAGCCAATAAAAGAGGGCAAGCAGGCTTTGTGTCTAGAGGCAACAGTGCTGGTCGTGGAGACGGTGTATCCTCATCAGCACGTGGCCGTGGGACACGCTTGGCCTTTTTTTCGGCAGCTGGCCGTATTGAGCCGCAACATGGGGAAGACTTGGTCGAGTGGATGACCAAGCCGTCCTCATCCTCCTCATCCTCTCTCACCCATGGTCAGGGTACTTTGTCTGGCAAAGCAGCTGCCAACGCGGCCTCTTCCCTCGGCTCAGTGGCATCAGTGACTCCTTCCCTAGCCCCACCATGTCCTCCTGAGGAGTCCCTCGGACTGTTTGTCCACAGTGTTGGGTACATGCTCCAGGAGGAGGCCCAGCGTTTAGAAGGCTCTGATGATGATACTGAGCTAGATGAAGGCAGTAACGTGAGCACGGACAGAGGGGGTGCCCAAGAAGGACAGCAATCTGGCAGTAATGCTCCCCCTGCTGCAGCATACTGCCAGGTTTGCTCCAGTGATGAGGAGGGAGGGGATGATAAGGTCACTGACTCAACATGGGTGCCTGATAGGAGAGAGGAGGAGGGGGCACATCACCAATGAGGCAGGATGCCCTCCAGGGGCCAGCCTAAGGGCAGCACACTGACTGCATCACACCACAAATCTCCGCATGTGCAGGGCGCTGCTGTCTCGCGTTATTTCAAAAGTTCTTTGGTGTGGGCCTTTTTTGAGACAAGTGCATCAGATCGCACTGCTGATATTTGCAACATATGTCTCAAGTAGGGATGAGCTTCGTGTTCGAGTCGAAACCCATGTTCGACTCGAACATCGTCTGTTCGCTCGTTCGCCGAATTGCGAACGATATGGGCCGTTCGCGCCAAATTCGTGTGGCACGTCACAGCCCATAATTCACTGCGGCATCGCAGTGCATTGCTGGCTGATGATTGGCCAAGCATGCACTATGACCGCATGCTTGGCCAATCACAGCGCCGTCTGAACAGAGAGCCGTAATTGGCCAAAGCCAAGGAGGCTTTGGCCAATTATGGCTCAGGGGATTTAGTACACGCCCCACACTATATAAGGTCGCCTGCACGGCGGCCCTGTGTAGTGTGTGTTCTGGTGTTCATAGATAGAGAGATAGCGAGACAGACAGTGTCATTTGATTTAAGTTAGATAGATTAGGCAGGACAGTCAGTCAGTTAGCTGCACTTACAGTGTATTGTGTATATATATGCATCCCAGGTGTTGTGTATGTATATATATATATATATATATATATATATATATATATATATATATATATATATATATATATATACATACACACTGTATTCAGTTTAGCTAGATCCGTTCCTGTTACCTTCCTACTGACAGACAGGCTTGTCTTGTTACAATATTTACAGCTACCTGAAGAAAATTGCTGGTGTTCTTTTAATCCTATTAGTACCACAGTCAGGCAGCTAGACTATTTACAGTTAGTTTAGTGCGTCCTCCTCACAGTGTTCAGTTAAAGCTACAAGTTAGTTTAGTGTGACCTCTGCACAGTGTTTAGCTAAAGCTACAAGTTAGGGTAGCGCGTCCTCCTCACAGTGTTCAGCTAAAGCTACAAGTTAGTGTAGTGCATCCTCCTCACAGTGTTCAGCTAAAACAAAAAGTTAGTGTAGTGCGACCTCTGCACAGTATTCAGCTAAAACTACAAGTTAGTGTAGTGCGACCTCTGCACAGTGTTCAGCTAAAGCTACAAGTTAGTGTAGTGCGTCCTCCTCACAGTGTTCAGCTAAAACTACAAGTTAGTGTAGTGTGACCTCTGCACAGTGTTCAGCTAAAACTACAAGTTAGTGTAGTGTGACCTCTGCACAGTGTTCAGCTAAAGCTACAAGTTAGTGTAGTGCGTCCTCTGAACAGTGTTTAGCTAAAGCTACAAGTTAGTGTAGTGCGTCCTCCTCACAGTGTTCAGCTAAAACTACAAGTTAGTGTAGTGCGAGCTCTGCACAGTGTTCACCTAAAGCTACCTGTAGAAGGTTGGTGGTGTTTTCCTGATCCTATCACTACCGCAGGCAGCTAAATAAGCTACAAGTTATTTTTTTGCGAGCTCTGCACAGTGTTCAGCTCAAAACTACAAGTTAGTGTAGTGTGAGCTCTGCACAGTGTTCAGCTAAAGCTACCTGTAGAAGGCTGGTGGTGCTTTCCTGATCCTATCACTACCGCAGGCAGCTAAACAAGCTACAAGTTAGTTTTTTGCAAGCTCTGCACAGTGTTCAGCTAAAGCTACCTGTAGAAGGTTGGTGGTGTTCTCATACTACAGTCAGGCAGTTTATTTTGCTAGCTGCAATATCAGTATATATATATATATATATATATATATATATATATATATATATATATATATATATATATATATATATATATATCCCAGCTTAGTGCAGCTACAGGCCATTAGTATGTCTGGAAGGCCAACAAGGAGAGGCAGACAGTCACAAGCCAATAAAAGAGGGCAAGCAGGCTCTGTGTCTAGAGGCAACAGTGCTGGTCGTGGAGACGGTGCATCCTCATCAGCACGTGGCCGTGGGACATGCTTGGCCTTTTTTTCGGCAGCTGGCCGTGTTGAGCCGCAACATGGGGAAGACTTGGTCGAGTGGATGACCAAGCCGTCCTCATCCTCCTCATCCTCTCTCACCCATGCTCAGGGTACTTTGTCTGGCAAAGCAGCTGCCAACGCGGTCCCTTCCCTCGGCTCAATGGCATCAGTGACTCCTTCCCTAGCCACACCATGTCCTCCTGAGGAGTCCCTCGAACTGTTTGACCACAGTGTTGGGTACATGCTCCAGGAGGAGGCCCAGCGTTTAGAGGGCTCTGATGATGATACTGAGCTAGATGAAGGCAGTAACGTGAGCATGGACAGAGGGGGTGCCCAAGAAGGACAGTAATCTGGCAGTCATGCTCCCCCTGCTGCAGCATACTGCCAGGTTTGCTCCAGTGATGAGGAGGGAGGGGATGATGAGGTCACTGACTCAACATGGGTGCTTGATAGGAGAGAGGAGGAGGAGGAAGAGGCACATCACCAACGAGGCAGGATGCCCTCCAGGGGCCAGCCTAAGGGCAGCACACTGACTGCATAACATCCCAAAGCTCCGCATGTGCAGGGCGCTGCTGTCGCTGTGCCTTATTCTAAAAGTTCTTTGGTGTGGGCCTTTTTTGAGACGAGTGCATCAGATTGCACCGCTGCTATTTGCAACATATGTCTCAAGCATATCTCGCGTGGCCAAAACATCTCCCGCTTGGGCACCGCATGCTTGACCAGACATATGTTGACCTGCCATGCAGTTCGTTGGCAAGCGTATCTAAAAGACCCACACCAAAGAACAAAGAGGACCTCTCCTTGCTCCTCATCAGCTGAGATCTCCAACCCCACTATACCTTCAGTCCTCTCTGAGACCTGCACTGAGAGGAATGAAGGTGTAGAATTAGGTGTGTCACAGCCAAGTACTTGTGGGCAATCTGCTTTCGGTACACCGACGTCAGATTGTACCAGGCAAATTTCAGCTGCTGCAGCTGCTGCACCCCCGAAAAAAGTTTTCTCCCAGCCATCCAAATGCCCAGCAGTTGAATGCTAGTTTGGCAAAATTGCTAGCACTTCAACTGCTGCCTTTTCAGTTGGTAGTCTCTGCCCCCTTCCGTGAGTTTGTGGAATGTGCGGTTCCTCAGTGGCAGGTACCCAAACGCCACTTTTTCTCACGGAAGGCGATTCCGGCTCTCTACCGGCATGTGGAAGCCAATGTCCATGCCTTGCTGGACAGGGCGGTCAGGGGTAAGGTGCATATTACCGCTGACCATTGATGGTCCAGCAGGCATGGACAGGGACGTTACCTAAGTTTCACCGCGCATTGGGTGACTCTTCTGGCAGCTGGGAAGGATGCAGGACAAGGTGCAGTAGTGTTGGAGGTTGTTCCGCCACCACGCCTCCAAAATGCCACTACTAATGATTGTGACACACCTCTCTCCTCCACCCCCTCCTCTTCTTCTTCCTCCATGGCCTCTTCCTGTGCTTTGTCCTCAGAACCAGCGGTGCTCCATAGCCGTACAAGGGGCTACGCAAGTATGCAGGCCAAAAGATGCCATGCGGTGCTTGAGCTGGTGTGCTTGGGGGATAGGAGCCACACTGGGGCAGAGGTTCTGTCAGCTATGCAGGGGCAGGTTCAGAGGTGGTTGACGCCACGCCAACTTAAGACAGGAATGGTGGTTTGCGACAATGGCACCAACCTCCTCTCTGCCCTCCGACAGGGACAAATTACCCATGTGCCCTGTTTGGCTCATGTCCTTAACTTGGTGGTGCAGCGGTTCTTGGACAGGTACCCGGGCTTACAGGATGTCCTGAGGCAGGCCAGGAAAGTCTGTGTGTATTTCCGCCGGTCATATAATGCCAGTGCTCGGCTGGCAGACCTCCAAAAGGAGTTTAACCTTCCCAAGAACCGCCTAATCTGTGACATGCCCACCAGGTGGAACTCAACGTTGGCCATGCTGCAGTGGCTGCACACGCAGCAGAGGGCCATCAATGAGTACCTGTGCGACTTTGGCACCAGGACAGGGTCAGGGGAGCTTTTTTTTTTTCCCATGCCAGTAGGCCATGATCAGGGATGCATGCACTGTCCTGTCACCATTTGAGGAGGCCACGAGGATGGTGAGCAGTGACAGTGCATGCATCAGTGACACTGTCCCCCTTGTCCACCTGTTGGAGCACACGCTGCGTGGAATAATGGACAAGGCACTTGAGGCAGAACAGAGGCAGGAAGAGGAGGACTTCCTTAGCTCTCAAGGCCCCCTTTATCCAGACAGTGTTCCTGCATGCCCGCCGATCACACAGGAGGAGGATTGTGTCAGTATGGAGGTGGAGCCTGGCACTCAGCATCAGCAGCAGTCTTTAAGGGATCATTTACAGTCCCAAGAAACACATGGACTTGTACGTGGCTGGGAGGAGGTGGCTGTGGATCATGTCGTCCTTAGTGACCCAGAGGACTCCGGACCGAATGCCTCAGCAAACCTACGCTGCATGGCCTCCCTGATCCTGCAAAGCTTGCGGAAGGATCCTTGTATTTGTGGTATCAAGGAGAAGGAACAATACTGGCTGGCAACCCTTCTTGATCCACGTTACAAGGGTAAGGTTGCGGACCTTATCTTGCCGTCGCAGAGGGAGCAGAGGATGAAACATCTTCGGGAGGCCCTGCAGAAAGGTCTGTGCAACGCGTTCCCAGAGAAGGAGCGGTGGAGAAGGTGGCCGTCTGACCGATGCGTTCAGACAATTTTTTAGTCCGCAGCCCCAAGGTATGATCGGTTCCAGCAACCATCCCCAGCGTCTGTTTTACATGGTGCAGGAATACCTAGGGGCAAGATCTGACTTGGACACCTTTCCCACCGAAAATCCTCTGGGTTACTGGGTCTTGAGGATGGATCACTGGCCAGAGCTTGCACAGTATGCAATTGAGCTACTGGCTTGTCCTGCATCCAGCGTTCTTTCGGAACGCACATTCAGTGCTGCTGGAGGCTTTGTAACCGATCACAGGTCTTGGATCACCACCAGCTACCAAGCACCTGATGCTGATGTAACCGAATAAATTTTTTTTTTGAAATGTCAGATCCCTTCAAAGACTGCCTATGCTGATGCTGAGTGACTATCCTGTTATCCTCTTCCTCCTCAATGATCATGATGATAGATTGTAAGAACATTTTTGGTTCTGGGCGCCGCCAGTCCCGCCACCAGTGCCTAAGGCCCAATTTTTCAGCCCCTGTTTAACAGGGGCGTGTAATTACAATTTTTGATGCAATTCTTTGCAGCAGGGCTAGTTCCTCCGCTCCAACTAGAGCATCTGTGAGGGGTTCCAGTGTTGTGGCACCAGTACCACCACCAAAGGCCCAATTTTTCAGCCCCTGTTCAACAGGGGCATCTAATTACAATTCTTGATCTAATATTTCACAGCAGGGCCCGTTTCTGCACCCACCAAGAGTATCTGTGAGGACTTACAGTGTTGTGGCACCAGCACCACCACCAAAGGCCCAATTTTTCTGCCCCTGTTCAACAGGGGCATGTAATTACAATTCTTGATCTAATATTTCACAGCAGGGCCCGTTTCTGCGCCCACCAAGAGTATCTGTGAGGACTTACAGTGTTGTGGCACCAGCACCACCAACACCACCACCAAAGGCCCAATTTTTCTGTCCCTGTTCAACAGGGGCATGTAATTACATTTCTTGATCTAATATTTCACAGCAGGGCCCTGTGAGGGCTTACAGTGTTGTGGCCACAACAACACCTAAGGCCCAAATTTCTGCTGAGTATATAGGGCAGGCCCCTACTTTCAAACATCCAACTTATAAACGACTCCTTCTTGCAAACGGAAGGAGACAACAGGAATGGAGATGAAATCTACCCCTAGGAAGGGAAATTCTCTCCTGTAAGAGTTAATATGGGAAAAACTTTTCTCCTTTCCACTGATGCTTTATCACCAATCCTTGTTTCACAAAAAAACCCAAATTTTCAAAAAACATTTGTCATTGGGACAAAAAGGGAGGTGAAATCTTCTGAAGAGGAGCACAGACAGCAAAACAAATGTCACAGGGGTGATAACCCTTCCCTATGTCTTCCAAAAAGCTTAAAATAGATTTTTTTTTGGCTGGAGCTAAACACGTTAAAAATGTACTAGTTTAAAATTACAAACAGGAGGGGAGTGGCCTGAGGAAGATGGAGTAGAGACACACGCTCGCAGAGGCTCCGTCCACCCCCCAGACCGTCCGGCTGTTTAAATCGCTTCATACAGCTAATAATGCAACGGACAAACTAAGTGGACCTGAGCCCGTAAACCTAACCCGTAATGAGGAAGAGAGACAACAAACCCCAGCAAACACCTGTGCAGCCCGAGATCCAGCAATATTTCACACGAGCGGCGGTATTGCGAAGCCGAACGGCAGAGAAACAGAGAGGCGCGGATTTTGAAAAACAGACGCCCAAAGCAGCACGTGAGAGCCTCGATTCAACAGAGCATACCCGGCCGGCACCTTCAGAGAGGCTGGAATCAGAGGAGGGAGTGCAAGGCAACATGGATACACACCTGTTGGAGGAGACAGCTACAAGGTATGATGACAGAGATCTTAGAGTGCTCCTGCAAGCCCTGCCGACACGGGTGGACATAGAGAAGATGATTGCCTGCCTGGAGGAGGCACATAGTAGAGAGATTAAGGCTGTTCAAACAGAGGTACAACAGATAGCTAATAAGCTTGAAGTGGAAAGCACCGCACTAGCCTCCCTGGAGACCCGGGTCAAACAACTGGAGCAGGCACAGATAATACAATCTGGTTATGCCCCCTCACTGCAGCTTCGAGTGGAGGAAATGGAAGACCGCAGTAGGCGTAAAAACTTGAGGTTCAGGGGGGTACCGGAGGCAATAGGGAAGGAGGACTTGCAGCCCACGATCATGGCAATATGCCATCAGTTGGTCAACTTCACCCCACCTCAGACCCTAGAGATTGAGAGGATACATAGATCCTTAGGACCCCGCTCAACTGACTTAAGTAGACCCCGAGATGTTATATGCTGTTTTCACCGTTACGGACATAATGAACTGATTAGCCGTAAGGCATGGGATGCGGGTGAAATTATCCATAAGGGGTTCTCAGTAAAAATCTTACCAGACTTATCGCGAGCTACCCTACAGCGAAGAGCAATGCTACGCCCCCTATTGGACAGAATTAAGAACATGGGGGGGTCATATCGATGGGGTTACCCTATCTCACTAACTGTAAAAAGGGGTTCATCATCATTTAAGCTGAAACACCCCACTGACCTCCCAGACTTGTTTATTTTCCTGGGGGTGGATGATATGGCGATTCCAAACTGGCTACAACCCACCCCAGGGTCTATAGGAGTAATGAGACCTCCTCCGAGGGGGGATGAGGAGTTAATACTGGGGGAGGGAGGGAATGAGGTTGCCCATTAACAGGGAAGATATGAGAAGTGAGGGGTGGGGGGAGGTAGGATGCCCCTTGCCCAAGGGCCCTCCCCCCCCGCCTCCCCTCCCCCCCCTCCCCACCATTGTGATATGTTTAATTTTTTTTTTCTCTCTTCTCCTCTCCCCCTTTTCTGGTTCTTTTTTTTTTTTCCCTTCTCTCCCAATTGTCTTTTGTTTGGTGAGTTGCCGGGACATGAAATCTAGTGAATGGACTGGGACCACCTCTTATTTTGGAGTTTCTTCTTTTTTTTTTTTTTTTTTTTTTTTTAGGGGGTACCCCCCTTTTTTTTTCCTTTCCCAAATATATATATATACATTCTTCCCCCTCCTTTTTTTTTTTTTTTTCTCGGGGGATTGGTCGTATGGGGGGTCTGCAGGGAATTAATTAAGGAAACACCACATAGAATTGAAGTTGGATTAACCACTTCAGCCCCGGAAGGATTTACCCCCTTCCTGACCAGAGCACTTTTTACAATTTGGCACTGCGTCGCTTTAACTGCTAATTGCGCGGTCATGCAATGCTGTACCCAAACGAAATTTGCGTCCTTTTCTTCCCACAAATAGAGCTTTCTTTTGATGGTATTTGATCACCTCTGCCGTTTTTATTTTTTGCGCTATACACGGAAAAAGACCGAAAATTTTGAAAAAAAATGATATTTTCTACTTTTTGTTCTAAAAAAAATCCAATAAACTCAATTTTAGTCATACATTTAGGCCAAAATGTATTCGGCCACATGTCTTTGGTAAAAAAAATGTCAATAAGTGTATATTTATTGGTTTGCACAAAAGTTATAGCGCCTACAAACTAGGGTACATTTTCTGTAATTTACACAGCCTTTATTTTATGACTGCCTATGTCGTTTCTTGAGGTGCTAAAATGGCAGGGCAGTACAAAACCCCCACAAATGACCCCATTTTGGAAAGTAGACACCCCAAGGAAATTGCTGAGAGGCATGTTGAGCCCATTGAATATTCATTTTTTTTGTCCCAAGTGATTGAATAATGACTAAAAAAAAAAAAAATTTACAAAAAGTTGTCACTAAATGATATATTGCTCACACAGGCCATGGGCATATGTGGAATTGCACCCCAAAATACATTTAGCTGCTTCTCCTGAGTATGGGGATACCACATGTGTGGGACTTTTTGGGAGCCTAGCCGCGTACGGGGCCGCGAAAACCAATCACTGCCTTCAGGATTTCTAAGGGCATAAATTTTTGATTTTACTCCTCACTACCTATCACAGTTTTGAAGGCCATAAAATGCCCAGATGGCATAAAACTCCCCCAAATGACCCCATTTTGGAAAGTAGACACCCCAAGCTATTTGCTGAGAGGCATGGTGAGTATTTAGCAGCTCTCATTTGTTTTTGAAAATAAAGAAAGACGAGAAAAAAAAATTTTTTTTTTCTTTTTTCCATTTTCAAAACTTTGTGACAAAAAGTGAGGTCTGCAAAATACTCACTATACCTCTCAGCAAATAGCTTGGGGTGTTTACTTTCCAAAATGGGGTCATTTGGGGGGGGGGTTTGCCACCTGGGCATTCCATGGCCTCCGAAACTGTGATAGGCAGTGAAGAGTGAAATCAAAAATTTACGGCCTTAGAAAGCCTGAAGGCGGTGCTTGGTTTTCGGGGTCCCGTACGCGGCTAGGCTCCCAAAAAGTCTCACACGTGTGGTATCCCCGTACTCAGGAGAAGCAACAGAATGTATTTTGGGGTGTAATTTCACATATTCCCATGGCATGTTTGAGCAATATATCATTTAGTGACAACTTTGCGCAAAAAAAATAAAAAAAATAAAAAATTGTCTCTTTCCCGCAACTTGTGTCACAATATAAAATATTCCATGGACTCGACATGCCTCTCAGCAAATAGCTTGGGGTGTCTACTTTCCAAAATGGGGTCATTTGGAGGGGTTTTGAACTGTCCTGGCATTTTATGCACAACATTTAGAAGCTTATGTCACACATCACCCACTCTTCTAACCACTTGAAGACAAAGCCCTTTCTGACACTTTTTGATTACATAAAAAAATAATTTTTTTTTGCAAGAAAATTACTTTGAACCCCCAAACATTATATATTTTTTTAAAGCAAATGCCCTACAGATTAAAATGCTGGGTGTTTCATTTTTTTTTTTCACACAGTATTTGCGCAGCGATTTTTCAAACGCATTTTTTGGGGAAAAAACACACTTTTTTAAATTTTAATGCACTAAAACACACTATATTGCCCAAATGTTTGATGAAATAAAAAAGATGATCTTAGGCCGAGTACATGGATACCAAACATGACATGCTTTAAAATTGCGCACAAACTTGCAGTGGCGACAAACTAAATACATTTTTAAAAGCCTTTAAAAGCCTTTACAGGTTACCACTTTAGATTTACAGAGGAGGTCTACTGCTAAAATTACTGCCCTCGATCTGACGTTCGCGGTGATACCTCACATGCATGGTGCAATTGCTGTTTACATTTGACGCCAGACCGACGCTTGCGTTCGCCTTAGCGCGAGAGCAGGGGGGACAGGGGTGCTTTTTTTTTTTTTTTCTTTATTATTCTTATTTTTTTTTATCTTATTTTTAAACTGTTTTTTTTTTAATCATTTTTATTGTTATCTCAGGGAATGTAAATATCCCCCATCATAGCAATAGGTAGTGACAGGTACTCTTTTTTGAAAAAATTGGGGTCTATTAGACCCTAGATTTCTCCTCTGCCCTCAAAGCATCAGACCACACCAAGATCGGTGTGATAAAATGCTTTCCCAATGGCGCTGTTTACATCCGGCGAAATCTAAGTCATAAAATGCTCGTAGCTTCCGGTTTCTTAGGCCATAGAGATGTTTGGAGCCACTCTGGTCTCTGATCAGCTCTATGGTCAGCTGGCTGAATCACCAGCTGCATTTTCAGGTTCCCTGTTGAGACAGGAGAGCCAGAGAAAAACACGGAAGAAGTTGGGGGGGGGGGGCATTCCCTCCCACGGCTTGTAAAAGCAGTCTAGAGGCTAATTAGCTGCTAGGATTGCTTTTACATGAAAGCCGACCGCTGGCTGAAAAGAATGATACCAAGATGATACCTAAACCTGCAGGCATCATTCTGGTATAACCACTCAAAGTCGTGAATGGCGTACCTGAAGACAAAAAAATGGTTAACAATAAAGCACAGTAAACGGTAAAGTATAAAAAATTGCATACCTGAAAAGCAAACATGATAAAGCATAACAACAATAAAACATTGCAGAATAGAATACAGTAAAAAAGAGCAGAACAATAGAGAGAATAGAGAGAGAGAGAAAAATAAACCGACAACAATTTTTTTTTATTTTATATTTTTGTATGTGTTTTTTTTTTTTACACTTTTTTTTGTAACTGTAACTTTTATAACTGTACCCGGTTCCAGGTTTGGGTCTCTCAAAATGCGATGGCATCTTGGGAGACCCTGTGAAAGTGTGCCTAGTCTGTGCAATGCTGTACCCTACGCTAATACTCAACTAGTGTATGGTAGCGTTCAAAACATTCACCAATGCAAAGACCAGGATTGTCAGGACAGGAGGGACAATAATAGCGGGTGTCACGCCTATATTCGCGCTTGCTGCAGACACAACATCTTTTTTGGGGGGGTTCGTTGGGTGGGGGTACTCGGGAGGACATAAAGAAAACGCCTCTCATGCAGCCGACTGCATTTGGTTGGGGATGTGAATGGGGGAAGTACGGGCGCTGCAGAAGCGGTGGGTTCCCAATTAGGATTGGCGAATGCAGCAGGAAGGGCACTATGGGCACGACGGGCCTGTGTTTGTCTTTTTGGTGGCAGCGGGACACTACTTGTGCTTGCCACCTCACCAGCTTGAACTGCACTTATGGGACTCGCCACGTCACCAAGTGTTACTGCAGTGCTGGTTTTACGACCGGGGTGTACTAGGCCGCTGGTGCTTGCCAGTTCACCAAAACGCTACCAAAAAAACTGTTAGCGATCGCAGGGATCAGGCCTGACTCTTTAGTTTAGTGTTTTGTAAGTGACAGTGATGGATCGATACTGCACTTGGGTGGGCTGGGCCGGGCAGAGGGGCAAAACGCAGGTGCTAGCAGGTATCTGGGCTGATCCCGCTAACACTGCGTTTTTGGGAACCCTAAACTGCTGGGGACGCTAGTATAGATCTGATCGGATCAGATATTGATCCGATCAGATACTATACCACTAAGGGAGGTGTACGGTGCGTGCGTGGGTGTTAGCAGTACTGGCGCTAACCTGACGCTGCCTGGGGCTGGTGCTTGCCAGTTCACCAAAACGCTACCAAGAAAACTGTTAGCGATCGCAGGGATCAGGCCTGACTCTGCGAACGCTGCAGTTATGCGTTTAGTGTTTTGTAAGTGACAGTGATCGATCGATACTGTACTTGGGTGGGCTGGGCGGAGGGGAAAAACGCAGGTGCTAGCAGGTATCTGGGCTGATCCCGCTAACACTGCGTTTTTGGGAACCATAAACTGCTGGGGACGCTAGTATAAATCTGATTGGATCAGATATTGATCCGTACAGATACTATACCACTAAGGGAGGCGTATGCTGCGTGCGTGGGTGTTAGCGGTACTGGCGCTAATCTGACGCTGCCTGGGGCGACGCATATCACCGCCGGGCGATCAGGGGGCTAAACCTTTATTCGGTAATAAACGGCGGGTGCCCTGACACTATAAAAAATAAACGAACTAACCAGCGTCACCCGTAACAGTTATATGGTGATCAGTGGTGAAAGGGTTAACTAGGGGGCAATCAAGGGGTTAAAACATTTATTAGGTAGTATATGGGGGTCCCTGTCGCTATAAAACACTGACGGCGAACCTAAATATTTACGTCCCTAACTAGCGTCACCAGCGACACTAATACAGCGATCAGAAAAATGATCGCTTAGTGACACTGGTGACAGGGGGTGATCAAGGGGTTAAAACTTTATTAGGGGGGGGTTAGTGGGGTACCCTAGACCTAAAGGGGGGTAATACTAACTGTCCCAACACTGTAACTGTCACAAACTGACACTGCAGTAATCAGAAAAAAAAACAAAAAAAAAAACCTGCTTGGTGTCAGTTTGTGACAGGGGGGGGGGATCGGGGGGGGATCGGGGGGGGATCGGGGGGGGGGGATCGGGGTGTTTTGTATGCCTGGCATGTTCTACTGTGTGTGTGTGTGTGTTGTGCACTCACATTCCAGTCTTCTCTCCTCGGCCCGGAACGGAAAATACCGAGGCGGGGAGAGATGACATCATTTCCTCTGCCTCTGTGTACAATACAGAGGCAGGGAAATGATCCCATTGGCTGGGAGCGATCGCGAGGGGGGGCCACGAATGGATGGCCTCCCCCTCACCACCGATCGCCGGGGAACATTTGCCGACCGCCGCAGGCACCGGGGGGGGGGTCCGATCGGACCCCCCACCCGCGGGCAGGCAGGGACGTACAGGTAAGCCCTTTTGCCTGCCCGTGCCGCCCTGTCGACGTACATCTGTGTGCGGCGGTCGGCAAGTGGTTAATGACACTTATTGGTGTTTTATGTTGAATTACTCACGTTAGAAGTGTTTTGGCTTATGTATGTTGGTGGTGGTCACAGATACATGGAATCTGAACTAATTGAATAGGAAAGACTGTCACAGAGGGTTTTTTTTTTTTTTTTTTTTTTTTTTTTTTTTTCACGAAATAATGTCACAAATAATGTCACGAATGTTGATGTAAGTTATCAGAAAAAGAGGAGGTCTTTTTTTTTTTTTTTTTTCCTCTCATATATATTGCACTAAAACTGGTTGGAATTATGACACAGAAATATCACCAAATGTAACTAAAGGATGAATTAACTCACTGGGAGGTGGGGGACTTCTCTCCCCCCCTGGTGGAAAGGAAAGAGAAAAAGGGAAGGAAAAAATTTCTTTTTTTTTTTTTTTTGGGAATGGAGGTGGGGTCCCTTTTGGGAGGGAAGGGGGGAGGGTAGCCGGAGGGGATTGATATAAATAACCTAGAACAATGGAGATACTGGATTACCTGTAGGGTGCTCTCACTGACTATCCTGTCGGTGATATACAAAGGAACGGATGGGTATTGTTGCCAGATAACAGAAAATGAGGAGGGGGGGTGGGGGGAGGGTGAGAAAACATTGGATGAGGCAAATGAAGAGGTAAAACAAGATGTGATATGATACTTCGGCATATGGACGGCGGGGGGGAGGGGGATGGAAGCTGAGCTTCGCATCCGACTCAGGCCAATCCCCTATATAGGCTAGGGCCCACAGGGTATTAAGGTTAGAGGTGGGCCTAACTCCTGAGGGATTTAGAGGGGGGATTGGTAATAGGGGTGGGGGGAGGGATTCTTTATAGGTAAAGAAGGGGGGAGGGGTAGGGTTTGGGAGGGGTTTTTTTTCCTAATTATTGTTTTTTTGTTTTTTTTTGTTTTTTTTTTTTGTTCTCCCTCCTCTTCCTGTTTACCCTCAATCTTAAGGTGAAAGATGGAAGGAGTGAAGGTGACTTCCTTAAATGCCAAAGGACTTAATGTCCCAGAAAAAAGAAGGATGCTCCTCAATGATTTAGAAAGATCCAGCACGGATATTGCATTTGTGCAAGAAACACATTTTAAAGCTGGAGGACTCCCCTTCTTACAAAATAGATTCTTCCCTTGCACCTATCACGCAGTCAATCAGAAAGCAAAATCTAAAGGTGTATCAATACTGATCTCCAATCGGGTGCCATGGTCCCTTACAAGTAAATATTTAGATAAAAATGGACGGTACCTTTTCTTGAAGGGCCATATTGGAGGTACCAAAGTGACGTTAGCCACCGTATATGTACCGAACGTACATCAAGACTCCTTTTTGGGGAAAGTTCTATCGGAATTAACAGAGTTCGCGGAGGGAAAGCTGATCCTTGGGGGGGACTTCAACATCTCGTTGGACCCTAGAGTAGACACCTCCTCTGGGACCTCCTCAGTTCCAAACGGAACCAGGAAGGGTGTAATACGGAAGTTGCACGAATTACAGCTGGTAGACGCATGGCGGATTGTACATGCTGGAGAGAGGGATTACACTTTTTTTTCGAATCCCCATCAAGCATACTCCCGTATAGACCTATTCCTGGTTCCACATTATTTACTTGATTCAGTTTTGGGGATTTCCATAGGAAGTATAACGTGGTCAGACCACGCCCCGGTCACGCAGTGGCGATGGCGCCTAAATGAGAGCCTGTTGCAAGACCCCGAGATTCGGGAAGATGTAACTAAAGAAATTATGGCATACTTTCAAATAAATGACACTCCGGGGAGTGACCCGGGCATGGTATGGGAGGCTCATAAAGCCGTGATCCGGGGGATTTTGATTAAACATGGATCCAGGCGTAAGAAGGAACGAGAAAAACAGATAAAAAAGCTATTAGAGGAAATACAGGTCTTGGAATCTCAACATAGGAGGACACAGGCACCCGCTGCGGGGAGAGAATTAATGCATCTGAGGCGGCAGATCACGGACATCCTTCGATATAAAGCTAAGGCAAAAATACAGCTAGGCAGGAAAACAACATATGAACTGGGAGACAAATGTACTAAATTATTGGCTGGGAAACTTAAAGAAAGAGGCACGACAACATATATACCTCAAATAAAAGGGGGAAATGGACAGTTAATATCACTGCCAAAGGGAATAGCGCAGAGGTTTGGAGAATACTACTCCTCTCTATATAATCTGAACCCAATAGCTTCACCTCTTACCACAATGGAGGAATACCTTTCCTCAGCACGGCTCCCACGGATATCATCTCCAGATCGACATAACTTGGAAATGCCCATTTCCATCAAAGAAATTAGGAAAGCCCCAAGCCCTGATGGATTTTCCATACAATATTATAAGAGTTTTTTTTCGATACTGGGTAATCAGATGACAAAGGTATATAACGAGCTGGGCCGAAGTGCTGCGCTACCCCCGGATGCGCTACTGGCACACATTTCAGTGATTCCAAAGGAAGGGAAGGATCCGGCGGAATGCGGCAGCTATCGGCCCATCTCGTTATTGAATGTGGATTTAAAGCTCTTCACCAAAGTACTAACCCTACGGCTCCAACCATTGCTTACCCAGTTAGTGGATTTGGATCAAGTGGGGTTTGTCCCGACCCGTGAGGCGAGGGATAATACCATTAAGGTACTTAACTTAGTGCAACATGCCAATGACACAAATATACCTTGCGTTTTTTTGAGCACAGATGCTGAAAAAGCATTTGATAGAGTAAATTGGCAATTTATGTTTGAGGTTCTTAAACAAATAGGAGCGGGAGACCGCATGACCCAATGGATATCTGGAGTTTATACTACACCACAAGCATCAGTTAAAGTAAACGGAGTATTTTCGAAACCCTTTAAAATTACAAATGGCACGCGCCAAGGATGCCCGCTGTCGCCATTATTGTTTGCGCTTACGTTAGAACCCCTACTTAACAAGATTCGCCAAAACCCGGATATCCAGGGGGTATGCTTGGGAAATAAGAACTATAAAGTGTCAGCATATGCAGATGACCTATTGTTTTCCATGTCTAACCCGCTTATCTCGTTGCCCAATCTTATGAAAGAATTTAAGATCTATGGAGACCTATCAAATCTAAAAATTAACTACGTGAAATCAGAAGCGATGGGGGTGAGGCTGCCACCTCCAACACAAAAGGTCATACAGCCAAATTTCAATTTTAAATGGGTACCTGCGGTGCTAAATTACTTGGGTACATATGTACCATCAAAGATAGGAAATATTTTCATGGCAAATTTTATACCATTATTTAATTCAGTACGGTTATTACTAGACAAGTGGCAACACGGACTACACTCGTGGTTTGGCCGCTGTAACATTATCAAGATGTGTATTCTACCAAAATTCTTGTATCTTTTTCAAGCGTTACCCATTACCATCCCAGTGGTTTTTTTTCATCAGATAAGTAAACTTTTTTCGAAATTTATATGGGCAAAGAAAAGCCCTAGGATTAGTAGAAGACTAATGACGATACCCAAGTGTTATGGGGGGGTAGCTGTCCCGGACGTATTTAAGTACTATCAAGCGGCTCATATAGGGAGATTAGTGGATTGGTGTAGACATGGGGAATCTAAGCGATGGGTAGACATGGAACAACAGCTAAGCCCCGTACCTCTACGAAGAGCACCTTGGTGCTACAAGGAGTTACCCCACACCCTTAGAAAACATCCCATTATAGGATCTACACTACGTATTTGTGCTAAGTTTTGCAGTATCCCTAGATTTTCCTCGACCCACTCACCTATATACCCTATATTGGGAAACCCCAGATTCCAACCAGGAATGGAAAAGGGAGCATTCAGTAAACTGGAGGAGAAGGGAGGGTCTCAAGTATCACATTTTGCGCAGTTGGAGGCTTGGCCAACAATTGCAGAACTGATTAAACCAGGAGGAGACTATGAAGTAAATTTCTGGCAAGCAATACAAATTCGACACTTCTTAGGGACCTTGGGACCACCAATAAACTATCGGCGTCAACTTACGGTATTTGAATTATACTGTGAGGAGAAGGAACCTCTCACTCGGGTGATCTCTAAGATCTATTCACTGATAATTACCCCGTCGGAGGAATTTGTGCTACCATCCATTAGTAAGTGGGAAAGAGATCTTAATAGAACTTTTAATCCAACTCAACGCAGGAAGATCATTTACTTAGCAATGAACTCGTCAATAAATACACGGACACAGGAACTAAATTACAAACTGCTAACTAGATGGTATTACACCCCGTCGAGGCTCAGTAAATTTAAAGCAGAATCTTCAGACCGATGCTGGAGATGCGGGAAGGAGGAGGGAACACTCCTTCATATTTTCTGGTCCTGTACTAAGATCAGAAAATATTGGTTAGAGGTTCAGAGAATTTCCCAAAAACTTACAGATTTCTTAATACCAGATGACCCCGCTTTTTTCTTGCTACATTGCTCACAGATCCCGATGCAAATATATAAAAAGTCCGTGTTGTGCCACTTGGTAAATGCTGCTAAGACCTGTGTCACTATGTGCTGGAGAGATACAAGACCACCCTCTATTGCAAGGTGGCTTAATAAAGTCAGAGAAATTGGAGCCATAGAAGACTTGGTCTACGCAGCACAAAACAGAAAAGAACAATATGTACAAACTTGGTCAATATGGGACCGATTTGTATGTTCAGAAGAAGGGAAGGGAAAGATGGAAGATAGAATAGAAGAATGAGAATGACTTAGGTAGAACTACTTTATATCTCGCTGTGTAGAGGGGAATAGGACGAGGAGGAGTAGGAGATTGGGGGTGTTTTTTTTTTGTTTTTTTTTCTTTTTTTTTGGGGTATAGGTAGGGCCTGGGGTATTCAATAAAAGGAACTAAAGGGAGGGTTGGAGAAATAAATTAGGAACAAGATATTGGGAATAAGCCGGGTAGTACCGAGGTCCTAATTTGGGTAAAATTATAAGGGTATAAACTATGAATACCTATGTAGAGACTAAGGAACTATAAGGAAATATTAGAAGCAAAAATTAAGTACCGAATAGATGTATTTGTAAATGTTTAAATGTGATGTAACCATGTATTCTCCAACACCCTTTATATGAATAAATAAAGAATTGTAAAAAAAAAAAAAAAAAATTACAAACAGATTCTACTTAACAACAAACCTACAGTTCCTGTCTTGTTTGCACCACCTGTATACTGCTGTTCAGAGTATATAGGGCCTGGGGGCCCCACGCCTTTCCTTTTTTAATTTGGGTGCGGGGTTCCCCTTAATATCCATACAAGACCCAAAGGGCCTGGCAATGGACTGGGGGGTACCCATGCCGTTTGTCTCACTGATTTTCATCCATATTGCCAGGACCCGACATTACATTAAAGCCGCAAGCAGTTTTAAATGATTTTTTTCCCTTTAAAAATGACAATTTGTGCAGGGACTGTTCTAAGCACGGGAAACACGCGCCACTTTACAGGCATACTATAGACACCCCCCAGGTACGATATTTAAAGGAATATTTTACTTTTTTTTTTTTTTACTTTAACCACTTCAGCCCCGGAAGGATTTACCCCCTTCCTGACCAGAGCACTTTTTACAATTTGGCACTGCGTCGCTTTAACTGCTAATTTCGCGGTCATGCAGTGCTGTACCCAAACGAAATTTGCATCCTTTTCTTCCCACAAATAGAGCTTTCTTTTGATGGTATTTGATCACCTCTGCCGTTTTTATTTTTTGCGCTATAAACGGAAAAAGACCGAAAATTTTGAAAAAAAATGATATTTTCTACTTTTTGTTATAAATAAAATCCAATAAACTCAATTTTAGTCATACATTTAGGCCAAAATGTATTCGGCCACATGTCTTTGGTAAAAAAATGTCAATAAGCGTATATTTATTGGTTTGCGCAAAAGTTATAGCCTCTACAAACTAGGGTACATTTTCTGGAATTTACACAGCTTTTAGTTTATGACTGCCTATGTCATTTCTTGAGGTGCTAAAATGGCAGGGCAGTACAAACCCCCCCCCCAAATGACCCCATTTCGGAAAGTAGACACCCCAAGGAAATTGCTAAGAGGCATGTTGAACCCATTGAATATTTTTTTTTTGTCCCAGGTGATTGAATAATGACAAAAAAAATAAAAAAAATAAAAAAATAAAAATTTACAAAAAGTTGTCACTAAATGATATATTGCTCACACAGGCCATGGGCATATGCGGAATTGCAGCCCAAAATACATTTAGCTGCTTCTCCTGAGTATGGGGATACCACATGTGTGGGACTTTTTGGGAGCCTAGCCGCGTACGGGGCCCCGAAAACCAAGCACCGCCTTCAGGATTTCTAAGGGCATAAATTTTTGATTTCACTCCTCACTACCTATCACAGTTTTGATGGCCATAAAATGCCAAGATGGCACAAACCCCCCCCCCCAAATGACCCCATTTTGGAAAGTAGACACCCCAAGCTATTTGCTGAGAGGCATGTTGAGTCCATGGAATATTTTATTTTTTGACACAAGTTGCGGGAATGTGACTTTTTTTTTTTTGCACAAAGTTGTCACTAAATGATATATTGCTCACACAGGCCATGGGCATATGCGGAATTGCAGCCCAAAATACATTCAGCTGCTTCTCTTGAGTATGGGGATACCACATGTGTGGGACTTTTTGGGAGCCTAGCCGCGTACGGGGCCCCGAAAACCAAGCACCGCCTTCAGGATTTCTAAGGGCATAAATTTTTGATTTCACTCCTCACTACCTATCACAGTTTTGATGGCCATAAAATGCCAAGATGGCACAAACCCCCCCCCCCCAAATGACCCCATTTTGGAAAGTAGACACCCCAAGCTATTTGCTGAGAGGCATGTTGAGTCCATGGAATATTTTATTTTTTGACACAAGTTGCGGGAAAGTGACAATTTTTTTTTTTTCACAAAGTTGTCACTAAATAATATATTGCTCAAACATGCCATGGGCATATGTGGAATTACACCCCAAAATACATTCAGCTGCTTCTCCTGAGTATGGGGATACCACATGTGTGGGACTTTTTGGGAGCCTAGCCGCGTACGGGGCCCTGAAAACCAAGCACCGCCTTCAGGATTTCTAAGGGCATAAATTTTTGATTTCACTCCTCACTACCTATCACAGTTTTGATGGCCATAAAATGCCAAGATGGCACAACCCCCCCCCCCCCAAATGACTCCATTTTGGAAAGTAGACACCCCAAGCTATTTGCTGAGAGGCATGTTGAGTCCATGGAATATTTTATTTTTTGACACAAGTTGCGGGAATGTGACATTTTTTTTTGCACAAAGTTGTCACTAAATGATATATTGCTCACACAGGCCATGGGCATATGTGGAATTGCACCCCAAAATACATTTAGCTGCTTCTCCTGAGTATGGGGATACCACATGTGTGGGACTTTTTGGGAGCCTAGCCGCGTACGGGGCCCCGAAAACCAAGCACCGCCTTCAGGATTTCTAAGGGCATAAATTTTTGATTTCACTCCTCACTACCTATCAGAGTTTTGAAGGCCATAAAATGCCAAGATGGCACAAACCCCCCCAAATGACCCCATTTTGGAAAGTAGACACCCCAAGCTATTTGCTGAGAGGCATGTTGAGTCCATGGAATATTTTATATTTTGACACAAGTTGCGGGAAAGTGACAATTTTTTTTTTTCACAAAGTTGTCACTAAATAATATATTGCTCAAACATGCCATGGGCATATGTGGAATTACACCCCAAAATACATTCTGCTGCTTCTCCTGAGTACGGGGATACCACATGTGTGGGACTTTTTGGGAGCCTAGCCGCGTACGGGGCCCCGAAAACCAAGCACCGCCTTCAGCATTCTAAGGGCATAAATTTTTGATTTCACTCCTCACTACCTATCACAGTTTTGATGGCCATAAAATGCCAAGATGGCACAAACCCCCCCCCCCCAAATGACCCCATTTTGGAAAGTAGACACCCCAAGCTATTTGCTGAGAGGCATGTTGAGTCCATGGAATATTTTATTTTTTGACACAAGTTGCGGGAAAGTGACAATTTTTTTTTTTTCACAAAGTTGTCACTAAATAATATATTGCTCAAACATGCCATGGGCATATGTGGAATTACACCCAAAAATACATTCTGCTGCTTCTCCTGAGTACGGGGATAACACGTGTGGGACTTTTTGGGAGCCTAGCCGCGTACGGGGCCCCGAAAACCAAGCACCGCCTTCAGGATTTCTAAGGGCGTAAAGTTGTGATTTCACTCCTCACTACCTATCACATTTTTGAAGGCCATAAAATGCCCAGATGGCACAAACCCCCCCCCCAATTGACCCCATTTTGGAAAGTAGACACCCCAAGCTATTTGCTGAGAGGCATATTGAGTCCATGGAATATTTTATATTTTGACACAAGTTGCGGGAAAGTGACAATTTTTATTTATTTATTTATTTTTTTTGCACAAAGTTGTCACTAAATGATATATTGCTCAAACATGCCATGGGCGTATGTGGAATTACACCCCAAAATACATTCTGCTGCTTCTCCTGAGTACGGGGATACCACATGAGTGGCACTTTTTGGGAGCCTAGCTTCATACGGGGCCCCGAAATCCAATCACCGCCTTCAGGATTTCTAAGGGCGTAAATTTTTGATTTCACTCCTCACTACCCATCACAGTTTCGAAGGCCATAAAATGCCAAGATAGCACAAAACCCCCCAAAATGACCCCATTTTGGAAAGTAGACACCCCAAGCTATTTGCTGAGAGGCATGGTGAGTATTTTGCAGCTCTCATTTGTTTTTGAAAATTAAGAAAGACAAGAAAAACGTATTTTTTTTTCTTTTTTCAATTTTCAAAAGTTTGTGACAAAAAGTGAGGTCTGCAAAATACTCACTATACCTCTCAGCAAATAACTTTGGGTGTCTATTTTCCAAAATGGGGTCATTTGGGGGGGGGGGTTGGTGCCATCTGGGCATTCCATGGCCTCTGAAACTGTGATAGGCAGTGAAGAGTGAAATCAAAAATTTACGCCCTTAGAAAGCCTGAAGGCGGTGCTTGGTTTTCGGGGTCCCGTACGCGGCTAGGCTCCCAAAAAGTCTCACACATGTGGTATCCCCGTACTTAGGAGAAGCAACAGAATGTATTTTGGGGTGTAATTTCACATATTCCCATGGCATGTTTGAGCAATATATCATTTAGTGACAACTTTGTGCAAAAAAAAAAAATGTTGTCTTTTTCCCGCAACTTGTGTCACAATATAAAATATTCCATGGACTCGACATGCCTCTCAGCAAATAGCTTGGGGTGTCTACTTTCCAAAATGGGGTCATTTGGGGGGGTTTTGAACTGTCCTGGCATTTTATGCACAACATTTAGAAGCTTATGTCACACATCACCCACTCTTCTAACCACTTGAAGACAAAGCCCTTTCTGACACTTTTTGTTTTGTTTACAAAAAAATTACTTTGAACCCCCAAACATTATATATTTTTTTAAAGCAAATGCCCTACAGATTAAAATGGTAGGTGTTTAATTTTTTTTTTTCACACAGTATTTGTGCAGCGATCTTTCAAACACATTTTTTTTGGGGGAAAAAACACACTTTTTTAAATTTTAATACACTAAAACACACTATATTGTCCAAATGTTTGATGAAATAAAAAAGATGATCTTAGGCCGAGTACATGGATACCAAACATGACATGCTTTTAAATTGCGCACAAACGTGCAGTGGCGACAAACTAAATACATTTTTATTTTATTTTTGTTTACAAAAGTTTTATTTGGAAGTTTCACAGAAGTACAAAACAAAAAATAGGAGTGTTAACAGAATATGTCACAATGTTACAGCGTTATCATTAAATTAGGAGACTGAAATACATTTCTAGACCATAATTTCAAGGTAGAAACATGTAATTATGAAATCTATATATTCATTAACTTGCAGGTACAAAAGTCATATATAAACAAAAGTGAGGAGAGACATTTAGGTGCTAATCTGTAATCCAAAAAGACCATTTATTTTTATGTATATGTATAGTATCGTTAAGGGTGTGGTATATCCATTCTGCAATTTTGATTGATTCCATTCTGGAAACAACTTGTTGCCATGGGAGATTGTTGGATTTCCAGTTGTAAGCAATCATCCAGAGTATGGAGCTGCATAGAGAATGAATTAATCTGGTACATGGAAGGGGGACATTCGGGATATTAGCAAATAATAAACAAATTTGTGGTGTAGGTATGATTTTTTGTTTAGAGGAAGATTCAATCATTTCAAAGGCCTTACGCCATATTAGGTCTAGGTGGGGGCATGACCAGAATATGTGTATGAATGTGCCAGGAACAGAACAACCTCTGAAACAATCTGGAGATACCGAAGGGTAGTATGAATGTAATTTCACTGGGGTTAAGTACCATCTTGAAAATACTTTAATTGGGGTTTCTCTGAATGATATAGCTTTGTTACTCTTACGTAGATTATTTGACATGGACATCCAGTCTTCAATGCTGAATGTGATGCCCAAATCTGACTCCCATTTAATCATCTGTGAGGATTTTTCCGGGACTCCAACACTGTTTAGGAAATTATAAAGTTTTGAGATCAAACCTCTGTCTCTAGTAAAGGAGATACAGATCTGTTGGAGGGGTTTGTAGAGAGTGCAAAACATTCAGCATAGAATCCTCTAATTAGTTGGTAATGGTGAAATTCTGAGGAAGGGAGGCCATGTATAGATTGTAGAGAGGGGAATGGGGTAAAGTTCCATTTTAGTTGTAGGGATCTAAGTGTAGTAAGATTTTTGTTAATCCAGTTTAAGAAGGGTCTTTCGTTGTTGTATGCTTGTTGAAATCTGGGGTCACCTAAAAAGGATGCTAAGGGTGGGGTGTTAGAGGAAAGTTTAAAGGTGTCTTTATGTTTATTCCAAAGTTGGAGAAAGTGGGCAACTATAATATTTACTTTGGAGAGTTTACTGTATGATGTGGTGTTAGACCATAATATTCCTTGTAAATACAGTGGTTTAATAGAGGTGGTTTCAATTTTTTTTCCATGGGGTCTCGTGTATAGGGGTGAACCATTGAGAAAGCTGGGTTAGTTAGTCTAGTCTAGTAGCAAGGTAATTTAGCCATATGTTGGGAAGACCTAAACCTCCTGCAGACTGGGGTCTATGCATCAGTGCATAGCTGCATCTGGGCTTTTTACCTGCCCCTATAAATTTGTTAATATTTCTCTGAATAGAGAATAATTTGGATTTTGGGATGTTAATTGGTAGGGTACGAAAAAAATATAAAAGTTTGGGTAGGATTGTCATTTTGATGGCACATATTCTACCTAGGAACGAGATATGAAATGAAGACCAAGAGCTAAGGATAGTGTTAATGTTGGAAAAAAGGGGGATGTAATTAGACTTATATAACTGGTTATGTGTTGGGGTTATAGAAACTCCAAGGTACTTAAATGAATTAGAGCACCATATGAAAGGAAAATTGCTCGATAATAAATTTTGTGTGTTTTGAGAAAGGTTAATTGGCATGGCAGAACATTTATTCATATTTATTTTGAGGCCAGAGATATTGTGAAAAAGTTTCAGTTCCTTAAGGAGGGATGGGATAGAGGTGATAGGTTCCGTAAGGAATACAAGAGCATCATCAGCATATAAGCTGAGTTTAAATTTGTTTTCCCCTTTAGTATATCCTTTTATATCATAGTTATTTCTTATTTTATGGGCTAATGGTTCAATAGCGAGGGCGAATAAGAGTGGGGAAAGGGGGCAACCCTGTCTAGTCCCTCTACTAAGGGGAAAAAATTCTGAGTTGTGACCTGGGATTTTAATTCTAGTTTGGGGATTATGATAAAGGCCGTTAAATCCCTGCAAGAATTTATCTGATATCCCAAATTTGGGTAGTAAAAAGTTAAGGTAAGACCAGCTAACGCTGTCAAACGCCTTATGAATATCTAGACTTAAGAGGCAAAGCTTACGTGAGTAAAGATTTGCGTCTTGGATAATATTAGTGACCAGTCTAACGTTATCAACAATTTGTCTTCCAGGGATAAAACCGGTTTGATCAATGTGAATTAGATTCGTGATAACTTTTGCCAGTCTGTCGGCAAGTAATCTTCCAAAGATTTTGAGGTCATTGTTTAAAACTGATATAGGGCGAAAATTTTGAGGAAGAGAGTGATCCTTAAGCGGTTTAGGAATTAGGGAAAGATTAGCTAGAAGCATCTCATTGGGGAATTGTCCACCATTAAGAATGTGATTAAAAAGGTTAGTCAAGTGAGGGGTTAGGAGGGGGGCAAATTTTTTATAATATGAAGAAGAAAAACCATCTGGGCCTGGGCTGTGGAGGTTTTGAGGGATTTTATAATACGGGTCAGTTCCAGTTCTGTACAGGGGGCGTTCAACGATTCTATTTGCTGTGGGGTGAGAGAGGGTAGTCTGATGTTATCCATCCACAATCTAGATGATTGGTCTGTAGGAGGCTGAGGGCTTGAGAGGAGGTCTTTATAAAATGTGGAGAATATTTTAAGTACTTCTTGAGGGTGTGTGATCATATTTCCTTTGGGGTCCCTGAGTTTATATGTATGTGGGGGTTTGTGTTCATGATTAAGTTTTTTGGCAAACATAGATGAGGGAGAGTTGCTATGTAATAAAAATTTAGCCTTGGAAAACCTTAATGATTTCTCTGTGTTTGCTGAAAGAATAACATCTAAAGCTTTACGCTTGTCCTGAATTTGTTTGGTAATTTCTGATGAAGGAGTTATTTGCAGTTTAAGGTATAAGTCATTAAGTTCTTTAGTGAGGCATTTGATGTCTGTGAGTCTTTGTCTATTTCTGTTTGCAGCGAGGCTAATTAAATGGCCTCTTAAGACTGCTTTATGTGCCACCCAAATCATAGTGGGAGGAGTTTCATCATTGACATTGTCAGAAAAATAATTCTCAATTTGTGTTGTAATGGTCTGTGTCAGTGAGGCATCTGTTAGGATTGTATCATTTAGTCTCCAATTATATGGTGAGGGTTTGAGACCTACGTGTGAAGTTTCAAAAAATGTAATGTCATGGTCTGACCATGGGCATGGGTGTATTGTAGCTTTAGAGGAGTTAGCTAATAGAATAGGCGTGCAGTAAATGTAATCTAATCTAGCGTAGACGTCATGGGGGTGTGAGTAATGTGTGTAAACTTTTGCACCTATGTTATGCGCCCTCCAGGAGTCAATTAGTTGAAATTTATTAAGGGATCTGTTTAAAGATTTAGGGAAAGCTTTGGTGGATGGGGAAATTTTGCTTCTGTCTAGTGTTGGGTGTGCTGTTAGATTAAAGTCACCACCGACAATCAGATGGGGAGAGCTAAGTTTTTCCAGAGATTCAAAAAAGCTCTGGAAAAAAGAAGATCGGGAATCATTAGGTGCGTAAATTGATGCAATAGTAATTTCTTTGTTATTTATCTGACCTTTTATAATGATATAGCGGCTATCTGGATCTTTATAAATATGTTGTGAGTCAAAAATGATAGTGTTACGTATAAAGATAGCAACTCCACGGGTTTTATTGTGGTATGTAGTATAATAAAATTGGTTGTATGTTTTGTCAAAATAGTTTGGATGTCTAGAGGAAGAGAAATGAGTTTCCTGTAATAGGATAATATCTGCACCAATTCTTTTGTAGTGTTGGAAGGCCTTTTTCCTTTTGTGGGGTGTATTGAAGCCATGAACATTATGAGATATTACTTTAAGTACCATTGGTAATTTGTAGGGGGGTTTGCTTATGAAAAAAGACAGTCCTAATTACACATATTGGAATATAAATGAAAAGCATATAAGCGTATGAGGGAAGGTTAAAGCTTAGCACTCGAAATAGGAGTGTCACCTTATACCATATTAGTAGAGAAACCATGGTCAAATGTGTACCAAATTTAAAACATGAGTATTTGAAACAAAAAAATATATAACATTGGATCATTAGATGAGAATGAATAGTATTACTGTAACTTCCATTTTTTAATCCATAGAAAGTATCAACCATAAAGGCAAAATTGGTGAATACTGTAATGAAAAATAACAAAAACAAAGGGACAAGAAATATCTTGTCACAACATTTTTCACTTGAATCAGGAGGACAAACGTGCCCTGATCCTGCGAATGCCATCAAGTGCACCATCCTCCAAATTGAGGACGCAGCAATTAACCGCATGGGCAGGTGGGGAGACAATCCAGCGACGACGGACTTAGCGGGCTATTTGAATAAACTGGAACAAAAACAATTAAATACCAACCAGAGGGGTAAATGTAACAGCAGAGGAAAATACCCTCTATCTTTGGGGGTTGAAAAATAAGGAGATTGTATTCCATTTTTAACAGACCCCGAGTTCACCCAGCCAAAATTTACCATCCTAAGCACTGCTAAAAACTCACTTTAGCCACATATATAAATAAAAAATGATATTTGAAGCGCTTCACAATGTGCATAAAAATGAATATATATGAATAAATATAAATACTCAAAAAAATCCAGCGGTGAGTAAAAATTCCTAAAAAATCCAGCAATCAAAATAGTGTAAAATTATTAAAAATTAGTGACACCAAATGTGTAAAAAAATCCACATAAAAAATCCACCTAAAAATAAATATAAAGGGATGTATTCAGAAGGTTCAATTATACAAGTGTAGAATCCGATTGGTAAAGAGCTTTGATCCAGTCCCACTAGCAAAGCTGTTTAAAAACACTTGCTTAATTAAGGTGCTCATTGACCTTTATAGTAACAATGTGTCTTTTGCTTCTGTTCACAACCAATGTGAGAATCATAAACAGGTCTCATTAGACAGGCAGATAAGAGAAAAAACCAATCATTGTGCAATAGTTAGGATACCAAGGTACACAGGTAAACTTCAATCCACTCACGTGTGCCTTATAGTGATAAGGCATATGCAGGTTTTTACAATAGCAGTCAGCCGCCTTAGACAGGAGCAGATTCAGTGCAGTACACTGTGTGATACTGCTGATCTGCACAGAGCGTCCTTGGCTCCTCCCATGCGTTACATCACAGTCACGTGACTTTTTCAAAAAAGTCACGTATATATTCTTTAGCCACATATATACCTTTTAGTGATAATAAAAAAAAAAAAAAGGGGGGGAGGGGGGGAGGGGGGGGAATTTGGTGGGATGGGGTGGGATGGAGGGAAGGGAGGGAGGGAAAAGGAAGGAGTAGGGGAAGGAGAGGGTTTGAGATAGAGTTGTGGAAAGTTTGTTCCTCCATTCGTTTTTTAGGGATCTTGATGATGTCCAGATTCCAGATGTGGGGGAAGTTCAAATGTTAGCAAAATGATGAGCAGGACTGTGCTCAGGATGATCCATTCAAACAGGGATTAGAAAAGAAGAACCAAAATTCAGTCCTGAGAGGACATCAAAACAAATGGGGCCTTGTGTGAAAAGGAATAACACTTAATTAAGGTGATCAGGTGGCTTGGTTCTGGAAAGGTTGCCGCCATCTTCTCTGTTCAGCTGTGTTGCGTCTGGAAGACGGAGTCGACCATATTGGGGAGGGTCTTGGAGTAGATGGAAATCTGTTCGGTGATTCTGGATCAAGTAGGCCCAGTTTGACTAGCAGTTCTTTGCCTTCAATTACATTATACACGGTGTATGTAGAGCCATTATGTGGGATTGTAAGTTTGAAAGGAAATCCCCATCTATATCTTATGCAAGCTGTTTGTAAGATGTTTGTGACTTCCTTCATTCTGCGTCTTCTATCCAGAGTGGCTGGGGAGATGTCAGGATAGATTTGTAGCCTGTTGCCCTCAAAAGCAATGTTTGGGGTGGTTCTGGAAGCACGCATGATTTCCTCTTTGGTAAGAAAATCCTTCATGCACATGATGATATCTCTAGGTGGTTTGTCAGGTGGGGGTTTGGGGCGCAGGGCTCTGTGTATACGGTCGCATGTGAATGCTGACATTGGTTTGTCAGGGAGAAGATTATGGAAAATCTTGGAAACCGCTTGCATCAGGTCAGCGACTGTTTCAGGGACACCTCGCAGTCTGATATTGTGGCGTCTGTTCCTATTATCCAAATCTTCCACCTGTGCTTGCATAAAGGCGAAGCTATCTGCCAAAGATTCATAGTCCTTTCTTAAATCGTTATGAGCAAGTGAAAGTTCATCATGTTTAGTTTCTAAGATGTCAGTGCGATTTCCTATATTGGCTATTTCCTGAGATAGGGCCGTAGTAGCTTTATGTACCTCACTCTCTATTTTGTTTACCAGCTTATCAAAGATTGTGGTAAGGCTGGCATCCAAATCAGCTTTAGATAATGGGGATGAGTACTCACAGTTCCCATTGTTGAGAGAGTGGATGGATGGATTAGAGAGCTGTTTCATTGCAGCCGCGTGTGTGCTGGCGCCGGCGCCATCTCGGGACATCTTCCTGGCCTGCTTGCCTGCAGCGTTCAGAAGATAGTGGGTTAAGTGGTGTTGTGAGCGGCAAGAATGTCCGGTTCTTCTTACCGGCATGCACGGAGGGTTCCCCAAAGGGGTATGGAGTATTTTCGGCGGCGTGTTGTTTGTCTGGTTATTCAGCCCGCTCTGGCCGGGTCAGACGGAGCTGTGGTTACTCACGTCCTTCCCGCACCGCGCCGCGCATGCGCCCCCCTAAATACATTTTTAAAAGCCTTTAAAAGCCTTTACAGGTTACCACTTTAGATTTACAGAGGAGGTCTACTGCTAAAATTACTGCCCTCGATCTGACCTTCACGGTGATACCTCACATGCATGGTGCAATTGCGGTTTACATTTGACGCCAGACTGACGCTTGCGTTCGCCTTTGTGCGAGAGCAGGGGGGGACAGGGGTGCTTTTTTTTTTTTTTTCTTTATTATTTTTTTGCTTTTTTATCTTATTTTTAAACTGTTCCTTTCATTTTTATTTTTTTTAATAATTTTTATTGTTATCTCAGGGAATGTAAATATCCCCTATGATAACAATAGGTAGTGACAGGTACTCTTTTTAGAAAAAATTGGGGTCTATTAGACCCTAGATCTCTCCTCTGCCCTCAAAGCATCTGACCACACCAAGATCGGTGTGATAAAATGCTTTCCCAATTTCCCAATGGCGCTGTTTACATCCGGCGAAATCTAAGTCATGAAATGTTCGTAGCTTCTGGTTTCTTAGGCCATAGAGATGTTTGGAGCCATTCTGGCTGAATCACCGGCTGCATTCTCAGGTTCCCTGTTGGGACAGGAGAGCCAGATAAAAACATGGAAGACAGTGGGGGGGGGCATTCCCTCCCACTGCTTGTAAAACCAGTCTAGAGGCTAATTAGCCGCTAGGATTGCTTTTACATTAAAGCCGACCGCTGGCTGAAAAGAATGATACCAAGATGATACCTAAACCTGCAGGCATCATTCTGGTATAACCACTCAAAGTCCAGCAACATACCAGTACGTTGCTGGTCCTTGTTGGGCATACATTGTAAACTTTTTTTTCATGCAGCCTGTGGGCTGAACGAAAAAAAGATATTGATCGGTGGGTATGCCCACCATTAGAATACCTCCCTTCATCCACCCACTTCTAATGATGGGCATACATGCACCGTATATATATGCCGAAGCATGGGGACATCCTCCCGCAAAAGGCAGGAGCAAATCGCTCCTCCACCCACTGCTGCCCCCACGCTTCGGCATATATGCTGAAGTATGAAACTGTGGTGGTGAAATCACCTCCGACAGCGCTGGATTCATGGCTTTATGTATCGTGGGAGCAAACGCTGTTGCTGTCAAGATAAATAAATCCGTGCTGCAACTGAATGGCGTACCTGCTAAGCAAATGATGGTTAACAAAAAAACAAAGTAACATTACAGTATAACAGTAATACTTACCATACCTGCAAAGCAAAATACAAAAAAAAAATAGTAAAAAATAAAACATTTAACGCAACCTGTGCCTACCTAAAATATATATATGCCGAAGCATGGGGGCATCCTCCCGCAAAAGGCAGGAGCAAATCGCTCCTCCACCCACTGCTGCCCCCACGCTTCGGCATATATGCTGAAGTATGTAACTGTGGTGGTGAAATCACCTCTGACAGCGCTGGAGTCACGGCTTTATGTATCGTGGGAGCAAACGCTGTTGCTGTCAAGATAAATAAATCCACTCTGCAGCTGAATGGCGTACCTGAAAACAAAAAAGTGGTTAACAATAAAAAAAAAAGTATAAAAAAAATTGCATACCTATAAAGCAAACATGATAAAAACATAACAATAAAACATTGTAGTATAGAATGCAGAACAATAGAGAGAGAATAGAGAGAGAACAATAAAACAACAACTATTTTTGGTTTTTTTATTTTATATATTTTTTTGTGTTTTTTTCATTTTTTTTACTTTTTTGTTTTTTTTACACTTTTTTTTGTAACTTTAACTTTTTTAACTGGTACCAGGTTTGGGTCTCTCAAAATGCGACAGCATCTTGGGAGACCCTGTGAAAGTGTGTCCTAGTCTGTGCAGTGCTGTACCCTATGCTAATACTCCACTAGTGTATGGTAGCGTTCAAAACATTCACCAATGCAAAGACCAGGATTGCCAGGACAGAGGGGACAATAATACCGGGTGTCACGCCTAAATCCACGCTTGCTGCAGGCACGACATCTTTTTTGGGGAGTTCGTTGGGTAGGGGTACTCGGGAGGGCATAAAGAAAATTCCTCTCATGCAGCCGGCTTACTGCATTTGGTTGGGGATGGTGAGGTGGAACACCGTCTGGATACAGAAGGGCTCTGACGATCTCTTCCTGGAATTTAAGGAAGGATCCAGTCTGTCCTGAAGCTCTGTATAGCACATGAGCGTTCAGCAAAGCCAATTGAAATAAATAAACAGACAATTTTTTGTACCAGCGTCTGGCCTTACGGGCAATTAGGTACGGCGCCAACAACTGGTCGTTGAGGTCCACCCCTCCCATATTAAGGTTATATTCGTGGAAACAGAGGGGTTTCTCCACAACACCAGTCGCCGTAGGAATTTGAACCGTCGTGTCTGCATGAAGGGAGGTGAGAACGAAAACATTCTTCTTATCCCTCCACTTCATAGCGAGCAAGTTATTATACTTCAAGCAGGCTCTCTCCCCCAGCCTAATACGGGAATTTACAAGCCGCTGGGGAAAGCCCCGGCGATTAGGCCGCACGGTGCCACATGCTCCAATCTGATGATCAAAAAGGTGGCTAAAAAGTGGCACGCTTGTATAATAATTGTCCACGTACAAGTGGTACCCCTTTCCGAATAAGGGTGACACCAAGTCCCACACTATCTTGCCAGCGCTTCCTATGTAGTCAGGGCAGTTTGTCGGCTCTACACGACTATCTTTGCCCTCGTAAACCATAAAACTACATGTAAAGCCTGTGGCCCTGTCACAGAGCTTATACATCTTGACCCCGTATCTGGCACGCTTGCTGGGAAGGTACTGTTTGAATGACAAGTGGCCAGAAAATTTAACCAGGGACTCATCAACGCAGACAACTTGATGGGGAGTAAACAAGTCTGCAAAACGTTGGTTGAAGTGGTTTACGAGGGGCCGAATTTTGTAGAGCCGATCGTATTCAGGGTCTCTACGAGGACGACAGAGTTCATTGTCGTTGAAGTGCATGAACCGCAAAATCTGCTCGTATCGTGCCCTGGCCATGGAAGCAGAGAACAAGGGCGAATGGTAAATTGGGTCAGTGGACCAATATGACCGCAACTCACTCTTTTTATTCAAGCCCATGAGGAGGGAAAGGCCCAGAAAGATCTTAAATTCGGAAACTGTAATTGGTTTCCAATCTCTGGCAAGGGAGGACTGGGGAATAGTGGTGATGTGTTGACCAGCGTACAAATTGCTTTGGTCCACAATAGATCTATAGAGATCTTCGGTGAAAAACAGCGAATAAAAATCCAGTGGCGTAAAGTCAACTGTTTCCACCTGAATTCCGGGATGGCCAGTGAATGGGGGAAGTACGGGTGCTGCAGAAGTGGTGGGTTCCCAATTCGGATTGGCGAATGCAGCAGGAAGGGCACTATGGGCACGACGGGCCTGTGTTCGTCTTCTTGGTGGCAGCGGGATACTACTTGTGCTTGCCACCTCGCCAGCTTGAACTGCACTTATGGGACTCGTCACGTCACCAAGTGTTACTGCAGTGCTGGATGTACGACCAGGGTGTACTAGGCCGCTGGTGCTTGCCAGTTCACCAGAAGGAATAGCGGCACTAGTACTTCTCTGCTCCATACGAGAGCCCTGCGGTTCTTGCACTTCAAGGACAGAAGAAGTTTGGGGTCTGGTACGCCTGACCTTAGCAGGGACCACAACTCCGTCGTCAGAGCTATCTGTCATGGAGCCGCTGTCCTCTACAGGATCGTATTCTGAGCCTGAATCTGACAGATGAGTGACTTCCTCTTTACTATCTGTCATGCTCAGAAACGTGTAGGCCTCTTCACTAGTGTACCTTCGATTTGCCATTTTGGGCTCTAAATTTAGGGGTACACTAGTGAGACTCACAGGCAAAAAAGCTCCTGACTGTTAGCCACTCATTCAAAACGCTACCAAAAAACTGTTAGCGATCGCAGGGATCAGGCCTGACTCTGCGAACGCTGCAGTTATGTGTGCTTAGTGTTTTGTAAGTGACAGTTATCGATCGATACTGCACTTGGGTGGGCTGGGCTGGGCTGGGCCGAGGAGCAAAACGCAGGTGCTAGCAGGTATCTGGGCTGATCCCGCTAACACTGCGTTTCAGGGAACCCTAAACTGCTGGGGAGTATAGATCTGATCGGATCAGATATCGATCCGCTCAGATACTATAGCACTAAGGGAGATGTGTGCTGCGTGCGTGGGTTTTAGCGGTACTGGCGCTAACCTGACGCTGCCTGGGGCGACGCAGACCTTATCTGACCCTAAAAACGTAACTTATTTCACCGCCGGGCAATTAGGGGGTTAAACCTTTATAAGGTAATAAACGGCGGGTTCCCTAAAACTATAATAAACTATAAAAAAATAAACTAACTAACCAGCGTCACCCGTAACAGTTATACGGTGATCGCTGGTGAAAGGGTTAACTAGGGGGCAATCAGGGGGTTAAAATCTTTAGCAGGTAGTATATGGGGGTCCCTGTCGCTCTAAAACACTGACAGCGAATCTATATACTTACCTCCCTAACTAGCGTCACCTGTGTCACTAATACAGCGATCAGAAAAACGATCGCTTAGCGACACTGGTGACGGGGGGTGATCACGGGGTTAACCTTTATTAGGGGGGGTTAGGGGGGTACCCTGGACCTAAAGGGTGGTACCCTAGACCTAAAGGGGGCTAACCTAACTGCCCTAACACTTATAACTGTCACAAACTGACACCAATGCAAAAAAAAAAAACTGCTATTGGTGTCAGTGTGACAGGGGGTACAGGGGGGTGATCGGGGGGTGATCGGGGGGTGAAAAGTGTGCCTGCGTGTTCTACTAGAAGTGTAGTGTTGGTGCAACTTACTTGGATGTCTTCTCTCCTCGGCTCCGGATCGAAAAGACCAGCTCGAGGAGGGATGACATCACTTCCTCTCCCTCTGTTTACATTACAGAGGGAGAGGAAGCATTTGATTTGCTGGGAGCGATCGGGAGGGGGTGGCCATCAATGGATGGCCTCCCCCTGACCTCTCATTGCCCGCGAACAAGAGCCGACCGCCTATGGCACCAGGGGGGTCCGATCGGACCCCCCGCCCGCGGGAAGGCATCACGTATCAGGTACGTGATTTTGCCTGCCCGTGCCGCTCTGTTCACGTATATAGGCGTGAGGCGGTCGGCAAGTGGTTAAGCATCATTAAAATCACTGCTCCCGAAAAAACGGCCGTTTTTAAAAGTTTTTTTTGCATTGATACACGTCCCCTGGGGCAGGACCCGGGTCCCCAAACCCTTTTTAGGACAATACCATGCAAATTAGCCTTTAAAATGAGCACTTTTGATTTCGAACATTCGAGTCCCATAGACATCAATGGGGTTCTAATGTTCGTGCAGATTTTCGGTCCGTTCGCAGGTTCTGGTGCGAACCGAACCGGGGGGGTGTTCGGCTCATCCCTAGCGGAGGGGATGATTTGGGTGATATTTGGAGACAAGATTGGTGATGTAGCTCGGGGCAGAGTTGTGAATGGCTTTGTATGTTGTGGTTAGTATTTTGAATTTAATTCACTGGGTGATTGGGAGCCAGTGCAGGGATTGGAGGAGAGGTTTGGCAGACACTGAGCGGTCAGTAAGGTGGATAAGTCTGGCAGCAGCATTCATGATAGACTGAAGAGGGGATAGCCTACAGAGAGGCAGGCCAATGAGAAGAAAGTTGCAATAGTCAAGGCGAGAGATAACAAGGGAATGGATGAGGAGCTTGGTGGTTTCATTTGTTAAAAAGGGGCGAATTTTAGAGATGTTACGGAGGTGAATTCTACAAACTTTTGACAACGATTGGACTTGGGGCTGAAATGACAAGTCAGAGTCTAGGATTACATCTAGTACCCTGGCGTGAGGGGAGGGCCTGATGGTTGCATTGTTGATTTTGATGGAAAAGCCATGGAGGGGGGCATGTGCAGGGGGGAATATTAATAGCTCAGTTTTAGAGATTTCGTTTAAGGAAGTGGTGCGACATCCATGCTGATATGTCAGTTAGTAAGTTAGTAAAGCGAGATTAGACTGAGGGAGTGAGGTGAGGAGTAGACAGATAGATTTGGGTGTCATCAGAGTATATGTGGTATTGGAAGCTGTGGGCAGTTATCAAGTGACCAAGGGAGGAGGTGTAGATAGAGAAGAGAAGGGGTCCAAGAACAGAGCCTTGGGGGACCCCCACAGAAAGGGGCAATGGAGAGGAGGAGACAGAGTTGTAGGTGACACTGAAGGAGCGCTGTGATAGATAGGCAGAGAACCAGGATAGAGCAGAATCTCGGAGGCCAAGGGAATGTAGTTTATTGAGAAGGAGCGGGTGGTCAACAGTATCAAAGGCCGCAGAGAGGTTAAGTAGTAGGAATATGGAGTATTGGCTGTTGGTTTTAGCAGTTAGTAAATCGTTAGTGAGTTTTAGTAAGGCAGTTTGCGTGGAGTGCTGCGAACGAAAGCCAGATTCTAATTGGTCAAGAAGGTTATTTTCACTGAGGTAGGAGCTAAGACGGTTGCAGACTAAGCGTTCTAGAAGTTTAGAGGTGAATGGGAGCAATGAGATGGGTCTTAAGTTGTTTAGATTGGTGGGGTCCACTGAGGGCTTTTTAAGTATGGGAGTGATCTGCGCATGTTTTAGAGGGGAGGGGAAGGTGCCACTAGAGAGGGAGAGATTGAAGATGTGAGTGAGGGAACATAGGATAGAATAAGAGGGTGACCTTAGTAGTTGTGAGGGAACAGGTTCCAAGGGACAATTGGTTAGGTGGGCATCTGAGAAAAGTTTTGTAACCTCTTCAGTAGTAGAGAATTCAAAAGAGGAGAGTGTTGAATGTGCTGTTAGGCCAGGTATGTTGGGTGGGGAAGATGTATGCACAGTGGAGGTGGCCTCACGAATTGCATCAATTTTGTCTTTGAAGTGATTGGCAATCTCTTGGACAGTGAGTGAGTTAGTGGGTAGAGGGGGTGGGGGGCGAAGCAGAGAGTTAAAGGTTGAGAAGAGCTGACATTGTCTGGATGACAAAGTATTAATAAAAGAAACAAAGTAGGCTTGTTTGGCAGCATGGAGGCAGGAATTGTATTTTAGAAGGGCAGATTTATATAGGGTGAAGTCTTGCAGGCATTTGGTTTTACGCCACAGTCGTTCAAGAGCTCGACAATGTCTCTTGAGATTTCTAGTGTTGTCAGTTTGCCAGGGTTGTAACGGTCGGGGCCTGGTTCTGCGTGTGGTTAGAGGAGCAAGTGCATCTAGTGATGATGAGAGCAGACTATTGTAGACAGAGGTGGCCAGGTCAGGACAGGGGAGAGATTATGTCATATAGGTGGTCAGTAGCAGAATAGAGAAGAGAAGGGCTAAGGTTGCGAAGGTTCCTACAAGTAATTGTTTGCTGCTTGGAGGAATGGGTGGTTGGAGCCACGGATACAGTGAAACTAATGAGGTTGTGATGAGAGAGAGGAAAGGGGGTGTTTGTGAGGTTGCCAGGGTTGCAGAGATGGAAGAATACAAGGTCAAGGGTATTACCATTGGAGTGAGTGGAAGTATGTGTCCATTGTGTTAGGTCAAAAGATGAGGTTAAGTGACAAGTACATGACAGTCCCGGACCGGTCCGCCCGGTGGATTGATATAGAAGAGACCGGGACTGTCATGTATTTGTCACACAGGAGATCACTGTGCAGCGGCACCCGAAAGTGGAGAAAGAGTCCACTTGACAAAGGAAAGTTTTTTTCTTCTTTTAATTGCTACAGCCTGCAGATCACAGTCTTCTCCCAGCCTCCGCCCACCCCCTTCCTTCTGGGGAATTCTCTGACTGGGATGGCTCACCAGACCCATTTCAGGCACCCCAGGACCAGCAGCCGGACCCTTGGCCCCAGCAGCCGGACCCCAGGACCAGCAGTCCAGCTCACGCAGCGAGACCCTTGGCCCCAGCAACCAGGCCCTAGCAGTCAGACCAGAGGACCATTAGCCCGGCCCCAGCAGCTGTGTGATCAAGCTGCATTTCATGGGCACTGGTATAGCTGCATTTAATTGGCACTGATCAGGCTGCATTTAATTGGCACTGATCAGGCTGCATTTAATTGGAACTGATCAGGCTGCATTTAATTGGAACTGGTAAGGCCGGGGTTGGCGCCGGCGCGAAGCGTCACCTCCCTGAAATGAGTTTGAAACCTCTGGTGTACTCACAGTTTTGAAGGCAGCATCTTGTTCCTCTCTCCAGTCATGTGATAAGTGACAAGTGATAGGGGAGAGAGGAAGGAAAGCCTGCCGGCTGTCTATCTCCCCCTGCAGGCTGGAGGGAGCAGAAAGCCTAATCCTCGCTCCAGCAAGTGTCAGCAGCTGGTCCTTGGTGACAGGAGTGAAATTGCGACCACTCAGTGTCAGAGAGGAGCTGGTCCAGGACTACACCTGACCGCCCCACTGAGCCATCGGTACTCCCGGTAGTCCCGATGACCAGTACATGCCTGCTGATTTCCCTAATCAATGTAGATGTGAAAATACTTTCCACGATAGTAGCATCACGATTAGCTCCCTTACTACCTTCCACGCTTCATCCACGCCAATCCAGCTCTGTTCTGGGACGCTCTGCGACCCTGAACATCTGTAGAGTGTTAGCGCTGGAATATGCTAAATCACACCCTGACCGAGATGTCGCCATCATCTCTCTTGACGCCAAAAAGGCATTTGACAACATTCTCTTGGCTGTTTAAAGTGATGGCTGCATTTGGTTTCTCGGGTTCTGTCAGAAGGTTTTCTTCAACAAATGTATGCATCTACGACGGCAGATTTTATTTTAGACATCATTCCATTGACGAAGGGAATATGGCAGGGATGCCCTCTCTCCCCTCTACTTTTCAATATAGCCATTGAGCCCTTATCTAGACTTCTCAACTCTTCTGATGGTGTTAGTGGTATCAATGTTGGAGACCAAATTTTTTGATCTGCCCTTTTTGCGGATGATATTTTGCTGTTTTCCACCAATCCTACATCGGATTTCGATAAGCTCAAGAAACTGTTTGCAACCTTTAGACTTAGCTCTGTCTAAGAATTAACTTTGACAAAAGTGAGGTCCTAGCACCAGGCCCGGATTTACTCCGTTTGCCGCCCCAAGGCCGGGTCCTTCAATGCCGCCCCCCCCCACACACACACACACCACCAGTCTTGTCCTTTATCGATGATTGCTACAATAGATCAGTTAAAAACATATCTCCACACACGAGAACACTGAAAATAACTGACTTTAATTGTACAGACTAAAAATACTTCAGGGTAAGCGCGCGAGGGGTAAGGATTTTTCAGGGCAATTTTTCAGGGCAATTTTTCGGGGCAATGGCTGGTGTTAGTGCTTCAATCATCCCCAGCACCATGGTTGTTATGGTGTCAGGATGATTGAAACACATTACTTCTATCATTACATTGTAATGTAAAATGAAATAGTTCAACTCACCATAATGCAGAATCATCGGGAGCCCTGAGCGTGTCACTTGCCACTATGCCTGCCACCAGATGGAGATGTCACTTGCCACGTTGCCACCAGATGGAGATGTCACTTGCCACGCTGCCACCAGATGGAGATGTCACTTGCCACGCTGCCACCAGATGGAGATGTCACTTGCCACGTTGCCACCAGATGGAGATGTCACTTGCCACGTTGCCAACAGATGGAGAGGTCACTTGCCACGTTGCCACCAGATGGAGAGGTCACTTGCCACGTTGCCACCAGATGGAGATGTCACTTGCCACGCTGCCTGCCACCAGATGGAGATGTCACTTGCCACGCTGCCTGCCACCAGATGGGGATGTCACTTGCCACGCTGCCTGCCACCAAATGGAGATGTCACTTGCCACGCTGCCACCAGATGGAGATGTCACTTGCCACGCTGCCACCAGATGGAGATGTCACTTGCCACGCTGCCACCAGATGGAGATGTCACTTGCCACACTGCCTGCCTGCCACCAGATGGAGATGTCACTTGCCACACTGCCACCAGATGGAGATGTCACTTGCCACACTGCCTGCCTGCCACCAGATGGAGATGTCACTTGCCACACTGCCTGCCTGCCAGCAGATGGAGATGTCACTTGCCACACTGCCTGCCTGCCACCAGATGGAGGTGTCACTTGCCACACTGCCACCAGATGGAGATGTCACTTGCCACGTTGCCACCAGATGGAGATGTCACTTGCCACATTGCCACCAGATGGAGATGTCACTTGCCATGCTGCCTGCCACCAGATGGGGATGTCACTTGCCATGCTGCCACCAAATGGAGATGTCACTTGCCACGCTGCCACCAGATGGAGATGTCACTTGCCACGCTGCCACCAGATGGAGATGTCACTTGCCACGCTGCCACCAGATGGAGATGTCATTTGCCACGCTGCCACCAGATGGAGATGTCACTTGCCACGTTGCCACCAGATGGAGATGTCACTTGCCACGCTGCCTGCCACCAGATGGGGATGTCACTTGCCATGCTGCCACCAGATGGAGATGTCACTTGCCATGCTGCCACCAGATGGAGATGTCACTTGCCACACTGCCACCAGATGGAGATGTCACTTGCCATGCTGCCTGGCTGCCACCAGATGTTGATGTCACTTGCCATGCTGCCTGGCTGCCACCAGATGGAGGAGGGTGGAACAGCGGTGCGGGCAATGAGAGATGTCATCTCTCTCCCCCGCCGCCGCACCGCTGACATTACTCCTCGATCTTTTCAAAAATGGCGCCGGGCAGAGCAATCACGCTGCTGCGCATGCGCCGCCCAGCCGAGCACGTACAAGCTTTCCCGAGCCCGGCCGGCTTCGGAACGGCGCATGCGCAGTAGTCGGCGGCTCGCGGCCATAATTTCTAAGGGCACCGGTGCCCTTAATCGACTATAACGGGCAGTCTGAAGGGGGGGGCGGCCGCGAAGTCACCGCAGGAGCGGCGCCGCCCCTGCACCACTGCCACCCCAAGGTCTGGCCTCGGTGGCCTTGTGGCAAATCCGGCCCTGCCTAGCACTACATCCTAGACTGTCTGCTAAATGGCAATTATCCTCCCCATTTACTGTTGCCACACAGCACATCACTTACTTGGGCACACGCATAGGATGCAAACCTTTCTCTCTATACAGCCTTACCCACCTTTAGTAACTAAGATTGTTAAGGAGTTGGAAGCTTGGGCAGTCCTCCCCCTCTCGCTCTTTGGGAGATGTCCACTGCAAACCTTACCACTATTACTGAAACACTGATGTACATAAAATCCATAAGGCATTGACTGCTTTCCTGTGGTCTGGTAAGAGACAAGGCATAGCTCTTCAAAAGCTTTGTCTCCCTAAGTCCAAGGGTGGTGCAGGCCTGCCCAATTTATGATTTTACAATCTTCCTTGTTTACTCAGGCAGGGCCTAGACTGAAAATATATATGTAATTTTTTCTCCCACAAACAGAACTTTCTTTTGGTGGTATTTGATCACCACTGTGTTTTTTATTTTTTGTGCTATAAACAAAAAAAGACTAATGTACACACGAGCGGACTTTACGGCAGACTTTGCTCGGCGGACTTTTCGCCTGACTTTGTCGGTTCCTTGCGCCGGACTTAAAAATGGATGGACTTGGCCACACACGATCACTGCAAAAGTCCGCTGGTTTGGAACGCGGTGACGTATAGCACGTACGACGGGACTATAAAAAGGAAGTTCAAGCCCCACTACGGCACCCTTTGGGCTCCTTCTGCTAATCTCGTGTTTATCTCGTGTTAGTAGAAGTTTGGTTAGAGACGATTCGCGCTTTTCACACTTCAGCTTATTTCGATCGTTTTCTGTGCTTCAGTTTGTGCTTGTGAGGTTTGTATCTGCTTTTCAGTGCGTGTTGGTCAGTTCGTAACTGGCCTTGCAGGCCGTTCTGGTCCGCTCGTTCCTGATTTTCAGGTCGTTCGTCATAGGCCTTGCTGTTCTTCAGTGCGTTTGTTCTAAGTTTGTTTGTTTGACCAGCCGACCGTTTTGAAGCCATGTCGCGTGGACGTACTCGTTCTCGAGTTCGTGCTGCGTGGGGACTTGGTGTTGGGGTTAATACTTTAACCCGAGTCCAGTCCATGAACAGGGCGAGGAGGAGTTCATGGATGAAGAATTGGTTGCGCCAGCGTGACCAATTCTCTCATATGCCTTTGCTCCGTGAGCTCCGTGAGAATAATCCTGAGGATTTCAGGAATTATCTCCGGATGACAGACCCCGTCTTTGAGCGTCTACTGGCTATGCTGACCCCCTATATCAGCAGGCAGGATACCTGCATGAGGCAAGCCATCATTGCGGAGCAGAGGCTAGTTGCCACGTTACGTTACTTGGCGACAGGGAGAAGTCTTCAGGACTTGAAGTTCTCGACAGGCATCTCCCCCCAGGCTCTGGGGATAATAATCCCAGAGACCTGTTCTGCCATCATTCAGGTCCTGCAGAAGGACTATATGAAGGTAAGTTTTATCCTTTAACAATACATGATATGTATCAAATGTTTTTTAAGGTATTGTATAAATGTCCTCCTTACCTAATTGCCATGCTTTCAATATGCTGTGAATGTCCCCTTTATCTTCATGCATGCCTGTTTTTGGACATTAATCATTTATTGCCCTACATGCATATTTACCTTCAATAACCTCCCCACCATGCAATCCTGGGTCCATTTATATCTCTAGCCTATAGTCCCTTGAACTATGTATATTATCTGCTCCATTGTCTTGTTTGACCCTCCCCCACCCCACAAATGTATAAAAACAGTCAGGTGTGTTTGTTAACCTAATTAAAACCCCTCCCCCACCCCACAAATGTTTAAAATAGTCAGGTGTGTTTTGGGCCCTAATTAGAACCCCTCCCCCACCCTACAAATTTATAAAAACAGTCAGGTGTATTTGTTAACTTAATTAGAACCCCCACCCCACAAATGTATAAAAACAGTCAGGTGTGTTTTGGGCCCTAATTAGAACCCCTCCCCCACCCCACAAATGCATAAAAACAGTCAGGTGTGTTTGTTAACCTAATTAGAACCCCTCCCCCACCCCACAAATGTATAAAAACAGTCAGGTGTGTTTTGGGCCCTAATTAGAACCCCTCCCCCACCCCACAAATGTATAAAAACAGTCAGGTGTGTTTGTTAACCTAATTAGAACCCCTCCCCCACCCCACAAATGTTTAAAACAGTCAGGTGTGTTTTGGGCCCTAATTAGAACCCCTCCCCCACCCCACAAATGTATAAAAACAGTCAGGTGTGTTTGTTAACCTAATTAGAACCCCTCCCCCACCCCACAAATGTTTAAAACAGTCAGGTGTGTTTTGGGCCCTAATTAGAACCCCTCCCCCACCCCACAAATGTATAAAAACAGTCAGAGAAATGGTTCCAGCACCATTGAGAACAGTAATGGAAACAAAGGACACCCCTGCCTCATCCCAATCCGTATATTAAAATAATCTGATAGTCTACCATTTACCTTGACCCTTGCCCTAGGGTCTGCATACAACGCCAATATCCACCCCATCATCTTTTCTCCTAGACCCATTTCCCTCAAAACTTCAGTCTTGAAGATCCAATTCACCCTATCGAATGCTTTTTCCGCATCCATTGATAATATCACACTTGGGGTCTGATCCAGTCCATTTTGTACCCAGTGTAATACATGAAGGGCTCGGATAGTATTGTCTCTAGCCTTTCGGCCCTTCATGAAACCCGTCTAGTCCATATTAACAAACCTTACTATATGATCTTGCAATCAAAGGGATAGGATCTTTGCCAACATTTTAGTGTCTGAGTTAAGGAGGGAAATGGGTCTATAATTAGCACAATGTTGAGGCAAGTCCGTTCATTCAGAAAGTCCGTTGTAAAGTCTGTCGAAAAGTCAGCCGAGCAAAGTCTGCCGTAAAGTCCCCTCGTGTGTACGGGGCATTAGCTCTGTTTGAACTCAATATAACCAATTCTGACAATTAGCATGTCAAAAGACCCCCCAACCAGGTGGTGAATTATCACCTGCCTAAACATTACATTCAACAGCTTTTGAGAGCCAGGAAAAATCTAAGCTCAGCTCAACCTGATATCACAAAATATAGTCCTTTTATTAGAGAGTTCCCCTGAAGATATAAATATGGATTGCACAATCTCCACCACAGTCCCCCCTGAAGTTCATTCTTGAACTTATGTCCTCCTTCAATGATTTTGTATCCACCCACAACCGCAAGAAGCCCCGACCCTTCCCTACCACCACCACTGCGGCCTTCTCTGCCTTTCTTGAACACACTGTAACCCATCAAGGTAGACTTGAGACAGCAAAGAAATCCTGGTGCTTTTGGGACTTCACATCCAAACCATGAGTGTCTGTACTGCAATGTTTCATCGCCCCTCTGACTTGAAAGAGCGGAACTCCAACATTGATGGCGGGATCCTGGCATTTCTTTTTTTTTTTTTAATTCTTTTTATTTGAAAAAAAAAAGTTTTCCATTACAACAAACATATAAACAGGGAACAAGGGATGTTATCATATGTAAAAACACATAAATACCTATTCCTATATTATCATTCTAATGTGCGTCAGTTCAACCCGTCCTTATGCTATAGGCTTCGAGAATAATTTTCTTCCTTTTTCCCCCCATTCACTCTCCCGCCCCTCATCCACTCCCCATCATATGCTTTGCCGTACATTTTATTATTCATTCAACCATCCCCCCCTCCCCAAATCATCCACAACCCACCCCTCCTATTACTCCAACTCTTCCAGATCCAGCCAAGCTTTCCATATTTTTTCGAATTTCTTAAAGTTACCCCTCTTTTTGTATATATATTTCTCTCTGCAAATTACCTCTCTAACTGCATTCACCCATTCTGAAACCGTCGGTGCTTCCTTTCTCTGCCAATACTGTGCGATAAGCTTTTTACCCTGAAGCAGGCATCTAATCCTTGCCGTCTGTATATCCCTTGAGGCCACCTTATCCCCCGTTAATCCCAGCAGGCACTCCCTCGCCTCCACTCTCAATGACGTCCCAAACACCAAATTTATATTTTCCACGACCCCTTTCCAATATATATATAATTTGGGGCATCGCCAGAACATGTGGATCAGGTCTCCATACCCTCCCCCACACCTTTGGCACTTTGGGTCGGGCCTCTTACCCCACTTAAATAATTTCAATGGTGTGTAATATGCCCTATAGGAAAGATAAAAATGGGAGATCACCTGTGAAGGAGAAAGAGTGACCCTGGGCCCCAGCGACAGAACCTGCTTCCATTGATCATCGGACAATGCCCCCACATCTCCCTCCCATTTGATCCTATTTTTGTTTTCCACCATGCCCCCCTGGGCTGAAGCCTTCAGGCATCCGTACATTTCAGAAATCAACCCCTTTGTAGTATGTACATCAATAAGCTTTCTCAAAGAGGTCATTTCGCACCACACTGGCGCATCCTTCCCAAATTGTGCCTCTAGGGCATGCCTGAGTTGCAAATACCTGTAAAAAGATCTATTAGAAATTGCATACTCCTCTACCAACTCCTTAAAAGATTTTAACCTCCCCTCTCTATATACCTGTGCCAGGCAATGGATACCCTGGCGGTCCCACTCCACAAAGTGTCCCATTTTTTTAAGCTCATTGAGGTTGTTATTATCCCAGAGTGGGGAAAATTCCGCAAAGCCCGTATATCCCAGAGTTCTTTTGGCTTGTACCCAAGCCTTAACCATCAGTTGGGTAGTGGGGCATTTAGTACTAAATGAGTCTGCCTCTAATGCCTCTGCGATCGTGTCATGGCCGATGTCGTTCCACAAGACGCTACCGCCCACTCCTTCCTCCCATGGCCTATTACTGCCTCCCATTTGCTGCAATTGGGAGGCCAGAAAGTATCCATACGGATCCGGTACTGCCAGGCCGCCCTTCGCCTCTGGCTGTCGCAATGTCCGCAAACTGATCCTGGCCTTCCCACCTTTCCAAATAAGTTCTCTAAACACACTGTCTATTTTTTTAAACCAGTGCTTAGGAATCCACACAGGGGAGTTCTGCAAAACATATAAAAGTTGGGGTAGCCAGACCATCTTGATCAGGTTGCAGCGTCCGACGACCGAGAGGGGCAAGCGACCCCACACCCGACACTTCTGTTTCATTTTTTTCATAAGTGGGACTAAGTTACCGGATATATACTGTCCTGGATCATTGGTTATATTAATACCCAGATATTTCATTTGGCTGACTATTTTAACCTGGGATACTTGACAAGGGAGGGGTTCATTCAGCGGATCTATGGGTAGGATTACTGATTTCTCCCAGTTAATCAACAACCCGGAAAAAACGCCAAATTCCTCAACTATCCCTATAGCTGTTTTTAATGAATTCTGCGTATCTGCCAAGAACAGCAGGATGTCATCTGCATACATAGCTACCTTGTCCGTCCCCTTCCTTCTTTTAAATCCCTGCACCTCTTGCACCGCTCTCAGGGCTATCGCCAAAGGCTCAACTGCCAGGGCAAAGATCAGGGGGGACAGAGGGCACCCCTGTCTCGTACCCCTGCTCAGCTGGAACCCCTCCGAGCACTGGCCATTGATCTTAACCCTGGCCCTCGGGCCACTGTATAACAGCCTTAACCATTGGACATACCCAGAACCAAACTGGTATTCCACTAGAACCCTCCACAGGTAGTGCCATTCCAGGGAATCGAAGGCTCTGGCCGCGTCCAATGAAAGAGCCGCTCTCCCCCCACTATTTTCCACCGGTATTTGCATATTCAGGTACACTCGTCTTATGTTCGTACTCGTAGATCTATTCAGGATAAACCCAGTCTGATCCGTATGTATTATTTTGGAAATTATCTTATTCAGCCTTGCGGCCATTACTTTTGCCAGAATCTTCACGTCCGAACATAAGAGCGAGATAGGCCTATATGAGGTCATATCTATTGGGTTCTTCCCTTCTTTCAACAGGGTTATTATTATAGCTTCTGACATGGACGGTGGCAGGACCCCGTCCTCCCTGGCTCCGTTAAACACCTCCAAAAGTAGGGGCAATAATACCTCCCCATATTTTTTGAATATTTCTATGGGCAGGCCGTCGGGACCCGGTGACTTCTGGCCTGCCATATCTCCCACTGCCCTCTGCAATTCTGCAAGGGTCAGTGGAGCATCCAGCATTTCCCTATCTTCACTTGTTAATGGGGTTATCCTTAACCCCTCAAAAAAAACCTGCATTTCGGCCTCCACATTTACTCTATGAGAGCTGTACAACTTCTCAAAGTATGTCCTAAATTCACACAGTATATCGGGAGTGTTTTTTTTCATTACTCCGTCCCCCCCCTTGATTGCTGCTATTGTACCTAGGGGGCCATTAGCCTTGATTATTAGAGACAGAGCCTTCCCAACTCGCTCCCCCTCTCCAAAAAAGCTCCGCCTCTGAAATAATCTCCTCTTTTCCAGCCCTTCCCGGAGCACCCTACTGTACTTGTCCTGTCTCTCCACCCAGAGCTTATAGCTGGATTGGGATGGTATGTCTACATACTGCGCTTCTGCTACTTCTACATTCTCTTTAGCTTTTTGTTCTTCTGCTTGCGATTGCTTTTTATTAAATGCGATTTTCTGGATTAGTACTCCCCGGAGATATGCCTTCAGGAAGTCCCAAACAACCCCCACTGAGGTCGAGCCCAGGTTTATTCTAACAAACTCCGATAGACTCTCCTTCATTCTCTCCTCTTCTCCTATTAAATCAAGCCAAAAGGAATTGACCTTCCAGCTCCCCCTGATATGGTGCTCTCCTACCTTCACAACAGTAATAACAGGCGTGTGGTCCGAAACGGCCCTTGGCTCATACGTTATTTCCTCCACTACGTTTAATGCTTCCTCGTTTCCCAGAACCAGGTCGATTCTGGATAAAGTGGCATGGGTCCTGGAGTGGCATGAATATTGCTTCACCCCAGGATGCCTCCTCCTCCAGGTGTCTACCAATCCTATTTCATCGCAATATTGCATAAGGGGGCTCTTAGGTGCCACTCTAGGTCCAATTTTGGGGGGGAACCTATCTATACTGTTGTCCATTGTCATGTTAAAATCACCCACCACTATGACCGGGGTCCCGGGGGAGTTCATGATAAAACTGGCTAAATCATCTAGTATTGCCATGCTAAATGGGGGAGGGATATAAACGTTGGCCAGAATAAATCTTTTATTTTCTATCAAGCAGGAAAGAAAGATATACCGCCCGTATTCGTCCACCTTACTCTGACTGCAGGAGAAGGGCAAACCAGTGCTTATCAATACACTCACCCCTCTAGAATAGGAGGAGTGGGTGGAGTGATACTGTGTCTGAAATTGCGTGTTGTCTAAGGTTTTAATTGAGTCCTTTACTAAATGGGTCTCCTGCAGGCAAAGTATTTTGACTTTCCTCCTCTTGGCTATTGAAAAAATTATCTGTTTATTAAAATTATCCCCAATCCCCCTTACATTCCATGCGCATATATTAACCCTTCCACCACCTCCTGGGGTTTTATTACACCTCTTTTCGGTTATCATCAACCCTTAGGTCTAGTGACCTTACCACACACATGTCTCCTAATAAACCAAACCACCATCTTTTGTGAACATTGTGTGTAACCCTACTTTTTATTATGTCCCTTTGCTGTGATAGGCTAGACCAACATTCATCCATCCATAACCATACTCCCCCCCTCTCTACCCTCAGTGTACACCCCCCCATCCCAAATCTCCCCCCACCCCCCAATCTCCTCTCCTCCCCCCCAGTGCCCCCCACCCCCCCTCCCCCTCCCTATCCCAAACCCCTGTGCCCAAATTTGGGCCTACCCCTCGGGCTTCTATAGTGACCTTCAAAAACTCTCTAAGGCTAAAAAAAAAGCCGTGCACCAAACCTAGTAGGAGGGGAACTATCCCCTGAATGTTATCCTTATTAATGTTATAGTTAATGTGCTAGTGATTTTAAACTAAACTAATACCTCTTACTAATACTAATATATTTGCATTTATAACTTATCTTTATATTTAATCCCCTACCATCCCACCACCCCCCACCCCCCACGCCACTCCACTCCAGATTACATTCTAAAAAACAGTGAATATAGAACAAAGCTGAGAAAGGAAAAAAAAAGAAAAAAACAAAAAGAAAATAAATAAATAAATAAATAAATAAATAAAAAAAGGGGGGGAAAGGGGAAAAAAGGGGGAATAGGAACCTCAAGAGATTGGGATTTTTAGGGCAACAAAAGCAAAAGTATTTAAAAAAATGAATAAATTTTATTTATACAAAAACCTAAATCTACTGTTACAGGAAAATGAGGGAATTGAGTCGAGTTGGCTAGATGCCTGGGAAAGTGATGACAGCGAAGAGGAAAAAACTGATGTTTCAAAACAGCATAAACAATTTAAGAGGAAATCACACAGATTTCCAGCACTTAGTCAGAATCCAGCCTTGGCATTATTTGTTAAACAAACTGCCAAGGAAATTGAATCATTAAATAAAGACAAATCTATCAGAAACTTGACCCATGAGCAACAAAGTGCCCTACACTCTCTTAAAAACAACTTAGATATAACCATCAAGGGATCTGATAAGGGCGGTAACATCGTATTGATGGATAACTCCAAATATGAGGAGATGTGTCTAAAGATCCTCAATAATCGAAAATGTTATCGAAAAATCTCAGTGTCCCTGGTTGATGGATTCAATCAAGAGTTCTATCGACTAGTGGATGAAGCTTTTGCAATAGGAGCAATCACTGGTGAGCTATTGGAATTCATACGTACTAAACATCCTCGCACTCCCACTATGTACGCACTTCCCAAAGTGCACAAAGATTTACACAATCCCCCGGGTCGTCCTATCATATCCGGTAATGGTAGTATATCAGAAAGCATTAGTCAGGTCATTGACCAACATCTCAGACCTCATGTTTTAGAATTGGCGTCCTATACCAAGGACACCATTCATTTACTACAGATATTGGATGACCTTGTAATCCCAGAGTCATCCTTTCTAGTGACTATAGATGTTGAGTCACTATATAATAGTATACCACATGACCTGGGGGTAGCTGTGGTTGGTCGCATTCTAGGCCAAAAGGCGACCACGGAATGGAAATTCAATAAATTCATTCTGGAAATGCTCGATTTCATCCTTCGACACAATGTGTTTCTATTTGGAGGTTCCCACTACCTCCAGGTGCAGGGTGTTGCTATGGGGACGTGTTGCGCCCCCTCCTATGCAAACCTGTACCTGGGGGAGTGGAAAAAGGGCTTTCTGACCAACGATGAGTTAACTATGTATACAGAACATGTCATTTTATGGCAAAGATACATAGACGACATCTTCCTAATATGGAACGGCCCAGAGGATAGTTTAAAAAGTTGCCTCAAGGCAATGAACCAGAATGCTATGAACCTATTTTTCACCATGTCCTATGACCACCAACAAATCAATTTTTTAGATGTTACCATCTACAAGAACAAAAATGGTCAAGTGGCCAGCACATTGTATAGGAAGGAAACTGCCGGCAATACCCTCCTGCATGCTGACAGTTTCCATCCGGAACCTTTGAAAAAATCAATACCCTTTAGTCAGTTTTTAAGATTAAAACGTAACTGCACCACTATGGAAACTTTCCAGTGTGAGGCGGATAAGCTCAGTAAAAGATTACTTTCAAGGGGATACACCAAATCCTCCTTGAAAAAAGCCTTTAATCGCGTCAAAAATCAAGACAGACACGCTTTAATTTTTGGGACCAAAATCCATAAATCTGATGACACTACAAGGATTATCCTACGCTACTCCAATGAGCACAGCACTATAAGAAGAATTCTCACGAAACACTGGCCAATTTTGACCGATAACCCAGTTTTAGGAAGTCTGTTAACTTCAAAACCACAAATTACCTTCCGGAAGGCAGGTTCCCTAGCTGATTTACTCACTCAAAGCGAATATAAGGGGAACCAAAGAAGGGACCCCTGTAAAACATGGGGGACCTTTCCGTGTGGCAACTGTTATTTTTGCAGTGTGATTGGGAAAAAGACCTCATTTCTACTACCCAATGGGGAGCATTTCCAATTAAAGCACTTTGCCAATTGCCAAACCCGAGGGGTTGTTTACAATGCCAATGCGGGGCCTTTTACATTGGCAAAACCCGCCAAGAATTTAGACAGCGCGTCAGCAAACACCTGCTGAGTATGCAGATTGGAAACCTGTATCTTCCCCTCGGCAGACATGTAGCCAGGGGACATGGATACAGGATGCCATCTGTGAATTTCACGGTGGTCGATCGTGTCCATGTCCCCCTACGAGGGGGTGATTGGAATAAGACTCTCCTGCAACGCGAAATGCGTTGGATTAGACATCTAGATGCCACCACCCCGCCAGGCCTAAATGAGGCAGAAAGTTTTAGACCTTTTCTTGAAGGCTTTAGCTCGGGCAAAACAGACTGAATGTAATCTTCCCTGCCTCTCTTGTATTTTCACGGCTTGAACCTCTCCTCTCCTTTTTCCTCCCTCTCTGTTTCCCCCTTCCCCCTTTACCCATTTCCCATCCATTCTTTTCCACACTCATATAGCCCATGGATTAGCATGTGGAATGATAATGTCTATTGGGGTATTTTTCTGTTTATATGTATGATTTATGAATTTTTCATTGTTGTCTTTTACAATGATAGCTCATGGGCTGGTAGGGAGAATTTTATGCTTTGTTTCGTTTTTTTTCTCCCTTTCCCGTCCATGATAATATTTTTCATGATTTATTCATTTATTTAATTGTATGTATAAATTTTAGCTTCAGCTCTCATGATATGACGGTCCTTCTCGGATGGCGCTCCAATCCCCCCCATTCGGATTTGTGGTCATATCGTGCACCCGGCACAGGGGGGGGCCCAAACTTCGGTTTAGGGGCCCCCTTCCTCCATTGCCATTCGGTGGTGCCTCTTGGATGCCATCTGCTGGCCTATAATGGATTTTCCTGTGTCGGGGGCTTTTTGTTCTCTTCCGGAGGATCTATTCCCTTTTCTGGGATTTTTTCTCCTATAAATGAGTCTCTGCTTCAATACTGGACATGTGGTAATTTCTCCCCCACCTGTCTAGTTATATATGGTAATTTTTGATTGATTTTTGTTATTATCTATCTTTATTTGAGACCATGCTGTACACTTCACTGAAAAAAATTTCTTCTCGATCTACAACGGGTTGGGAACTGTCTTCAGACATATCCCCCTGCACGTGTGGATCGGGTAGAGGATGTCTCTGCATCCTCCGGGATCTGCTGTGGATGTTCTTTGCAGCAGTACTGGCAGCCTTTGTCCTTACATGCGTCCTTGGACCATGGAGGTTGAGGGGTGGGTGGAGCAGAGTGCCGGCCTGTCTCCACTTCCGGACACGCGGGCGCCCTTTTTTCAGTGTCCGCAATGTATGTCTCTCCCACAGCGCCCTTCCGGTCATTGACGCTGGGGGGGCGGGGCGGATTACCGGCCTGTCTTTCCCCACGTCCCGGTAATATGGACGCTTTTTTGGACCAATAATGTGAGCGGGGGAAGTGACGTCACTTCCGTCTGACGGAGTGGCGTCATCGCCCCACGCTCGTTAAGCGAATTAGCAGCACGGACTCATAAGGAGAACGCCGGGAGCCCCTGAGCCGCCAGCGTCATTTCTCTGCCACCCACTGATGAGAACGGACAATCTTTGGGCTTGTGCTCTGGCTCGGGACGGATCCTTGTCCCTCCTGGACCCTTTTTTTGGATTTCGTATTCATCTGTTGGAGATATGCTGTAAAACTGTGGTAAGCCTTAATCATTACCGCATTCTGTTCCTTGATTGAATGATACACCCTATCTTTTACTACCTCTCCTCTCCGGATTCTTTTTTCCCTATATTGTGGACACTATCTGGGAAGGGAGATACCTCTCTATATTTTATTATTATATTTTTTTCTTGTGGGGCCATTTCTACATGGCCATAAATGTATGGCCAACAGGGGTCTTTTCATTCACCATACAGAATTTTTTAAATCATTGAAGAGTGGAATGACTATCTCCCTTTGGAATTATTTCCGCTGCCTCATTGTATTCTTAGGCCTTTGTGCCCACACACTGCTTGGTTATTGGCTATTTCAGTTTCCATATTTTTCATTTACATACTTTTTCTTCATGTTTCGTATTTTTTACTTTTTATTTTTATTTTTATTTTTTCTTTTATAGGAAGGAAAACTTTCCTTCTCTATTGCATACGGAAAATAATCTTCTCATATTTGAAGACATACTCAATCCATATCTTCTATACAAGGTTGGTTTTGATTTCCACAGATGTCATATCTCCCACACAGAGGACATATAAATATATATATACATATCTTTTCAGATTTCACATCCCCCCTCTCCCCTAGCGTTGTCTTTTCGCTTGGGGTAATTTGGCGTCTCTCCTTGGATCTCAATATCTGGGGGCTCTTCTGCACGATAAAAGACCGTTCACTAACCGGATGGGGAAATCTTTGAAGTGTCACGCTGAGAATTCGCTGGGTCAATCATGATTACTGTAAGCCTTTTTCACATATTATTTTCCTCTAGTATTGTAAATATATATGTATGTATACTTATGTTACTTTTGTGCCTTTCAGATAATGGCAAAATTTATCCCTGAAGAAGGAATTTAATTATTTTGAAACGCGTCGGATTTTTTGCCACGTCTGTAACATATTATATTGTTTCCTTTCAAATGTATATGTTCATGTGTTTAATTCACTTTTTAACACTATTTTTGTATAAATAAAATTTATTCATTTTTTTAAATACTTTTGCTTTTGTTGCCCTAAAAATCCCAATCTCTTGAGGTTCCTATTCCATGTTGTTTAGGGATGATGGCAACTCCTTCACACTAATCTCTGAGAAGTCTACACCTTTTCTAGGGGAAAAAAGGGGGACCCCAGTACACAAAAAAAAAAAAAAAAAGAGAGAAAATCAACAATGTCCAAAAAAAAAGTGTCTAAGTTTCTTCTCCCCGTCTTATTCTCTCTTCATTCTTCTCTAACCAAATTGACACATCCTTTGGGGTGGAAAAAAACCTGACTTCCCCCAGAGCCGTGACACGCAACCGTGCCGGGTACAATAGCGCATAGTTAACTCTTAGTTGTTGAAGCTTTCTTTTACAGTCTCCAAATTTAGCTCTTTGTCTCTGTAGCTCGGGGGAGAAGTCCGGATATATCGAAATCCTGGCACCATTATGCTGGATATTTCTTAACTCTCTTGCCTTCTGCAGGATAGTGACCTTGTCACGAAAACATAAAAGTTTAAAAATAAAAGGCCTGGGATGGCCCCCTGGAGCTGAGGTCCTGGGAGCTATCCTATGTGCGTGCTCTATGGCGAAGGTGTTTGAGAATGAGTCCCTGCCGAATTTCTCTCTTAGCCACTCCTCCATAAATTTGATGGGATTGTTACCCTCACAGCCCTCTGGGAGCCCAAGTACCCTCAGATTTTCCCTGCGCAACCTGTTTTCCATATTATCCATTTTCTGTAGGCAGTCCCTCAGTTGAATTTTCATGAGTGCTACTTCTTGTTTTAAAGGAAATACCTCATCCTCCATTTGACTGAACCTTTCCTCCAAAGCTGTTCGTATGCATACTGCGCGCACATCTCCCTTGACAGTTAACAATTCATCCCTAATGCCCTTAAGCTGCTCGGACAGTTCATTAATTGATTGTTTACAGCTATTAACAGCCAGAAAAATGTCATTTAGGGATGGCTCTTTTTCATTGGTCGGGTCACACTGACCTCCCCCTATTGCCCCCTCTGTACCCAAGACCTGTTGTTTTTCTGGGCCTCCTCCTGCTGCTGCTGGGCCCGCTGGTGGTATAGCTACCATAGTCCCATTCTCTTGGGCCTGACTTCTCCTCCCAGGGTGGCCAATTTGGTGCTGGGCTCCCCCTGTACTACTCGTCTTTTTAGGGGTTTGATTCGGGGTATGTGCAAAGCGCTCCAGTTTGGCTGCCACTTGGTTCCCCTTTTCCTTCGTACCACGAGGTCCAGGGGCCCCCAATCCCTCCTGCGCTGGTCCATCCTCCATCCCCTTCCTCCTCGTCATGCCGACAGGGTACTATTCCCACCGCGGTGCTGAGTATCGCCCTGGCCTGGGGGTGTACCTCTTCTCCCCCACCAAGTTATTAGCTATATGGACTGTATGAGCCTTTTCTTTAACAAGCCTTTGTAAGCTGGTGTACTGCAGGTGAGTAAGTAAATAACCACCTACTCACCCCCTCCAACGCTGTGGGTAGGCTCCTCTGCTGCTTGGTTAATGCTCTTCTTCAAGGGCTCTCCAACACCCCAGCTCAGTCCTGGATGTCAGCGCCCCCCTCTCTCACTGGGCTGAGCGCCGCCGGTGTCCTTCTCAGGAGTGCTGTGTGCGATCAGCGATCAGCTAAACACAGGCATAGACACAGTGTGTGTAGGTTCAGCTGCACTCCGTCCAGGCAGCGTGACAGCGTGTCACAGGCACAGTGTGTGTGAGTTCAGCTCCGCTCCGTCCGGGCAGCGTGACAGCGTGTCACAGCGCCGTGTATCCAGGAAGTGTGCCGCAGCTGTTACAGCCTCCAGGTGCTTCAGGCGTTCCCCCCTCCTCAGCGTCCTTTCCCAGCCATGCTGCGTCCTTATCTCAGGAGCGGGAGTGAGAGCGAGGGGAGAGGGTCAGGTCCGGCTGCATCGCTCTCCCTCACCTCAGCATCCGGTCACGCCCCCCCCCCCGCGCCTGCCTCGGGATCCTGGCATTTCTAGTCCTGTCACTTTGTAAAACCATGTAATGGTTGCATCGATTGGATCGGACCGCGAGACAGCACTTTTCAGCATGGTGAAGGAAATTTCAGGAAAGTCTTATTCGTGACACATTTATCTCAAGAAATAACTTGGGGGTCGTTGCTTTTTCAGGTGGTGGTCGGGCGGGCCTCCAGACAGTCGTGCATGAATACAAAAAGAGAGAGAGGAGAACGTTAGTGTACAGATATTGGCGGAATGCCGGACAGGAGCAGAGTGTTGGCCATGAAAACTAGATACTTATAAGGGGTGTAATGTGGACGAGTAGAGTGGGATCCCCACAGGGGACAGAGTCTGAGCAACAGCCAGTATCATCCATGGCCCTTGATGGTAGGGATAGTCAACACTGCCTGTTATTGCCAGGTCCCTGGGTTCACCACACCTGCTCACAGGGCTCAGATTAAAGCAGTAGGTAGACTAGGGGAGGTAGAATTACATTAAGACATAAAAACTGGATGTCCAGGGATACTTTAGTTACAGGCAAAGTCTTTTTTAACAAAAATGATATGACTGATGTCTTAGTTACATTATCTTGAGAAGATAGAGGAAAGAAACCAAAGGAAAACTTAGAGAGCATATTATTAAAGAAGAAAAAAGAACGGAAGACAGGTGAGTAATGAAAATGAACAGGAAAAATAGTGGGAATAATAAAAAAAACAAAAAAATGAAAAAACTACAGATTGAATGCTGCTCCAACCAAGACTGTTAAAGAGCCTTGAATCTGTATTAAAAAAACGAATACATCAGTTGAAAAAAATAAAATAAAATAAAAACAAAATAAAAAAAAAACAAAAACAAATGTTTTTCTTAAAAAAAAAAAAAAACTCCTCTCCCATTAACAGAACTTTTGCAGGTCAGGTACACAGATATTAACAACAAAAGGGAAAAAATAAAAAAAATTAAAGAAAATAATAAATACAAAATAAAAAAATGATTAAAACTTTTAGAATTTAGGTAAACCTGACTGCACTTGATTACTAAAAATTGAAGAGGATTATCCCTAGAACAATATAGTTCTAGGGTCCTCTCTTAAATGCGCAACTTCTTTGTACTGATCTGGATTGGATCTGGCTTCCTCAGAGATTTGTTTCTGAGTTAGTGGCCTTTCTGTTCCTTGAGAGAAGATACCTCATTGAGATACACATTCTCATAGCTTTGGCGTTCATTCTCCTGATAGTAACGCACATTATTACCTGCATCAGGAAAAGCAATAAGGCTGCACAGGTTAGGACAACAACAGGGTGTAGCAAAATGTTTAGGAAAGCTGTAGCGTTAGGACTGTACCCAAATAAACTTTCCCACCAGGAAATCTTAGCGTCTGCGTCTAAAGCGTGGCATACTTGGATCAATCTATTTTGATCATGGGTGAGTCGTATGGTGGCTTGTTTTTCAGCATCTCTTAGTACATTTAATATTTCATCCTGTTGTCCGAAATCCATCAGCCAAGCTTTTAACTCAGCCCCAAATCCCAGAGGAAGTTTCTGTAGGTGTAAGGGGATGTCAGTTTGCTATAAAACCTTTCTTCAGGGGTGATCGGAGTACAACCCGGTGTTCCTGCTATATCCATGCCACGAGCCAGAGGAGGTGTATCATAGACTCCCCGAGGTAGTGTACCCTGCTGAGTACCATTTAACCTGATGCTGAAAACCGTGCATCATTAGACATGTGATACTAGCACCAGTACCCTGGTCTCCAGTAGTTTTAACTTTGTTTAGGACCAGTTGAGACACTACCCCGGCATCCATTAGAACCCCCCCCCCCTGTGCCAGCATTGTTGCCTTTTCCCATAGCACAACCCCTACCTTTTTCTAGCACTCATCAGTACCAGTCATCTGAGGTTGTCCATACTCAAACCATCAGAATAAGATGGACTCCAGGGTGTAACCCAGTAGAGTCTGATAGGATAGTGCCCAGATTGACCGTGATGTCTGCACAATGTTCCATCCCTGCCATTAGGGATGAGAACAGTGCAAGTAAGATTTTTGACGATCCTGGAACTGAGTCATGCACCAATCTATTAGGACTCATAGGCAACCTGGATACTATCCCCACCTGTCTGTCCCTGCAAAGTGATGCTTGACAGAGCAAGTTGGCTTTCCTAACCCCTTCCCTGATATGTAGCACAAGACCCCCCCAATGTGATCCTGAGTATCTCCAGGTCCATAGTGTTTTAAGGTACCCAGTGCCCTACCTCCAGCTCCAAAGACCGTCTCCATTAAGCCTCTCTTTCCTAAGGATGGGAAATATTCAGAATACCCGGATTGAAAACCACCTGCCACCAGGTACACTAGTTTCTTTATAGAGGCTGCACACCTTATGGGGCACTGGTCTTCCTGTCATGCAGGACACAGACCACTAGTAAAGGTACGCAAGGAGTCTAGGACAGGAAGGACAACTATGGGTATCCACTGAGGAGAATACAGCGTGCCCACACAACTCCATCCCTGTGCCTGGATTTCAGAGACCATGCCCAGGGTATACAATGCACCTCTACCTATGGTTAGGTTCAAGGAACCCTCTAGTTCCATGACTAACGTTACATCGGTATTCTTTAGGACACAGAAACAAACTTGTTTATGTCCCATATAATACCCAGGTGCTTCCTTCCCAGCAATGACCTCTCCATCCAGAACACAGAGTGCAATATCTTCCCAACATTTTTAGCTCACCACCATGTATTGACCTGGCCTATAAAGGACATCATGGTCATGCTTTCGGCAGAGGGAAGTATCACCCTGCCTCCAGCTTCCATCTTCTCTGATCCCATGTGGGTAATTTAGCCTCAAATGCAACAAGATAGAATCCTCAGTCAGTAAGCCCATTGATGCCACCAAATATCTGCAGGTACATCTAAAGGAAATTGGAAAACAAAAATTGCATAATGTGTATCCAGCTCGAGGAACTGCTGCTAACAAACACAAAGAAACAAAATCCCTTACAGCACTGAGGCGCCGGGATCACTGAACAGTAGCGTGTACATGGGCCGACCGCTGTGCCTTGAAACACACAGATATTAGATTAGTGACAGATACGCCACAGACACATTAGAACAGTGTCCCTGGGCCATAAGCAGGTTTCAAATACACTTGGGGACACACAGATTGCTAGGTACATTAACATACCTTAGCCTAAGGCAAAGAGCCACTCTTGAAAAGAAAGCACTGGCTGGGTGTGTAACTAATTACCATAACCGCAGGGGTAGTCTTAAACAAATCTACACAAGTCAGCATAGCCACTGATTTTCTAGAATTGGATCAGAACATACAAAACTTAGGTAGTCAAAAACACAGCCAAATGGGCTGACAAATAGAAGCATCAACTAGATAATGGTGCTAAAACCAGGAAAAATAAAAAATTGTCTATGGAGGCTGTGATCTTCTTTGTTCGGAAAGCCGTGTAACCCAATTATCGAATCTGAGGGATAAAACACCGATAAAATTTAGTAATAAACATGCCATTGTTCGCCTAGAAACAACAAATCAATGGTTATACCTGTAACAAGACATTAGCATATGAAACACAAATATACATTATATTACATTACATAAACAGTGCACTTTTTTTTTCTTTTTTTTTAGATACCAAAAAATTGTTGAGCTCAAATTATCATTAATATGTATTACTTAATACATATTAATACCACGTGGATTTTTTTGTTTTATGGTATACCAATAATTCCCCAAAAAAATAATTTATTTACCATGGTTGAAAAAAATTAGCAATCCGTAATAAACCTTTTAGCAGTACCATTTATCAACAGATCATAATACCTCACCACAAAGAACCTCTCCAGTACTGTTTTCCTGGAAAACAAACTCATTTTAATACATGTATCTTTCAATTCACTAGTACAGATAATTATCTTGGCTCAGGTAATTTGCATGTCAATACAGTTCGCTGTACCTTTTCACAGACCTGGTGAGAAAGAAGGGGGGTCATTTGGGTGGGCTGTCAGAGCTGAGAACAAACGTCACACAACACGACATATATTGCATACTCCACACACACACACACAATTAGTTAGCTTAAAGATGACCTCTAGACATCACACATATCAGCATGTTTTCTATAATACCCTGTACTTCTTCTTAAACCCATAACATCTGTTTGGTAAGGTTGAAATTCTTTCAGAGATCCATCCCATTTCTTTAGCCCCTTCTCAGCCTGTATGGACGCCTTCTCAGGAGTTTGGAATGGGACCCCTGACCCAGGTGGTCCATACTTCCTACACCTAGGTCATGTGGCGAAGCATGCAGAGTACACTTCAAAAATCACGTCTTGTGGTCCTATATGGATTATGCTTACCGACTTTTTGACTGGAACTGGATAGACAGAATCTCGCGATATGGCCCAGTAAACCACATAAGTGGCATTTTATCTTATTTAAAGTGGTACAACACCTCGTAACAAAGGGCCTTGTTTTAGATGACTGTGGGATGGCCTTTCCTGGAATAGTAGTTTTTACCTGCGGCTTACAAAATATAGGGGCAATTTTCACCTTCCTGGGATTTATTCTTGTTGGCACATACCTTAGGTGTGGAGGATATCCCCCTGAATTCAGACATACCCAAATCCGTTGCCTCTATCTGACTGGGCAACTGAAGTCATATGGCCGTGCCATCTTTGTGTGATGATCACGGTACATATCTTCCCATATTTAAGTTTTAACCTTTCTTAGAACACCTCTTCCTCGTCCAACAATCCCAATCACGAATATCCTAGGGCCCATATTTAACCCATCCTTACGGACACTTGGACCCTACCCTGATTTCCCAACTTTTTATAGGTTGATCCTCCAGAGGTAGCGACCCTCTGGATTGTGATTGGGTTGACAGGTACCGCCCCTGTCACCGTTGCTGGTTTTTTTTTTCACTACTTGTCAGAACAATTTTTTCCGGACTCTGCATACAGAGAACCCTGCGCTTTACTTTCGGAGCAGTTATGGTTTGTGCCTTTATCGCGATAACCGGCCCCCGCATTCCGGTTATTTTACACGGCCTGAGCGGGCTGCTAGCGTACTACTCCTAATGTTCCCTGTTCTGACTATAGTCCTTAAAAAAAAAATAGCTTGGAGATTTTCCAAACTATAATAGTTCAATCTCCCCCCGTGGACTTTTCAGAAGTATTCTAAAGGAAATGCCTAACGAAGGGCTATTACTTCTGTTATTTCCATAATGATTAACATAAACTTGGATAATCAGGACCCTATGTGTGCTTGTAGTACAGGAGGCAGTTAACTGAGGCACACCTAATTTCAATATGATTGGTAGCAGTTTATAATATAGCCAGTTTATACAGGTCTAATTACAAAGCTCACCATCCACAGTTAGTAGTTTACAAAGAGACAGATTCATACTAGGGCTGAAACAACTAATCTACAACCAATCGACCACAAAATCAATCGACTACTACCTTCACAATCGATCAATCGGCCAGTAACACAATGGGGGTTAAAAAACAAAAACAAAATGAGCCCTCTATAGTACAAAAAGAGCAAACAATCGCAAACGTAAATATAACTTTCACCGTTCTACAGTAAAAAATGAACCCCTTACAGTAGTGACTATCTGCTCCCCCCTGCGCCACAAAGGGCCAACCCTAGCCTTCTCAACCCCATTATGTTAATAAACGTCTTAGACCTGGTTCACATCTATGTGCTTTTCTGGTGCCTTTTGCAGAAACACACTACAGTTCATTCACATGGCCTCCCATGAGACATGTTCACATCCATGCCCCCCGCAGCATATTTGGAAAGGGTCAGGGACTCCCTCTTCAATGAAAAACGGCGCCTCTTCTGTTCAATACACTTCAATGGAGAAGCTGCAGAAAAACATGCAATGCGCACCTGCAGCAACCCGTGTCCTCCAATCTGACCTACAACAACCTGGCCAGAAAAAAACAAAAACGCAAATCGCAGCAAAATCACGTGCGCAAAAATAAAAAAAGCACAGCAAAAAGCACTGCAGAAACAGATCAAAAGCAAACTGCATAGGCGTGCACCGAGCCTCATGCTTGCCACACAGATCAATTTTCAGACAAGAATATTCAGACGAAAAATCTTTGTACCTTCGCTGAATGGAAAAAAAAATGTTTGAAATTTTAACTTGTTTTTAACATTCAGTTTTTAAAGTCAATGTAATTTCTGAACAAAAACCACATACACTGTCTGACAATTCCCTTGACCAAGAAGTTCCCTATTATCTCCAAATTTTCCCATCACTGTAGTGGAAAATAAACATCGACCCAACCCCACTAACGATTAGAAAATCGAAGGAATGCTCCCAAAATGACACCCTTCTTAAAAGAAGACATTGTTTTTTTTTTTTTTTGGTTAAAATAAAAAATTTGATCTCTGAGCCTGATGATATCCACCAGACTCACCCCCCCCCCCCCCCCCACCAACAGTACACACAGCATACATCCTCCAACAGCATACACAGCATATCTCTCCTCTAATAGTCCACACAGTACATCTCTTCTGTCTGCCACTCCCAGAGTGGACCAAACATCCTGCTCCCTAACCATAACTGCATAGAGATATCTAAGAATAAATTGCCCCCTTCCTAAACTCTTGCAGGATATACAATACGAGCCTCAAAACAATGAATTGCCCTCTGAAGAACTCCAAAAATATTTAAAAACACGCACCGCTAAAAGTACAAAAACTCAGTTAAAGCTATTAAATTCAATGCAAAGTAGAACGGATGGCTACACACATACAAAGGAATTGGAGCAGCTTCCCCTCTGGGATGATTTACAGGCTAAAAAGCACAAAATCCCTAAACTGCACTTCTCAAAATGGCCGCCGACCATGGCCTCATGGTGACTACAACAAAAGCCAGGCCACAACAAAATGGTGCATTTTCCCGCCAAAACCGAAATCCAATACAAAAATCGCCACTCTTCTACTGAAAAGTTGATAAAAAAGTACAAACACAGAACACCTACAAAAGCTTACATTCACTTAAAACAGAAATAATGCCTAGAAACAAAATGGTGGCTCATGTAACATGGTTTCACACACAAAGGAATGGTGGCTGCACCTTCCCCTATAGGATGACCCACAGGCCAAACAGCACAAACCAAAGCCAGGCCACGACCACATGGTAGACTACAGCAAGATGGCCGACGAAAACCACAGCACAGTCACATGGTAACAACAAAAGGAAATGGCAGACGAAAGCCAGGCCACAACAAAATTAGCGCATTTTCCCACCAAAACTAAAATTTCTCCCCACAAAATTACACATTTGAGATACTAAATGAACACTTACCAACATTTCATTCTGCATACCACTAGGGATCTTGGCAGGCCTCAAATACAGGCTCTCCAACCAAACAACACATCCGAAAAAGCCAAAAGTTACATAAAACTGGTAGTTGCAAATGAACATCGAGCCACAGTCTCACGGTGACCACAAAATGGCCAATGAGAAAAGGGGCACACTAAAACACCAACACATGAAATGCAATTGTTGATCCTGCTAAATCAGACTTCTTCATTACATAGTAGGTGAGGTTGAAAAAAGACACAAGTCCATCAAGTCCAACCTATGTGTGTGATTATGTGTCAGTATTACATTACATATCCCTGTATATTGCGGTCATTCAGGTGATTATCTAATAGTTTCTTGAAGCTATCAATGCTCCCCGCTGAGACCACAAAGACTGACTACACATTTTTAAATGCACACTTAACCATAGACACACAGTTTAGGAACAGTTCCACTGAAAAGTATGTAATCTCGCCGCACAATTGAGAGTGCACACTTAGCAACACATGCTATCCAATGAAACAACAACGCCACAATATAACACAGCTCAAACATACCCACTTTTCTCAAAGTTCAATCCTTCTTCAGGCATCAGCTTTCACAGAAAAAACATCTCAGAAATACAAACAGCGTTCCCGGGATCCTGAGACCATCCCACCCACAGTGAATGCTTGCATGATCTTTTCATCTCAAAAACAAAAAGAAACCCTCCCCCATGCATGGCCACAAACATGCAGTTACTTACATTACTTACATATTGCTCAGACATCCATACATTGCAGGTTGCCACTAATCCCACATCTATAATCATACACAATATGCAGTTTCCATTTCTATTTCTCATATGCATTATTCAAAATCAGTCTCATCAAAGAATTAGCATAGACAAAAGGTAAACAGGAAAGTTCTGATAAGTTTTTTTTTTTTTTAAAACAACAATGTTACCAATGATAATAAATATTGCTATAATGGTCATACCCATGCTATCAAGAGATTAATAATGTATTAAGGCAAAATCCTACAGTAGAAAAAGTTACAGAAAAGAAAAGAGACATAGAGATACATTGTATGGAGAAGTCTTACGTAACCATCCTTCATCTAGACCGTCAGCCGAAGAGCACTAGCCCCTCTAGTTTTTTTGGTTTTATGTTGTTAGAACCCACTCCCACCAATCAGAACTCGGGGTCACTTCATTGGTTCAGAAGAGGCATTGAATCCTGATTGGCTACCCCTGAAGCCTAAAGTTCATTGGTTAAGTTGGCTTAACTTCTGATTGGCTGTAATTTCAAGCCCAGTTGAACATCAAGCTTAAACATTAGACTCTCTGGACTGTGGTGGAGATTTTGCAATCCATATTTATATCTTTAGGGGAACTCTCTAAGAAAAGGACTATATTTTGTGATATTAGGTTGAGCCGAGCTTCGATTTTTCCTGGTTCTCAAAAGCTGTTGAATGTAATGTTTAGGCAGGTGATAATTCACCACCTGGTTGGGGGGTCTTTTGACATGCTAATTGTCGGAATTGGTTATATTGAGTAGGGATGAGCTTCGTGTTCGAGTCGAACCCATGTTCCACTCGAACATCGTCTGTTCGCCCGTTCCCTGAATTGCGAACGATATGAGCCGTTTGTGCCAAATTCGTGTGGCGCGTCACGGCCCATAATTCACTGCGGCATCGCAGTGCATTGCTGGCTGATGATTGGCCAAGCATGCACTATGACCCGCATGCTTGGCCAATCACAGCGCCGTCTAAACAGTGAGCCGTAATTGGCCAAAGCCAAGGAGGCTTTGGTAGACATGTGCACACTGAAATATTTCGTTTCGGAATTTCGTTTTCGTCTGAAAAATAAATTTATTTAGTTACTCCCGAAATTCGTTTTTATTTATTTCATTTTTCGTTAAAAATTGCATTCGTCCGAAAATCCAAATTAAGGTCGAATCTGTCATTGAAGGCTTATGGTGTCTGTCGAATGTTCAAAGAAGATTCGACAGAGCAGCTAAACTGTACAACGCCGTATAGTTTACCTGCTCCGTCGAATCTTCTTAGAACTTTCAACAGACACCATAAGCCAAAGTACGTGTGTACTTAGTTCTAGCTATTTTACTGCTCCACCTCTTTGGTTGCAATCAGCCAATAACATTCATCATTATCATTATTTTTATTTATCTTTTCTCCCCTACGTCGAATCTTTTCTCCCCTACGTCGAATCTTTCCTTCCCTACGTCGAATCTTTCCTCCCCTGCGTCGAATCTTTCCTCCCCTACGTCGAATCTTTCCTCCCCTGCGTCAAATCTTTCCTCCCCTACGTCGAATCTTTCCTCCCCTGCGTCAAATCTTTCCTCCCCTACGTCGAATCTTTCCTCCCCTGCGTCGAATCTTTCCTCCCCTACGTCGAATCTTTCCTCCCCTGCGTCGAATCTTTCCTCCCCTACGTCGAATATTTTCTCTCTACGTCGAATCTTTTCTCTCTATGTAGAATAATCTTGGACTAATAGAGCTAAGGTTAGGCACATTCGACCACAGGTTTGATGGACACAGATTGTTATTGTCATCATCATGTCGAATCTCCTATCTATATCGAACTGTTGTAGCAACGAAAATGAAAATAAAGCATTTGTTTATGTCGGATCTTTCGTTTTTCGGACTCTGCACTTTCGTTATCGTTTGTTAAAACGATAACGAAAATACCTAAAATTCGGACGAAAATGCATTCGGACGAAAACGAATGCACATATCTAGGCTTTGGCCAATTATGGCTCAGGGGATTTAGTACACGCCCCACACTATATAAGGCGGCGGCCCTGTGTAGTGTGTGTTCCGGTGTTGAAAGAGATAGACAGAGAGACAGTGTCATTTGATTTGATAGATTAGGCAGAACAATCAGTCAGTTAGCTGCACTTACAGTGTATTGTGTATATATATGCATACCAGGTGTTGCATATATATATATATATATATATATATACACTGTATTCAATTTAGCTAGATCCGTTCCTGTTATCTTCCTACTGACAGGCAGGCTTGTCTTGTTACAGTATTTACAGCTACCTGAAGAAAATTGCTGGTGTTCTTTTGATCCTATTAGTACCACAGTCAGGCAGCTAGACTATTTACAGTTAGTGCAGTGCGTCCTGCTCACAGTGTTCAGCTAGATCCGTTCCTGTTATCTTCTTACTGACAGGCAGGCTTGTCTTGTTACAGTATATACAGCTACCTGAAGAAAATTGCTGGTGTTCTTTTGATCCTATTAGTACCACAGTCAGGCAGCTAGACTATTTACAGTTAGTGCAGTGCGTCCTGCTCACAGTGTTCAGCTAAACCTACAAGTTAGTGGGGTGCGTCCTGCTCACAGTGTTCAGCTAAACCTACAAGTTAGTGGGGTGCGTCCTGCTCACAGTGTTCAGCTAAACCTACAAGTTAGTGCGGTGCGTCCTGCTCACAGTGTCCAGCTAAAACTACAAGTTAGTGGGGTGCGTCCTGCTCACAGTGTTCAGCTAAACCTACAAGTTAGTGCGGTGCGTCCTGCTCACAGTGTTCAGCTAAAACTACAAGTTAGTGTGGTGCGTCCACCTCACAGTGTTCAGCTAAACCTACAAGTTAGTGCGGTGCGTCCTGCTCACAGTGTTCAGCTAAAACTACAAGTTAGTGCTGTGCGTCCTGCTCACAGTGTTCAGCTAAACCTACAAGTTAGTGCTGTGCGTCCTGCTCACAGTGTTCAGCTAAACCTACAAGTTAGTGTAGTGAGACCTCTGCACAGTGTTCATCTAAAGCTACAAGTTAGTGCAGTGCGTCCTGCTCACAGTGTTCAGCTAGATCCGTTCCTGTTATCTTCTTACTGACAGGCAGGCTTGTCTTGTTACAGTATTTACAGCTACCTGAAGAAAATTGCTGGTGTTCTTTTGATCCTATTAGTACCACAGTCAGGCAGCTAGACTATTTACAGTTAGTGCAGTGCGTCCTGCTCACAGTGTTCAGCTAGATCCGTTCCTGTTATCTTCTTACTGACAGGCAGGCTTGTCTTGTTACAGTATATACAGCTACCTGAAGAAAATTGCTGGTGTTCTTTTGATCCTATTAGTACCCAGTGGCGGCTGGTGCTCAAAATTTTTGGGGGGCGCAAACAAACTGAAAAATTCTGGAAAAAAAAACATCAATCGCAGCCACTGTCATCAAAATACAGCCACTGTGTCATCAAAAATGCACTCACTGTGTCATCAAAAACGCAGCCACTGTGTCATCAAAAACGCAGCCACTGTGTCATCAAAAACGCATTCACTGTGTCATCAAAAACGCAGCCACTGTGTCATCAAAAACGCAGCCACTGTGTCATCAAAAACGCAGCCACTGTGTCATCAAAAACGCATTCACTGTGTCATCAAAAACGCAGCCGCTGTGTCATCAAAAACGCATTCACTGTGTCATCAAAAATGCATTCACTGTGTCATTAAAAACGCATTCACTGTGTCATCAAAAACGCATTCACTGTGTCATCAAAAACGCATTCACTGTGTCATCAAAAACGCATTCACTGTGTCATCAAAAACGCATTCACTGTGTCATCAAAAACGCAGCCACTGTGTCATCAAAAACGCATTCACTGTGTCATCAAAAACGCATTCACTGTGTCATCAAAAACGCAGCCACTGTGTCATCAAAAACGCATTCACTGTGTCATCAAAAACGCATTCACTGTGTCATAAAAAACGCATCCACTGAGTCATAAACAATGCATCCACTGTGTCATAAAAAACGCATTCACTGTGTCATAAAAAAGCATCCACTGTGTCATAAAAAATGCATCCACTGTGTCATAAAAAATGCATCCACTGTGTCATAAAAAATGCATCCACTGTGTCATAAAAAATGCATCCACTGTATCATCAAAAACGCATTCACTGTGTCATAAAAAACGCAGCCACTGTGTCATAAAAAACGCATTCACTGTGTGCACTGATCCCAGAAACCATGATTGTCTCCTTAATAGCAGCCAGCATCTCTTTGAACAAGGGGGAAGAGGGGCAAGTTATCAAAGAAAGATAATCACAGTGATTTGGGGGGCTGGGAGAGGATGCTTTATGTGCTAGGGGCCACTTTGGGAGCAGAGAGGATTTGTGCTGGGGGGGGGGTCTAATTTTATATTCAACCCCCCTTCTAGCACAAATCCTTTCTGCTCCCAAAGTGGCCCCTAGCACATAAAGCATCCTCTCCCAGCCCCCCAAATCACTGTGATTATCTTTCTTTGATAACTTGCCCCTCACGTCCTGTGTATGTGTCCATTCTCCTCCCCCTCCCCCTCTGTCTGTGTATAGGTGTCTTCAGTCCGTGTGTAGTGAGACAGGAGGGAGGGGGGGGGAATGGGGAAGAGAGCGACAGATACATGCAGCTGTGCTGTGCTGGAGCTCACCCTCCTTGCCAGACAGCAACCCATCCCTCATATGGCTCTTACCTTCCTCCTGCAGCTCCGCTCAGCTGAAGAACGGAGCTGCCGACATCATTTCCGGCTCTTGTCTGTTTCACGAAAGCCGGAAGTGACCTCAAGATTTGAAAAGCAATGCTCCCGCCCATAGAATCACACTGATTTTACGAGCGGAAGCTAATCGGCGTTTTCGTTTGCGCCACAAGGCGGGTTAAAAGCCAGCAAATGAAGCGCCGCGTCTGCAATCTCATGATTGCATTGACATGGTGCTTCCCATAGTGCACTGGCGTCCGGCGCCACAGTGCACTTTGTTAAAGGACTTTTTTTTTTTTGTTCTTAAAGGGGCCGTTTTAAAAAAAAAAAATTTTTTTAATTTTTTTTTTTTTGACTACAGGAGGGGGGGCGGCGCCCTGGCGCCCCCTATGGACGGGCCGCCACTGTTAGTACCACAGTCAGGCAGCTAGACTATTTACAGTTAGTGCAGTGCGTCCTGCTCACAGTGTTCAGCTAAACCTACAAGTTAGTGGGGTGCGTCCTGCTCACAGTGTTCAGCTAAACCTACAAGTTAGTGGGGTGCGTCCTGCTCACAGTGTTCAGCTAAAACTACAAGTTAGTGCTGTGCGTCCTGCTCACAGTGTTTAGCTAAACCTACAAGTTAGTGTAGTGAGACCTCTGCACAGTGTTCATCTAAAGCTACAAGTTAGTGCAGTGCGTCCTGCTCACAGTGTTCAGCTAAAACTACAAGTTAGTGTGGTGCGTCCACCTCACAGTGTTCAGCTAAACCTACAAGTTATTTTTTTGCGAGCTCTGCACAGTGTTCACCTAAAGCTACCTGTAGAAGGTTGGTGGTGTTTTCCTGATCCTATCACTACCGCAGGCAGCTAAAAAAGCTACAAGTTAGTTTTTTGGGAGTTCTGCACGGTGTTCAGCTAAAGCTACCTGTAGAAGGTTGGTGGTGTTCTCATACCTCAGGCAGGCAGTTGATTTTGCTAGCTGCAGTATCAGTATATATATACATTTAGTACAGTGCGTCCTGCTCACAGTGTTCAGCTAGATCCGTTCCTGTTATCTTCCTACTGACAAGCAGGCTTGTCTTGTTACAGTATTAACAGCTACCTAATGCCCTCCAGGGGCCAGCCTAAGGGCATCACATTGACTGCATCACACTCCAAAGCTCCACATGTGCAGGGCGCTGCAGTCTCTGCGCGTTATTCAAAAAGTTCTTTGGTGTGGGCCTTTTTTGAGACGAGTGCATCAGATCGCACCGCTGCTATTTGCAACATATGTCTCAAGCGTATCTCGCGTGGCCAAAACATCTCCCGCTTGGGTACCACATGCTTGACCTGTGTTCATATGTTGACCTGCCATGCAGTTCTTTGGCAAGCGTATCTAAAAGACCCACACCAAAGAACAAAGAGGACCTCTCCTTGCTCCTCATCAGCTGAGATCTCCAACCCCACTATACCTTCAGTCCTCTCTGAGGCCTGCACTGAGAGGAATGAAGGTGTAGAATTAGGTGATACAAAATAAATAAAGAACCCAAGAAAGGGTTAACGCTGCGCTAGAAGAGTGTATATTGAAGAGTGACTGTTAAAGCCGCCAGCACTAAAAGTCTAATACTAAACTCTAATACATCAAAAAAACAAAATAAGTGCAGCGCTGAAACTTAATATGAAATGTATATCAAACTGGAAATACCCATAAGAAGTGATTAACCCACCAACAATAAATTGAATAAAGGTAAATACAAAAAATCAAAAAAGTCTCCCATAGAAGACTAAAACAAATATCTCACCATATACAAAAAGTGAAAAATTTAAAAATATATATAAGAAGGTGAATCAAGTCCCAATTACAAACAATGCAAACTTAAAAAGTCAAAAAGTCCATAAACAAAGTGAATTGGAGACCAGAGTGCATATGTTCAGAGGAAAAAGTGACATAGGTGAGTCCAGCATCCAGAGTAATTCACACCCAAGTGAGATATGAGGCTCCTTACCAGCTCGAGGTGACCACCATAACAGTGGTCTGACCAGGCATTTGGGAAATTATCAGGTCACCCACAAACCTATGCCGATATTCACAGTTGAAAACGTGGTACTCAAAAGATAAAAACAAGAAAGGCTCCCATAGTGTAAAATTGCAATATAGTGTGGTTGATTGAGCTATAAGATTGCACTTACAGGAATCTTCATCCATTAAAAGCATGTAACCAAACATGAGGATCGCGGCGTCTCCACGAGCTTCCGCCTGCTTACTGTGTATGTCCCATCAATCACAAAGGAAAACGTAATGACGTCAGCGTCACAGGCTCCTCCCTACGCGTTTCGTCATGATAGGACGTCGTCTGGGGATTGGCCAAGTGACGCGGTCATCACGCTTAAGGTTTAAATAGTCCCACGGCGCCATGTTAATTACTGGCTACTCGGGTAGAGAGGATGGGAACAAAACAAGCACCGCCATATTGACTTCTGGCCGCTTATGTAAGCCAAGTAGGGAACATAAGAATTAAATAAGCATTCAAATATAGGATTTCCGCCATCTAGTGGTTATAAATAATAACACTAGTGATAAATATTTAATTGAAGAGAGACAAAGAATGGAATAAGGTTCTCGCCATCTAGTGGACAAAAATTATACCACTAGTAAGCTGATGGGTTATATACACTAGCAAGCCGGAAGCCCATGGAAAACATATTGCCACAACACAAAAAAAATTTACACATTGCATGAAAGACAATTATAATAGCAGTACTTTATACACCACCAATACACTAAAAATTGCCACAAACTATTGATCATTAAAAATGCAATAATAAAAAATGAATATGTAAAAATAAAAAAGATATAAAAATGTATTACATTAATTAAGAATTATTTATAAAACGCGTAGGGAGGAGCCTGTGACGCTGACGTCATTACGTTTTCCTTTGTGATTGATGGGACATACACAGTAAGCAGGCGGAAGCTCGTGGAGACGCCGCGATCCTCATGTTTGGTTACATGCTTTTAATGGATGAAGATTCCTGTAAGTGCAATCTTATAGCTCAATCAACCACACTATATTGCAATTTTACACTATGGGAGCCTTTCTTGTTTTTATCTTTTGAGTACCACGTTTTCAACTGTGAATATCGGCATAGGTTTGTGGGTGACCTGATAATTTCCCAAATGCCTGGTGAGACCACTGTTATGGTGGTCACCTTGAGCTGGTAAGGAGCCTCATATCTCACTTGGGTGTGAATTACTCTGGATGCTGGACTCACCTATGTCACTTTTTCCTCTGAACATATGCACTCTGGTCTCCAATTCACTTTGTTTATGGACTTTTTGACTTTTTAAGTTTGCATTGTTTGTAATTGGGACTTGATTCACCTTCTTATATATATTTTTAAATTTTTCACTTTTTGTATATGGTGAGATATTTGTTTTAGTCTTCTATGGGAGACTTTTTTGATTTTTTGTATTTACCTTTATTCAATTTATTGTTGGTGGGTTAATCACTTCTTATGGGTATTTCCAGTTTGATATACATTTCATATTAAGTTTCAGCGCTGCACTTATTTTGTTTTTTTGATGTATTAGAGTTTAGTATTAGACTTTTAGTGCTGGCGGCTTTAACAGTCACTCTTCAATATACACTCTTCTAGCGCAGCGTTAACCTTTTATTGGGTTCTTTATTTATTTTGTATTTTCTGGTGCTACAACGTTGCTGCTGAATTATCGTTATGGATATTTTTGATTTCAGATCTCAACACAATATTGACACTGAGGGTGTCTTCAATGGTAATGGGGAACAGATTGATGAAATAGGTGGTCTTTTCCTCAGACTTAAAAATCTTCTAGTCTCAGAGTTACATACCAGTTGGGATATAGCATACCTTGAACAGTATGTTGCGCAAAAAATGGTACCTCGTAGCTTAAGATGGGAGGTGAGCCCGCAAAAGGGTGAGACAGATTTAGAGGGTTGGTTTGTTTATTTTAACGATATTGGCATTCAGTTTCTTCAGTTTCTAGTGGGGAAGAAACGTAACAAACTTAAAACCCTTAATGATGAAATTTGTTCTTTAAGAGACAAATTGTCTCCTCTTAAGGGTCAAGATATGTATAAGCAGAAATCTGATCAATTGAGACTCTTTCTTGAGAAAGAAGAAATATATCAGAAGAGTAAGAAAAAGAAAAAATATAACCGTGACCTTGCGGACTATTCCAATCGGGTTGTCTTTAAGTGGCAGATCAAAACTGATGAACCTATGGAGGGTGAAGGCACGGGTATTCCTCCCACTATACCAACACAACCACCCCCCCCCTCCTTGTCTAACACCACGGTACTTCCAATACAAGCTGGTGGAGACAATATGAGGGGTTATAGAGGACATCTTTCCCAGGATAGTTATAATGGTTATGGTTCCAATAGATCGAAACATAACACTAGAAATAAAAATAAGAAAAACAACTATAATCAATATAGACATCCTGGAGGTTCACAATTGCCTCAACAGTATGGTAATGGCCCTGGGAGACCTGAGATGTACCCACTGAGGACTCCATATAGGAATCATTTTCCAACACAGGGGACACCTTATAGGAATGACCCTCCAATTTTGAGGACCCCCTATAGGAATGACTATAAACATCAGAGGCCCAGGGATTCGAGAGAAGATCCCAGGGATTTTGTTAATTACCATAAGGGGAGGCCCAATAGGGGTACATCTGGGGATAGGGGTGTTGCCCTACGAAATAGGTTTGCTCCACTCTCTCATTACCGGGAAGAAAATTATGGCTTAGAATCTGCCATCATGAGGCATCCTAATGACCAATACTTGGGACAAAGGGATGAACAGCAAGAATCTCCTTATGGCCTTGACCGAATGGAACAAAATCATTTTTTTCCCATGGGGAATACCAGGCCAAAAAGGGGCTTTGAAGAAAAAGAGGCACTAGAGGGGGGAGGAGGGTCAGGTCCAAAGAAAAGAAAACACTAGATATTACTGGTGTTTTTAACCTGAGCTCAGTCCAGTTATCTCAAGGGGAACAAGCTGTCCTCAGTCGAGGACTCAAATTTGCACCCCCTCGTGCACTAAATAAATTCGAGACATTCATATGAATGGATGGTGCAGCGCTAATCCTGTATGTAAACCTCTAGTGGTTAAAATAGGTCATAGTATAGTACACTAAATGTGTATAAATGGTCTGAAAAGCCAGTGGTGTATTCATACAGGCGATATATCACACTACACGAAATAAAATTAAAAAATTAAAAAATGTGGGTGTAAACAAATTACCAACCTAAAAAACTTAGATTAACATATCAACCATAAATGACCATAACAGTGACTAGTTCAGCATAAGTGACAAAAAACAATTTTAAATAAGGCAGCGTGGATTATACTAAATAATTAACAATCCAAAATTAGCAAAGTGCATTGTGCAAAATACTGTGCAACATAAATTACTAAATCATATATTGGCTTATAGTGTTAGACAACAGACATTCCGTATAAAGTGCAAGTGTGCAGACAAAGGAAAAATATATATAAAAAGCTCCAAAAAGATGAGATATAAGTGAATGTCCCAAAAAAATTTTGATGCAAAAAAATGAAAATCACACAAGAAAAACGTCCTTATTCATGATAACATCTGTGACAATATGGTGCTGGCATGCGCATGTAGCAGTTAATGTGCCTGGTGACTCAAAATCTCATGCAGCTTCGTGTGCAAACACTATAGTGGGTAGTGGCCCCTTACCTCAAAGTAATGGGGCAACAGCATATGACCAAACAGGTTCTTTATCTTTTCCACCTAGCGGCTCCTACGTATTCCTCACCGTCCTGGGGTAAGGTTCCCTCAGATGTGATGCAGGAAGGTATTTATTGATAAAGTGGAATAGAAAGGAGCCCAATAGTGTAATTCCGTTTTATAAGTAACTGGTTTATTAGGCAAAGAAAGCAGGTACTCACATTGACAATTGAATGATACAGTGTTTGTATCCGACGAGCGGCGAGCTCGTAGCCTTCTCTCAGTGTGTCCAGCCTATTCCGTCCCTACGCGTGACGTCACACCGCACGTGACTTCTTCAGGGGATAAGTATAGGCTGTAATAGTGTCCCTAAATAGTGTAGTATTGGCCGGCAATGGGCGGCCATTTTCCCGAAGTTTAATGTATTGAGTTACGGCGGCCATTTTCCTAGAGGTTTTTTTCGCTCTGATTCGACTTAGGATGTATGTCAGCTGACAATTAATGGCCAATAAGGACTGTCAGCTAATTCGATGCCGCTTGTACTGTTAGCATAGGAGGACAGAATCACTTCTAATGACAGAAAGCGAACGGACAAGGGAATCGAATTGCAATTAAAAATAGAATTGCCTACAGGATAGTATTGGTGGTTTAATAATGCCCTACATAAGTGTAAAACGGGCAGAGCTTGTGACGAAATTATATATATGATAATCAAAACGAAGGAGAAGAGAGGCAGCAGACACTGATAGAATGCCGAATATACATAAAAAGTAAATGTAAATATATATACTGGACCATATTGCATTAAAAAATGTTAAAAATAAAATAAAATAAAAATTAGCATTGAATCGATAACAACAGCCTGACGTATGTCAATGAGGAAAATGAGAAGGATTGTGTAACTTTAATAGAATGTTAAACAAATAATATATATATAAAAATATAAAAACAACTTTTAATTCTGGTTAAAATCCCTACACTCGGTTAGAGTTGGAGGACAGGCTAATCTTATAAGAGCTATTAGTTACTCCCCTGAGTGGCATGACAGTGGTCAGGGGGAGTGTGAAAGGGAAATGGGGAATTCCAGCAGATAAGGACTTTACCCAAATATCTCTAAATGTATGGGATTCGGTCCAATTTATATCTAATGATGACTAGAAATGTAAGCCTGCGTGGACATGTAGACTTGCCTAGTGGGTGAGGCAGATAAATAAATAAATATAAGATCTTAATTGAATGGATTTTAAATATAAAAGATATATAGTTAAAATTAATCTAAGATTATTTTAAAATATTTCATTTCACTCTATTTTAACTTTAAATATTCTAAAATATTTCAAAACATCTTAAAAGTCACTCAGGAAACAATTTAGATCAAACTCGATGTTTAAACCACGGGGCCAGAAAGTATCCAAGGTAAAGATCCATTTGGATTCCAATTTACTTAAGGTTCTCACCTTGTGACCCCCCCGCCAGTGTTTTGTGTAAGGGGTGATACCCCAAAACGTCAGGTTAGTGGGGTCTTTGTTGTGGCAGGTGAGGAAATGTTTTGATACACAGTGTTTGTCATAGCCGTTAAGGATATTTTTGACATGTTCCTTGATACGGACTCTGAGAGGTCTTTTGGTACGACCTACATACTGAAGGCCACAGCTACATTCAAGTACGTATACTGCCCCTTCTGTGTTACAGCAAACAAAATCTTTGATTTCGTGGCTCTCTCCTGTACTGGTTGAGGTGAAATTAAACACTTTCTTATTTGGTCGTTTGGTCCTGAGGCATGCAAAACACCTCTTGCACGGAAAAAATCAATTTCCGGAGAAAAAAGTAAAAGGTTCCTTGGGTGGGTCCACAACGTTTTTCACCAATATATCGCTAATCGTTGGGGCTTTTTTGTATATAAATTTCGGGTTTTCAGGGAGGATGTCTTGTAATTGCCTATCTGCCCGTAGGATATGCCAGTGGCGCTTGATTATCCTTTCTATTTTTCTATATTGTACATTAAAGTCTAAGATAAGAGGTATTCCTTCAATTGTGTTTTCTTGTTGAGTGTTTTTTTCTTTAATCAGTTGGTTCCGGTCTAGTTTAGCCACTTCATCAATTTTCGTCTTAATAAATTTTCGATCATAGCCTTTTGTGGTAAATCTCTCGCCCATCTTCTCTGCCTGTTCAAAATATGTATCAATTTTAGTGCAGTTTCTCTTTATTCGCATTAATTGTCCTTTCGGGATATTAAAAATCCAGTTTTTATGATGGCAACTTGTGGTTGGGAGGTAGCTGTTTCTATCAACCCCCTTAAAGTGCGTTTTAGTGCTAAAAGTAGAGTTATCAAGCGAAATCTCTAGATCTAAAAAATTATTTTTTTCTGAACTAATATCCCAAGTTAGTTTGATGTTTCTATCATTGTCGTTAAGCTTCATGAGGAATTCGATTAAATGTTCTTCTTCTCCATCCCAGAATATAAAAATATCGTCAATATACCTTTTATATATGACGAGTTGGCTTGGGCGCTCACTAAAAACATTGTACTCTTCCCACTGTGCCATAAAAAGGCCAGCTATGCTCGGGGCAAATCTGGCACCCATGGCCACCCCAGTCTGTTGATGGTAATAAGATTGATCATACCAAAAATAATTATTTTTGAGGCTGAATTCCAGACATTTAATTAAGAACTTCCTCTGTATGCACGGGAGTTCGGTATATTTCCTTAAACCCCATTTTGCCGCTTCACAGGCTCTATGGTGAGGAATAATTGTGTATAACGCCGACACATCAGCGGTGGCCATGACCCATGATCTATTCTCTCCCTGAATGTTATCTATGACCTGTAACATTTCTTTACTATCTTTCAAATAGGCTTCAGTTTTCTGAACCGCCGGCTGCAAAAAAACATCTATGTACTGGCCCATCCTAGCTGTTATTGACTCGATGCCATTCACTATCGGCCTAGGAGGTGGATCTGTTTTGTTTTTGTGTAATTTGGGAACTGAATAGATAATTGGCGTCCGACAGGATTCTGGTATGAGGAATCTTGCTTCCTTTTTATTCAGTATCGCCTTTTTGACTCCCAGATGGACCACTTGTTCGAGCGCCTTGCGGCATCCAAAAACTGGGTTCTTTAATAATTTTGTATATGTATTGCTATCATTCAGCATGAGGGTCATTGTGTTGTGATATTGTTCTTTAGAGAGTATCACAATCCCTCCTCCCTTATCAGCCGGCCGAATGACAATATCTCGCCTTTTGGATAGTTTGCGGATCCCACTTTTAATATAGTTCGGTTCTTCTTTTTTCTTGATTTTTACATCTTTTAATTCATCTAAAACAATCTTTTTAAAAACATCAATATGCTTATTATCTTTCGCTGGCGGGTTAAAAACTGATCTATTCCTGAGTGAACTATGTAAAATCCCATTGTCTGGTGGTTGTGTAGTTCTAGTTGTTGGGGGGTTCCCTACCATGTATTTTTGTATATTTAATTTTCGTACAAATTTTTGAATACTTATGTTGGTTTCGAATTTGTTAAGGTTTTTTGTGGGTGCATATTTCAACCCTTTATCGAGTACCCCAGGTGGGGTGGCCATGGGTGCCAGATTTGCCCCGAGCATAGCCGGCCTTTTTATGGCACAGTGGGAAGAGTACAATGTTTTTAGTGAGTGCCCAAGCCAACTCGTCATATATAAAAGGTATATTGACGATATTTTTATATTATGGGATGGAGAAGAAGGACATTTAATCGAATTCCTCATGAAGCTTAACGACAATGATAGAAACATCAAACTAACTTGGGATATTAGTTCAGAAAAAAATAATTTTTTAGATCTAGAGATTTCGCTTGATAACTCTACTTTTAGCACTAAAACGCACTTTAAGGGGGTTGATAGAAACAGCTACCTCCCAACCACAAGTTGCCATCATAAAAACTGGATTTTTAATATCCCGAAAGGACAATTAATGCGAATAAAGAGAAACTGCACTAAAATTGATACATATTTTGAACAGGCAGAGAAGATGGGCGAGAGATTTACCACAAAAGGCTATGATCGAAAATTTATTAAGACGAAAATTGATGAAGTGGCTAAACTAGACCGGAACCAACTGATTAAAGAAAAAAACACTCAACAAGAAAACACAATTGAAGGAATACCTCTTATCTTAGACTTTAATGTACAATATAGAAAAATAGAAAGGATAATCAAGCGCCACTGGCATATCCTACGGGCAGATAGGCAATTACAAGACATCCTCCCTGAAAACCCGAAATTTATATACAAAAAAGCCCCAACGATTAGCGATATATTGGTGAAAAACGTTGTGCACCCACCCAAGGAACCTTTTACTTTTTTCTCCGGAAATTGATTTTTTCCGTGCAAGAGGTGTTTTGCATGCCTCAGGACCAAACGACCAAATAAGAAAGTGTTTAATTTCACCTCAACCAGTACAGGAGAGAGCCACGAAATCAAAGATTTTGTTTGCTGTAACACAGAAGGGGCAGTATACGTACTTGAATGTAGCTGTGGCCTTCAGTATGTAGGTCGTACCAAAAGACCTCTCAGAGTCCGTATCAAGGAACATGTCAAAAATATCCTTAACGGCTATGACAAACACTGTGTATCAAAACATTTCCTCACCTGCCACAACAAAGACCCCACTAACCTGACGTTTTGGGGTATCACCCCTTACACAAAACACTGGCGGGGGGGTCACAAGGTGAGAACCTTAAGTAAATTGGAATCCAAATGGATCTTCACCTTGGATACTTTCTGGCCCCGTGGTTTAAACATCGAGTTTGATCTAAATTGTTTCCTGAGTGACTTTTAAGATGTTTTGAAATATTTTAGAATATTTAAAGTTAAAATAGAGTGAAATGAAATATTTTAAAATAATCTTAGATTAATTTTAACTATATATCTTTTATATTTAAAATCCATTCAATTAAGATCTTATATTTATTTATTTATCTGCCTCACCCACTAGGCAAGTCTACATGTCCACGCAGGCTTACATTTCTAGTCATCATTAGATATAAATTGGACCGAATCCCATACATTTAGAGATATTTGGGTAAAGTCCTTATCTGCTGGAATTCCCCATTTCCCTTTCACACTCCCCCTGACCACTGTCATGCCACTCAGGGGAGTAACTAATAGCTCTTATAAGATTAGCCTGTCCTCCAACTCTAACCGAGTGTAGGGATTTTAACCAGAATTAAAAGTTGTTTTTATATTTTTATATATATATTATTTGTTTAACATTCTATTAAAGTTACACAATCCTTCTCATTTTCCTCATTGACATACGTCAGGCTGTTGTTATCGATTCAATGCTAATTTTTATTTTATTTTATTTTTAACATTTTTTAATGCAATATGGTCCAGTATATATATTTACATTTACTTTTTATGTATATCCGGCATTCTATCAGTGTCTGCTGCCTCTCTTCTCCTTCGTTTTGATTATCATATATATAATTTCGTCACAAGCTCTGCCCGTTTTACACTTATGTAGGGCATTATTAAACCACCAATACTATCCTGTAGGCAATTCTATTTTTAATTGCAATTCGATTCCCTTGTCCGTTCGCTTTCTGTCATTAGAAGTGATTCTGTCCTCCTATGCTAACAGTACAAGCGGCATCGAATTAGCTGACAGTCCTTATTGGCCATTAATTGTCAGCTGACATACATCCTAAGTTGAATCAGAGCGAAAAAAACCTCTAGGAAAATGGCCGCCGTAACTCAATACATTAAACTTCGGGAAAATGGCCGCCCATTGCCGGCCAATACTACACTATTTAAGGACACTATTACAGCCTATACTTATCCCCTGAAGAAGTCACGTGTGGTGTGACGTCACGCGTAGGGACGGAATAGGCTGGACACACTGAGAGAAGGCTACGAGCTCGCCGCTCGTCGGATACAAACACTGTATCATTCAATTGTCAATGTGAGTACCTGCTTTCTTTGCCTAATAAACCAGTTACTTATAAAACGGAATTACACTATTGGGCTCCTTTCTATTCCACTTTATCTATAATACCTTCCTGCATCACATCTGAGGGATCTGAGGGAACCTTACCCCAGGACGGTGAGGAATACGTAGGAGCCGCTAGGTGGAAAAGATAAAGAACCTGTTTGGTCATATGCTGTTGCCCCATTACTTTGAGGTAAGGGGCCACTACCCACTATAGTGTTTGCACACGAAGCTGCATGAGATTTTGAGTCACCAGGCACTTTAACTGCTACATGCGCATGCCAGCACCATATTGTCACAGATGTTATCATGAATAAGGACGTTTTTCTTGTGTGATTTTCATTTTTTTGCATCAAAATTTTTTTGGGACATTCACTTATATCTCATCTTTTTGGAGCTTTTTATATATATTTTTCCTTTGTCTGCACACTTGCACTTTATACGGAATGTCTGTTGTCTAACACTATAAGCCAATATATGATTTAGTAATTTATGTTGCACAGTATTTTGCACAATGCACTTTGCTAATTTTGGATTGTTAATTATTTAGTATAATCCACGCTGCCTTATTTAAAATTGTTTTTTGTCACTTATGCTGAACTAGTCACTGTTATGGTCATTTATGGTTGATATGTTAATCTAAGTTTTTTAGGTTGGTAATTTGTTTACACCCACATTTTTTAATTTTTTTAATTTTATTTCGTGTAGTGTGATATATCGCCTGTATGAATACACCACTGGCTTTTCAGACCATTTATACACATTTAGTGTACTATACTATGACCTATTTTAACCACTAGAGGTTTACATACAGGATTAGCGCTGCACCATCCATTCATATGATAACTATTTAGGTCAAGTGATACCCTAATAGGTGCATGCAGCTTTTCCACCCTTAGCCATCTCCATATTTGATAGCGCAGGAATACCTTTATTAAACAAATTCGAGACATTCATAGATGTCCATAAATTCATCCGCAAAATGAATATAAAGAGACACTTTTTGCTGAATCCGATTGGTAATCGGAGTCAGGTGGCTTCCACTAGTGTATATCATAATACCAATGTGGCTCCTATTAGTGTTACTCCTGATACTAACCAAGGAGTTAATTCTACACCTGTTGGTGGATTGGCGGAAGCAAGCATGGTTCGGATTAGACATACTAATCTGGCTAATGCTTCATTATTCAATCCCCCAGGATTTGTAGCCCCTTCTGTTCAAGTGTTTAAAGAGATGGTGATTAGGGACCTGATTGCTCTCAAGACACCAAGATCTGGGGGGCAATTACGACCTTCAACATAATATCAAACAAATTTGCGCACATAATGATATTATTATACGCCCTGCTGACAAGGGCGGTGGCGTCGTTGTTCTGAATAAAAAAGACTATCTAGATGAAATTAACAGACTTTTGTCTGATAGTGTGACTTATACCAAATTGAGGTCGAACCCTACTTTTAAGTATAAGAAAGCACTTTTATCTTTGGTTGATTCTGGATTCCAAACGGGCATTCTGAGTAAAAAAGAAAAATTACATCTGGTGCCCTCAGCACCAAGGGTACCAGTGATGTATTATTTGCCCAAAATTCATAAAAGTTTAATAAAACCACCTGGCCGCCCTATCATTAGTGGCATTGATTCAATTACATCAAGAATAGGCCGCTATGTTGATAATTTTTTGCAACCCCTTGTGGTTAAGACACCTGCTTATTTGAGGGATACGACTCAAGTAATTAAACTTGTAGCTGAATGTGACTGGAGAGAGGGTTGCATCTTGGCAACTGCTGACGTTGCTTCCCTCTATACCGTCATATCTCATCAACATGGCCTTGAGGCTGCTAAGTTTTACTTGGAACAGGATCAATCTTTACCTGCTAATCAAAGGGAATTTATTTTAAATCTTTTGACTTTTGCTACCAGTCATAATTATTTTTGGTTTGGGGGGGATTTTTTTCTGCAGACTGTCGGCGTTGCTATGGGTGCGAAGTTCGCGCCTAGTTTAGCGAACCTCTTTATGGCCCGATGGGAAAGTGAGGAAATTGATGCTAATCCCCCAAAAGAGTTTCGCTTCTGTAGAAGGTACATCGACGATGTCCTTCTCCTGTGGGAAGGTGACTTACCTTCTCTTGAGGCTTTTTTTCATAAGCTCAATTCAAACGATAGAGGGATCTCCTTGCAGTATGAGACTAGCCAAACCCAAATTCATTTCTTAGACCTTAATATTTGTGGCCATTTGATATGACCATTTGATTACAACCACCCACTTTAAAGAGACCGACCGCAATGCCTACATTCCACTCAATAGCTGCCATCATGCCTCTTGGCTTAGGGCAGTTCCTAAAGGGCAGTTCCAGCGGATTCGGCGTAATTGCACTAATTTATCAGATTATCAGCAACAGGCTCAGATCCTCAAAGTGAGATTTTTGGATAAGGGATATGATGAGAGGGAGATTAATGAAACTATTATTAATGTTGGTAATATGAACAGGGAGACTATGCTCCAAGGATCTAGTAGGGTTAACCAGGCAGATGCTAATAAATTTGCCTATTCCCTGGTGACAGGTTACTCCAACCAACATTTCTCAGTCAGAAAGATCTTTAGGAGGTACTGGAACCTGCTGAGGAATGATAAGGTGTTGGGTCCAGTTCTCCCTGACCACCCCGTGGTTATCTTTAGAGGAGCACCCTCTTTATGTCACAGGATAGCCCCCAATGTTGTTAACCCTCCCAAAACCATCTCTTTTTTCCAAACCATGAAGGGTTTCTATCCTTGCAAAAAGTGTGAAATATGCCATATTAACTCCTTTAGAGGACGTAGGTGCGAATCTTTCCAATCAACCCAAACCAATAAATCATACAATATAGAGTAGTTTATCACATGCTCCACGGAGTGTGTGGTTTACATGATTCAGTGTCCATGCTCCAAACAGTATATAGGGCGTACCAAGAGAGCCCTGCAGGTACGCCTGTCTGAGCATGTAGGGAATATTAAGCGTGGTTTCAGCAAACATAACCTTTCTAGACACTATGCGAAACATCACAATAAACAGCTTAAAGGGACTCTGTTTGTTGCTTTGGATAAACTTCAGCCCTATTGGAGGGGTGTTAATAAAGTGAGAGCCATTTCTAGGTGTGAAACGAAATGGATTTTTATGATGAAATCGTATGTACCCCTAGGCCTTAACGTTGACTGGGACATAAATTGTTTTATAAATAATTCTTAATTAATGTAATAAATTTTATATCTTTTTTATTTTTACATATTCATTTTTTATTATTGCATTTTTAATGATCAATAGTTTGTGGCAATTTTTAGTGTATTGGTGGTGTATAAAGTACTGCTATTATAATTGTCTTTCATGCAATGTGTACATTTTTTTTGTGTTGTGGCAATATGTTTTCCATGGGCTTCCGGCTTGCTAGTGTATATAACCCATCAGCTTACTAGTGGTATAATTTTTGTCCACTAGATGGCGAGAACCTTATTCCATTCTTTGTCTCTCTTCAATTAAATATTTATCACTAGTGTTATTATTTATAACCACTAGATGGCGGAAATCCTATATTTGAATGCTTATTTAATTCTTACGTTCCCTACTTGGCTTACATAGGCGGCCAGAAGTCAATATGGCGGTGCTTGTTTTGTTCCCATCCTCTCTACCCGAGTAGCCAGTAATTAACATGGCGCCGCGGGACTATTTAAACCTTAAGCGTGATGACCGCATCACTTGGCCAATCCCCAGACGACGTCCTATCGTGATGAAACGCGTAGGGAGGAGCCTGTGACGCTGACATCATTACGTTTTCCTTTGTGATTGATGGGACATACACAGTAAGCAGGCGGAAGCTCGTGGAGACGCCGCGATCCTCATGTTTGGTTACATGCTTTTTAATGGATGAAGATTCCTGTAAGTGCAATCTTATAGCTCAATAAACCACACTATATTGCAATTTTACACTATGGGAGCCTTTCTTGTTTTTGCCTTTTGAGTACCACGTTTTCAACTGTGAATATCGGCATAGGTTTGTGGGTGACCTGATAATTTCCCAAATGCCTGGTGAGACCACTGTTATGGTGGTCACCTCGAGCTGGTAAGGAGCCACATATCTCACTTGGGTGTGAATTACTCTGGATGCTGGACTCACCTATGTCACTTTTTCCTCTGAACATATGCACTCTGGTCTCCAATTCACTTTGTTTATGGACTTTTTGACTTTTTAAGTTTGCATTGTTTGTAATTGGGACTTGATTCATCTTCTTATATATATTTTTACATTTTTCACTTTTTGTATATGGTGAGATATTTGTTTTAGTCTTCTATGGGAGACTTTTTTGATTTTTTTGTATTTACCTTTATTCAATTTATTGTTGGTGGGTTAATCACTTCTTATGGGTATTTCCAGTTTGATATACATTTCATATTAAGTTTCAGCGCTGCACTTATTTTGTTTTTTTGTAGAATTAGGTGTGTCACAGCCAAGTACTTGTGGGCAATCTGCTTTTGGTACACCGACGTCAGATTGTACCAGGCAAATTTCCCTGCCCCAGCTGCTGCACCGCCGAAAGAAGTTTGCTCCCAGCCATCCACATGCGCATCGGTTGAATGCTAGCTTGGCAAAATTGCTAGCACTTCAACTGCTGCCTTTTCAGTTGGTAGACTCTGCCCCCTTCCGTGAGTTTGTGGAATGTGCGGTTCCTCAGTGGCAGGTACCCAAACGCCACTTTTTCTCACGGAAGGCGATTCCGGCTCTCTACCGGCATATGGAAGGCAATGTCCATGCCTCGCTGGACAGGGCGGTCAGTGGTAAGGTGCATATTACCGCTGACTCATGGTCCAGCAGGCATGGACAGGGACGTTACCTAAGTTTCACGGCGCATTGGGTGACTCTGCTGGCAGCTGAGAAGGCTGCAGGACAAGGTGCAGTAGTGTTAGAGGTTGTTCCGCCACCACGCCTCCAAAATGCTAATGATTGTGACACACCTCTCTCCTCCACCCCCTCCTCTTCTTCTTCCTCCATGGCCTCTTCCTGTGCTTTGTCCTCGGAACCAGCGGTGCTCCGTAGCCGTTCAAGGGGCTACGCAAGTACGCAGGCCAAAAGATGCCATGCGGTGCTTGAGCTGGTGTGCTTGGGGGACAGGAGTCACACTGGGGCAGAGGTTCTGTCAGCTCTGTAGGGGCAGGTTCAGAGGTGGTTGACGCCACACCAACTTAAGGCAGGAATGGTGGTTTGTGACAATGGCACCAACCTCCTCTCTGCCCTCCGACAGGGACAAATGACCCATGTGCCCTGTTTGGCTCATATCCTTAACTTGGTGGTGCAGCGGTTCTTGGGCAGGTACCCGAGCTTACAGGATGTCCTGAGGCAGGCCAGGAAAGTCTGTGTGCATTTCCGCCGGTCATATAATGCCAGTGCTCGGCTGACGGACCTCCAAAAGGAGTTTAACCTGCCCAAGAACCGCTTAATCTGTGACATGCCCACCAGGTGGAACTCAACATTGGCCATGCTGCAGCGGCTGCACACGCAGCAGAGGGCCATCAATGAGTACCTGTGCGACTATGGCACCAGGAAAGGGTCAGGGGAGCTTGTTTTTTTTTCCCCACGCCAGTGGGCCATGATCAGGGATGCATGCACTGTCCTGTCACCATTTGAGGAGGCCACAAGGATGGTGAGCAGTGACAGTGCATGCATCAGTGACACTGTCCCCCTTGTCCAACTGTTGGAGCACACGCTGCGTGGAATAATGGACAGGGCACTTGAGGCAGAACAGAGGCAGGAAGAGGAGGACTTCCTTAGCTCTTAAGGACCCCTTTATCCAGACAGTGTTCCTGCATGCCCGCCGATCACACAAGAAGAGGACGAGGAGGAGGACGAAGATTGTGTCAGTATGGAGGTGGAGCCTGGCACTCAGCATCAGCAGCAATCTTTAAGGGATCAGTCCCAAGAAACACATGGACTTGTACGTGGCTGGGAGGAGGTGGCTGCGGACCATGTCGTCCTGAGTGACCCAGAGGACTCCGGACCGAATGCCTCAGCAAACCTACGCTGCATGGCCTCCCTGATCCTGCAAAGCCTGCGTAAGGATCTTCGTATTCGTGGTATCAAGGAGAAGGACCAATACTGGCTGGCAACCCTCCTTGATCCACGTTACAAGGGTAAGGTTGCGGACCTTATCTTGCCATCGCAGAGGGAGCAGAGGATGAAACATCTTCTGGGGGCCTTGCAGAAAGGTCTGTGCAACGCGTTCCCAGAGACTGGGAGGTTACAAACTCCTGTTTCTGGACAACGTGTTGCTGAGGCTTCGGTCAGTCAAAGAAGGAGCGGTGGAGAAGGTGGCCGTCTGACCGATGCGTTCAGACAATTTTTTGGTCTGCAGCCCCAAGGTATGATCGGTTCCAGCAACCATCGCCAGCGTCTGTTTTACATGGTTCAGGAATACCTAGGGGCAAGATCTGACTTGGACACCTTTCCCACCGAAAATCCTCTGGGTTACTGGGTCTTGAGGATGGATCACTGGCCAGAGCTTGCACAGTATGCAATTGAGCTACTGGCCTGTCCTGCATCCAGCGTTCTTTCGGAACGCACATTCAGTGCTGCTGGAGGCTTTGTAACCGATCACAGGGTGCGTCTGTCCACTGACTCTGTCGATCGACTGACCTTCATAAAAATGAATCAGTCTTGGATCACCACCAGCTACCAAGCACCTGATGCTGATGTAACCGAATAATTTTTTTTGAAATCTCAGATCCCTTCAAAGACTGCCTATACTGATGCTGAGTGACTATCCCTGAGTAATTATCCTCTTCCTCCTCAATCATCACGCTGATAGCTTGTAAGAACATTTTTGGTTCCGGGCCCCACCACCAGTGCCTAAGGCACAATTTTTCAGCCCCTGTTTAACAGGGGCGTGTAATTACAATTTTTGATGCAATACTTTGCAGCAGGGCTCGTTTCTGCGTTACAACTAGAGTATCTGTGAGGGGTTGCAGTGTTGTGGCACCAGCACCAGTGCCTAAGGCCCAATTTTTCAGCCCTTGTTTAACAGGGGCGTGTAATTACAATTTTTGATGCAATACTTGCAGCAGGGCTCATTCCTGCGTTCCAACTAGAGTGTCTGTGAGGGGTTGCAGTGTTGTGGCACCAGCACCAGTGCCTAAGGCCTAATTTTTCAGCCCCCATTCAACAGGGGCATGTAATTACAATTTCTCATCTAATATTTCACAGCAGGGCCCATTTCTGCACCCACCAAGAGCGAGTGAGGACTTACAGTGTTGTGGCACCAGCACCACCACCACCAAAGGCCCAATTTTTCTGCCCTTGTTCAACAGGGACATGTAATTCCAATTCTTGATCTAATATTTCACAGCAGGGCCCTGTGAGGGCTTACAGTGTTGTGGCCACAACAACACCTAAGGCCCAAATTTCTGCTGAGTATATAGGGCAGGCCCCTACTTTCAAACATCTAACTTACAAACGACTCCTACTTGCAAACGGAAGGAGACAACAGGAAGTGAGATGAAATCTACCCCTAGGAAGGGAAAGTCTCTCCTGTAAGAGTTAATATGGGAAAAACATTTCTCCTTTCCACTGATGCTTTCCAATCCTTGTTCCACAAAAAAACCAAATTTTCAAAAAACATTTGTCATTGGGACAAAAAGTGAGGTGAAATCTTCTGAAGAGGAGGACAGACATCAAAACAAATGTCACAGGGGTGATAACCCTTCCCTATGTTTTCCAAAAAGCTTAAAAAAGATTTTTTGACTGGAGCTAAACACGTTAAAAATGTACCCGTTCAAAATTACAAACAGATTCTACTTAACAACAAACCTACAGTCCCTGTCTTGTTGTACTATAGACACCCCCCAGGTACGATATTTAAAGGAATGTTTCACTTTTTCTTTTTACTTTAAGCATCATTAAAATCACTGCTCCCGAAAAAACGGCCGTTTTTAAAAGTTTTTTTTGCATTGATACATGTCCCCTGGGGTAGGACCCAGGTCCCCAAACCCTTTTTAGGACAATACCATGCAAATTAGCCTTTAAAATGAGCACTTTTGATTTCGAACGTTCGAGTCCCATAGACGTCAATGGGGTTCTAACGTTCGTGCGAATTTTCGGTCCGTTCGCAGGTTTCTTTTAATATCTGTGTACCTGACCTGCAAAAGTTCTGTTAATGGGAAAGGAGTTTTTTTTTTTTAAGAAAAACATTTGTTTTTGTTTTTTTTTTATTTTGTTTTTTTTTTATTTTATTTTTTTCAACTGATGTATTCGTTTTTTTTAATACAGATTCAAGGCTCTTTAACAGTCTTGGTTGGAGCAGCATTCAATCTGTAGTTTTTTCATTTTTTTGTTTTTTTTATTCTTCCCACTATTTTTCCTGTTCATTTTCACTACTCACCTGTCTTCCGTTCCTTTTTCTTCTTTAATAATATGCTCTCTAAGTTTTCCTTTGGTTTCTTTGCTCTATCTTCTCAAGATAATGTAACTAAGACATCAGTCATATCATTTTTGTTAAAAAAGACTTTGCCTGTAACTAAAGTATCCCTGGACATCCAGTTTGTATGTCTTAATGTAATTCTACCTCCCCTAGTCTACCTACTGCTTTAATCTGAGCCCTGTGAGCAGGTGTGGTGAACCCAGGGACCTGGCAATAACAGGCAGTGTTGACTATCCCTACCATCAAGGGCCATGGATGATACTGGCTGTTGCTCAGACTCTGTCCCCTGTGAGGATCCCACTCTACTCGTCCACATTACACCCCTTATAAGTATCTAGTCTTTATGGCCAACACTCTGCTCCTGTCCGGCATTCCGCCAATATCTGTACACTAACGTTCTCCTCTCTCTCTTTTTGTATTCATGCACGACTGTCTGGAGGCACGCCCGACCACCACCTGAAAAAGCAACGACCGACAAGTTATTTCTTGAGATAAATGTGTCACAAATAAGACTTTCCTGAAATTTCCTTCACCATGCTGAAAAGTGCTGTCTCGCGGTCCGATCCAATCGATGCAACCATTACATGGTCTTACAAAGTTACAGGACTAGAAATGCCAGGATCCCGCCATCAATGTTGGAGTTCCGCTCTTTCAAGTCAGAGGGGCGATGAAACATTGCAGTACAGACACTCATGGTTTGGATGTGAAGTCCCAAAGGCACCAGGATTTCTTTGCTGTCTCAAGTCTACCTTGATGGGTTACAGCGTGTTCAAGAAAGGCAGAGGAGGCCGCAGTGGTGGTGGTAGGGAAGGGTCGGGGCTTCTTGCGGTTGTGGGTGGATACAAAATCATTGAAGGAGGACATAAGTTCAAGAATGAACTTCAGGGGGGACTGTGGTGGAGATTGTGCAATCCATATTTATATCTTCAGGGGAACGCTCTAATAAAAGGAATATATTTTGTGATATCAGGTTGAGCTGAGCTTAGATTTTTCCTGGCTCTCAAAAGCTGTTGAATGTAATGTTTAGGCAGGTGATAATTCACCACCTGGTTGGGGGGTCTTTTGAAATGCTAATTGTTGGAATTGGTTATATTGAGTTCAAACAGAGCTAATGCCGCGTACACACGAGGGGACTTTACGGCAGACTTTGCTTGGCTGACTTTTCGACAGACTTTACAACGGACTTTCTGAATGGTATAGGTGCAATGAAAAATCTGGACTGCCGCACTCCGGATTGGAATAATAAAGGTAAAATCTTCTTTATTGAAAAAATGACATGGTATAAAATGCGTACATTGCTCTGTTGAAGTGATACAGCATAACCGCTGATGCGTTTCACGCTCCCATAGAGCGCTTACTCATAGCTGGTTTGTACAACAATGAAAGTCACTTATATACACATTATACGTCTCACACATGACCCCATACTGATTGTATAACTCTAAACAGTTGATCGTTAGATTGTATGGCCTCTTAACATAGAGTTAATTGGGTGTGTGTTTTATGGTGGAGTGTTTATTGAAGACGTGAATGTGCAGACAAGATGTTTCTATAGACAATACAAAAAATATCCATAAATAAAAAGTTTATATTGCTTTTAAAAGTCTTTTGAAGAAGGAAAGTTAGGAAGATATAAAGTTTCCTTTCTTTCCACGGGACTGAGATAGGTGCTAAAACTAGCGCTTAGACGTATAAACATGTAAACCATTATATAAATGTATGCAGGTATATATGAGCCATATGGCCCAGCAGCCACGGCATAGTGTGAAAGATATCATATGTCTGCTCAGTTTACCAAATTTTTTTTATATATAAATGAGAATATTGTAAAGGTTATTATGAGGAGACACTATGAAAAACCACTGTGTTTTGTAAACGATAAAGTCTTACATGTGAGGATCTGTGACAGTGTTTGCATGACTTTCAAATTTCATGACTTTATGTGAACTCTACCAGATTTGAGATGCAAACAAAGTGTATGCATATATGGTGTGTGGGTGCTTTTTTAGTAATCTGAACTCCACAAGGAAAAAAAAAAAAAACTTTCTGAATGAACGGACTTGCCTACACACAATCCACCAAAGTCCATCGAATTCGTACGTGATGACGTACGACTGGACTAAAACAAGGAAGTTCATAGCCAGTAGCAATTAGCTGCCCTAGCGTGGTTTTTTGTCCGTTGAACTAGCATACAGACGAGCGGACTTTTCGACCGGACTCGATTTCGACGGATTGATTTAAAACATGTTTCAAATCTAAGTCTGTCCAACTTTTGAGAAAACAAAGTCCGCTGGAGCCCACACACGATCGAATTGTCTGACGAAATCCAGTCCGCCGGGCAAAGTCTGCCGTAAAGTCCGCTCGTGTGTACGCGGCATAACTGGTTTAAGGCAGACTCAGAGGCACCAGAGAGTCTAATGTTTAAGCTTGATGTTCAACTGGGCTTGAAATTACAGCCAATCAGAAGTTAAGCCCACTTAACCAATGAACTTTAGGCTTCAGGATTCAGGATTCAATGCCTCTTCTGAACCAATGAGGTGACCCTGAGTTCTGATTGGTGGGAGTGGGTTCTAACAACATAAAACCAAAAAACCTAGAGAGGCTAGTGCTCTTCGGCTGACTGTCTAGATGAAGGATGGTTACGTAAGACTTCTCCATACAATGTATCTCTATGTCTCTTTTCTTTTCTGTAACTTTTTCTACTGTAGGATTTTGCTTTAATACATTATTAATCTCTTGATAGCATGGGCATGACAATTATAGCAATATTTATTATCATTGGTAACATTGTTGTTTTTAAGGTTGTATCATTTATATTACAGGTGCTAATCTCATATTAATACAAGTTTCTTTTCTGTACAATAGTAAGTTTAAATAAATTAGATTGTTACCCTTTTCACACAAGTATCATTCGTCCTTAATTTCATGGGTTGATTCATATATAGATAAAAGGTTTTAATCACTTATGTATCATTAAGTATATAAGTGAGGTAGGTATAAAGGTAGCCTTGTCAACAGTGGCTGCATTTGCTGGGCACAGTCAGCTCTATATTATGGGCACAGTTGGCTGCATATGATGGGCACAGTTGGCTACATATGATGGGCACAGTTGGCACATTTGGCTGCATATGATGGGCACAGATGGCTGCATTTGATGGGCACAGATGGCTGCCCATCACAGCCACTGTGCACCACAAGAGCATAATACATGTGTTATTGCATAATTTAAAGTGCATCTAAACCCTAAAACAATACATTTAATATATTGTAATAGATGTAGTTGTGTAGTTGTTGCAATTGTTTTTTTTTTTCCTTTTAGTTTTTTTTTTTTCTTTCCAACTTGTGATTTTGCTATGTAGGTACCTAGGTTTACAGTACTCACTCACTATACCCTATATCTTTGGAATACCATTACTGTCATTTTAGGAGAGGGAGAACTATAAAACACTTTCCCCTTCTCATCTTTATAGCATAGAAGGAAGAAGGCCCTGTTTGTGGAGCTTACAATCTAAAAAAAATGCAAACTAAAATTCATAGAAGGGAACTGATAATACAGGTATTTTTGCACTTATCAAGCAATTAATACACTTAAATGAATAAAAAATAAATAAAAACACAATATGTAACCACATTTTTTTGTAAAATATAAAAGATGATGTTACGCTAAGTAAATAGACACCCAACATATCATGCTTTAAAACTGCGCATGCTTGTGGAATGGCACCAAACTAAGGTACTTATAAATCTCCCTAGGCAGAGCAGATTACCAGTTTAGAGTTATAGAGGAGATCTAGTGCTATAATTTCTGTTCTCGTTGATCTTTGTCTCGTTGACAAAAACATTGATCTAATGCCTTTCAAAAAAAAAATGGCATTGTTTACATTGGACCAGAACTGGAAGTGATGTCATGACGTTGCATCGGTCCTCCTATACCATAGTGTGTAGCTGAGACCATCTTTCCTCAGCTAATCTCTGGTCAGCCACCACAACCACCGGTTCAGTTCTCGGGCTGCCTATCATGCAGGTAAGCCCGAGAACCACCGGAAAGTGGCGGGAGTGGGGGTGAAGGCTGAAAAAACTGTACTGGGGTTATGACATATTGCTGCCACTTACAACCGAGGACAACATTTTACGAAGACCTGGTTAGGAAGTGGTTAAAAGGTAGACCAATAAGTCAGTCTTCTTTTACTTCTAAATTGAGTTTTTCAAGAGAAGACATATACAAAAATTTGTGGTAGAGAATATTTACCAAGCTATCGACAACAGTAAACAAGATATTAAAAAATGGATTAAAACTACCTAACACGACGAGTTTTTATACTGTAATTATATTAGGATTTTCATCTTGAGATCTAATTATGTGATGAATTTCAATTATGCAAAAACATTTTGGTAGTATTTCATGCAGTAACAGAATTTGAGTTTATAAGGACTAAAGAGGAAAGTACATGAATAAAACTAGAAGAGTTGGTACTGGGCCCAGTTCTTTTCAATATTTTTATTAATGGTCTGGTAGATGAAATATAAGTAATGTTACCAGTTTTTGCTGATGACACAAAATTTGTAGAGTTATAAAATTTCATCAGGAAGGTGACATTTTAAATGGGGATCTTGGCAAAATTATAACATGGGTAGTTAAATGACAGATAAAATTTAATGTTGAGAAACGTAAGGTTATGCAGCAAGACTGTAGTAATAGTCATGCCCCAATACATTAAACTGGGGAACTGGAGAGGTAGAGAAGGATCTGAGAGTATTGGTTAGCAGTAAGCTAAACGACTGCACTCAAGGTAGTTGCTTGGATGGGGATTAGCCTTTGGACTAAAATTGTGATTCTGAGGTTAAAGTTTATTGGCAAACTGTGGACCAATTCAGTAACTTTAGGAGTCTGCATTAAAACAATCCTGGCATGTCACAATATATAGCAACAGTATTATTATATAAGAAAAGTTCTATATTTTATATTTAAATGGCAACCCTTGAGCCCAAAGAAAGTACATTTGCCAAGGCTGTGGGTTATGTTTTTAAGTTCTGTGTACTGCCATTTTAAGAAAGTGTTGTGGCATTTCTGCTTTAGCAGCTTTAAAACTATATTAAAGCCTTGTTTTTTGTTTTTTTTTAATAACAAACATGTTATACCTACGTGCTCTGTGCAGTGGTTTTGCTCATTGCAGTCTGGATCCTCCTCTTGCTCTGGGGGCACCAAAGCAGGCGCAGTAACGCCCCCCCCCCCCCCGGCTCTATGTGTCCATTCACACACGGAGCCGTGGCTCTATGTCCTGATTGGCTCACTGGCTATGATTGACAGCAGCGGGAGCCAATGGCGTGCAAGTCCCCAGAGAGGCTATGCTCTTGTGGACATCACTGGATTGAGAGGGGGCTCAAGTAAGTATTAGGGGGGCTGCGGCACACAAAAGGTTTTTTTTACCTTCATGCATAGAATACATGAAGGTAAATAACCTTGTGCCTTTACAACCACTTTAATAGATAGGAGGAGGAGTTGGAGCAGCGAGTGAAAATTGTGTGATTATTCAAGATGGTGACCTGTTACCAGTCTGTCTGCACTGCTGAGACACAACATTGGCAACAAGGGCACTTGAAACCTGTGTGCAGCCTCCAGAGAAGTTTCTGCAGCACTCTGAAGAGCCTGGAATGACCTGACATCTCTGGTTTGAACAATTTTTAATCTACTTACTAGTGTAGCCCTGTTATAGGAGGGGGAGTCATATGAATTTGCCCTCTCCACACAGGCTATGGTGCTAACCTACAAGTAACCAAATGAGCCAGAGCCTTCGCTAAAGGAAGAGTGGGCTATAAATGTATATTTGGCAGTGCCTCCACCTAGAACAGGGCTCCAGCTTATGTAGAGATGATACCTTTCTAGGACAATAACTAGTAACTCACCCAAAATAACTGACAGCAGTAGTACTAATACACCCACTTGAGAATAGCCCAAGTATATTGCAATATGCAAATAGAAAGTTTCAGTAAATCAGAGAAGCCACTGACAACTATCTCTGATTCTCACACAGGAGTGATAGGAATATAACAAACAGTGAGCTACACAGTGCAGCAACACTTGCCTATTGTCCCTTTCCAGCTTGGATGGATACAACACAAAATCAGCCTCCAGCACCTCTGGCTTACACAGCATGTGGCTGGCCACACACTCTCCGACTTCCCGTAAGACATATATATAGCCTTGAGGGGTTTCCTGACCCTTAAGCAGGGGCAGGAAACAACCTCTTAACAGGAAGAATCTGTTTGTAACAGGAACTCTATGGTAGTTACTAGGCATGAATGTAAACAACCTCAGACAGTGTACAAAAGAACACTTCCCTACACTAGCATCTGGCCTGGATGGAAATGGCTGTGCAGTAAGGCAGTAATATGCTGTGGCCCATGGTAATGAAGCTTCGGACCCAGTACAAAACTTGACTGACAGCACACCAAATACACATTGTTTTATCTGAGAAAGTTACCACCATAAGGTATGGATGAAGCTGTGCCCTGCACAAGGCAAATGCTGCAGGCGCTGTAACAAACGTAACCACTTTGCTGGATATTGCCATTCCACCTCTAATACATCTGTTCATAATTTAAAGCAGGGGGATCAGGAGCCTAGTGGCACACAGATTTATGCAATTGGAAAGGATCAGACAAATTTTAAACTGTCATTCTGTAATCGCTAGTGTCAACATTTTGCTACTGTTAGGCCAGCCATAGACAGTGCCTACTAAATCCTGTGCAGATATAAACATGTGGATATTATACTAAAAATGTGCAAAATATCAATCATGAAGAAAACATAGTCCATAAAACACCTATAAGTCCATAATTAAACCCATGATGCAAATAAAAAGCCTACTGTCACTGTTGTGCTGATAAAATAGAATCAGAAACCTTCAGTGACTAATCCCACAGGAAAGCAACTTATGCAGCATACGCACGAGCAGACTTTTTGACCGGACTGGTCCGATGGACCGAGTCCGGCGGACAATCCGATCGTGTGTGGGCTTCATCGGACTTTCAGCGGACTTTTCCACTCGAAAATCTGACAGACTTTAGATGTGAAACATGCTTCAAATTTTTCCAACGGACTCGAGTCCGGTCGAAAAATCCACTCGTCTGTATGCTAGTCCGACGGACGAAAACCCACGCTAGGGCAGCTATTGGCTACTGGCTATCAACTTCCTTATTTTAGTCCGGTGTACGTCATCACGTACGAATCCATCAGACTTTGGTGTGATCGTGTGTAGGCAAGTCCGTTCGTTCAAAAGTCCGTCGGAAGTCCGTCAAAAGTCTGACGAAAGTCAGCCGGAATGGCCGTCGGACTTTTGTTGCCGAAAAGTCCGCTCATGTGTGCATGGCCTTACAGTCTCAATCGACCCCAACGAAAATTGGAAGGTCTAAAAGTACTTTTGTATAATCCATTCCATGCTGCCATCCTCATATATGAAACACAGATGGTTACATCAAAGGGGCTAAAAATAGTGAAGAACTCCCTCAAGCTCCCTCGAGAGGTTGCAAGGACAGAACATACTTAGGAGCTCCCACCAGGCTGAGCGGGGCAGCCAGGATTGGCAGTATCTGGTGGCTTGGAGATAGCACTGGGAAATGTAAATGTTTCTGGACTTATGTGTTTTTAAAATAAAATAGGATTTTATGCTTAGGCGTTCCTTTTTGTTCAGTGGCGCAACTACCAGAGTCGCAGCAGTCGCACTTGTGACCGGGCCCTGGCGTTCCAACACTGTGGGGGGGGAGGAGCCCTAAGACCGCAGGAAGACTTCACACAGGCAGCCCGGCACGGTACACAGCTAAAGAAACTTAGTGTAGCGGAGTGTTTTTAAAGTTCTCCCAGCTTGGATTTAGAAGGGATCAGCTGCTTCACACAAGTGACCCGGCATCTGAGAGAAGCTTAAGCAGCACTTTAATCGTCCATTCATATCCCTGGTGGGGTAAAGACACGGAGGGCTCAGCACAGGCCGATCATGTGCCGGCTCCCTGTCTAGCAGCACACACAGTGAGCTCATCCCGTCCTGGAGGCACACATCAGCATTAGGGTAATTAGTATAAGGCCCAGATAGGTCTAGAGACCCCCTAATAAAGGTTTAACCCCTTGATCACTCCCTGTCACCAGTGATCACTGTATAAGTGTCACAGGTAACGCTGGGTAGCTAGTTTATTTTTTATAGCGTCAGGGCACCCACCGTATTTTACCTAAATAAAGGTTTAACCCCCTGATCACTCGGTGGGTGATATCAGTTAGGTTTTAGTGTCAGATAGGGTCTGCATTGCCCCAGGCAGCGTCAGATTAGTGCCAGTAGCTCTAACACCCACCCATGCACCATACGCCTCCCTTTAGTAGTATATTGTCTGAACGGATCGATATCTGATCTGATAAGATCTATACTAGCGTCCCCAGCAGTTTAGGGTTTCCAAAAACGCAGTGTTAGCGGGATCAGCTCAGATACCTGCTAGCACCTGCATTTAGCCCCAAGCCCAGCCCACCTAAGTGCAGTATCAATCGATCACTGTCACTTACAAAACACATAACTGCAGCGTTCGCAGAGTCAGGCCTGATCTCTGCGAATGCTAACAGTTTTTTTGCAGCGTTTGAAGCAGTCGCTGACAGTCAGGAGACCAAAATGTCAAATCGAAGGTACAATAGTGAAGAGGCCTACACGATTCTGAGCATGACAGATAGTGAAGAGCAAGTCACTCATCTGTCAGATTCAGGCTCAGAATACAAACCTGTAGACAGTAGCGGCACCCTGACAGATAGCTCTGATGACGGAGTTGTGGTCCCTGCCAAGGTCAGGCGTACCAGACCCTGTTCTTCTGCTGTCGTTGAGGTGCAAGAACCGCAGGGCTCTCGTATGGAGCAGAGAGACAGTACTAGTGCCGCTCATCCTGGTGAACTGGCAAGCACCAGCAGCCTTGTACATCCTGGTCGTACATCCAGCACTACATTAACACGTGGTGACATGGCGAGTTCCATAAGTGCAGTTCAACCTGGCGAGGTGGCTAGCACGAGTAGTGTCCCGCTGCAATCAAGAAAAAGAGAAACACAGGCCCATCGAGCCCATAGTGCCCTTCCTATTGCATTCGGCAATCCTAATTGGGAGCCCACCACTTCTGCAGCACCCGTACATATCTCTATAGATCTATTGTGGACCAAAGCAATTTGTATGCTGGTCAATTTCTATGCTGGTCAATTCATCGCCGCTAATCCCCAGCTGACCCTTGCCAGAGATTGGAAACCAATTACGGTTTCCAAATTTAAGACCTTCCTGGGCCTATCCCTCCTCATGGGCATACAGTGGGGACGGAAAGTATTGAGACCCCCTTAAATTTTTCACTCTTTGTTATATTGCAGCCATTTGCTAAAATCATTTAAGTTCATTTTTTGTCCTCATTAACCAGTTGCCGACCGCCTCAAGCAGATATACTGCGGCAGAATGGTACGTGATCTGCCTCCCACGGGCAGGGGGTCCGATCGCACCCCCCCCCCCTGTGCCTGAGGCGGTCGGCTTCTGTCCGGGAGCGATCAGAAGTGAGGGGGAGACCATCCATTCGTGGCCCCCCCCTCACGATCGCTCCCAGCCAATGAAATCCTTCCTCTGCTGCTGTATAGAAAACAGCAGCAGAGGAAGTGATGTCATCTCTCCTCGGCTCGGTATTTTCGGTTCCGGCGCAGAGGAGAGAAGACATCTGAGTGAGTTGCACAACACAACACACAGTAGAACACGCCAGGCATACATTATACCCCCCGATCACCCCCCCCCCCCCCATCACACTGACACCAGTTTTTTTTTTCTGATTACTGCATTGGTGTCAGTTTGTGACAGTTAGTGTGGTAGGGCATTTAGTATTAGCCCCCTTTAGGTCTAGGGTACCCCCCTAACCCCCCCTAATAAAGTTTTAACCCCTTGATCACACCCCATCGCCAGTGTCACTAAGCGATCATTTTTCTGATCGCTGTATTAGTGTCACTGGTGACGCTAGTTAGGGAGGTAAATATATAGGTTCGCCGTCAGCGTTTTATAGCGTCAGGGACCCCTATATACTACCTAATAAAGGTTTTAACCCCTTGATTGCCCCCTACTTAACCCTTTCACCAGTGATCACCGTATTACTGTTACGGGTGACGCTGGTTAGTTAGTTTATTTTTTATAGTGTCAGGGCACCCGCCGTTTATTACCTAATAAAGGTTTAGTCCCCTGATCGCCCGGCGGTGATATAACTTAGGTTTTAGGGTCAGATAGGGTCTGCGTCGCCCCAGGCAGCGTCAGGTTAGCGCCAGTAGCACGCAGCATACGCCTCCCTTAGTGATATAGTATCTGAACGGATTAATATCTGATCCGATCAGATCTATACTAGCGTCCCCAGCAGTTTAGATTTCCCAAAAACGCAGTGTTAACAGGATCAGCCCAGATATCTGCTAGCACCTGCATTTTGCCCCTCTGCCCGGCCCAGCCCATCCAAGTGCAGTATCGATCGATCACTGTCACTTACAAAACACTAAACGCATAACTGCAGCGTTCGCAGAGTCAGGCCTGATACCAACAGTTTTTTTGGTAGCGTTTTAGTGAACTGGCAAGCACCAGCCCCAGGCAACGTCTGGTTAGTGCCAGTAGCGATAACACCCACGCACGCACCATACACCTCCCTTAGTGGTATGGTATCTGAACGGATCAATATCAGATCCGATCAGATCTATACTAGTGTCCCCAGCAGTTTAGGGTTCCCAAAAACGCAGTGTTAGCAGGATCAGCCCAGATACCTGCTAGCAACTGCATTTTGCCCCTCCGTCCTGCCCAGCCCAGCCCACCGAAGTGCAGTATCGATCGATCACTGTCACTTACAAAACACTAAACGCATAACTGCAGTGTTCGCAGAGTCAGGCCTGATCCCTGCGATTGCTAACAGTTTTTTTTTGGTAGCGTTTTGGTGAACTGGCAAGCACCAGCGGCCTAGTGCGCCCCGGTCATAGTCAAACCAGCACTGCAGTAACACTTGGTGACGTAGTGAGTCCCATAAGTGCAGTTCAAGCTGGTGAGGTGGCAAGCACAAGTAGTGTCCCGCTGCCACCAAGAAAAAGACAAACACAGGCCCGTCGTGCCCATAATGCCCTTCCTGCTGCATTCGCCAATCCTAATTGGGAACCCACCACTTCTGCAGCACCCGTACTTCCCCCATTCACATCCCCAACCAAATGCAGTCGGCTGCATGAGAGGCACATTCTTTATGTCCTCCCGAGTACCCCTACCCAACGAACCCCCCAAAAAAGATGTTGTGTCTGCAGCAAGCGCGGATATAGGCGTGACACCCGCTATTATTGTCCCTTCTGTCCCGACAATCCTGGTCTTTGCATTGGTGAATGTTTTGAACGCTACCATTCACTAGTTGAGTATTAGCGTACAGCATTGCACAGACTAGGCACACTAACATAGGGTCTCCCAAGATGCCATCGCATTTTGAGAGACCCGAATATGGAACCGGTTACAGTTATAAAAGTTACAGTTACAAAAAAAAGTGCAAAAAAAAAAAAAACACAAAAAAATATATAAAACTTAAAAAAAATAGTTATTGTTCTCTCTCTCTCTATTCTTTCTCTATTGTTCTGTTTTTTTTTTTTACTGTATTCTATTCTGCAATGTTTTATTGTTATTATGTTTTATCATGTTTGCTTTTCAGGTATGCAATTTTTTATACTTTACTGTTTACTGTGTTTTATTGTTAACTTTTTTTTGTCTTCAGGTACGCCATTCACGACTTTGAGTGGTTATACCAGAATGATGCCTGCAGGTTTAGGTATCATCTTGGTATTATTCTTTTCAGCCAGCGGTCGGCTTTCATGTAAAAGCAATCCTAGTGGCTAATTAGCCTCTAGACTGCTTTTACAATCAGTGGGAGGGAATGCCCCCCCCCCCACCGTCTTCCATGTTTTTCTCTGGCTCTCCTGTCTCAACAGGGAACCTGAGAATGCAGCCGGTGATTCAGCCAGCTGACCATAGAGCTGATCAGAGACCAGAGTGGCTCCAAACATCTCTATGGCCTAAGAAACCAGAAGCTACAAGCATTTCATGGCTTAGATTTTGCCGGATGTAAACAGCGCCATTGGGAAATTGGGAAAGCATTTTATCACACCTATCTTGGTGTGGTCAGATGCTTTGAGGGCAGAGGAGAGACCTAGGGTCTAATAGACCCCAATTTTTTTTTAAAAGAGTACCTATCACTACCTATTACTGTCATAGGGGATATTTACATTCCCAGGGATAACAATAAAAATGATAAAAATAAAAAAAAAATGAAAGGAACAGTTTAAAAATAAGATAAAAAAGCAAAAAAATAATAAAGAAAAAAAATAAAAAGCACCCCTGTCGCCCCCTGCTCTTGCGCTAAGGCGAACGCAAGCGTCAGTCTGGCCTCAAATGTAAACAGCAATTGCACCATGCATGTGAGGTATCACCGCAAAGGTCAGATCGAGGGCAGTAATTTTAGCAGTAGACCTCCTCTGTAAATCTAAAGTGGTAACCTGTAAAGGCTTTTAAAGGCTTTTAAAAATGTATTTAGTTTGTCGCCACTACACGTTTGTGCACAATTTTAAAGCAAGTCATGTTTGGTATCCATGTACTTGGCCTAAGATCATCTTTTTAATTTCATCAAACATTTGGGCAATATAGTGTGTTTTAGTGCATTAAAATTTTAAAAAAGTGTGTTTTTTCCCAAAAAAATGCGTTTGAAAAATCGCTGCGCAAATACTGTGTGAAAAAAATAAAATGAAACACCCACCATTTTAATCTGTAGGGCATTTGCTTTAAAAAATATATAATGTTTGGGGCTTCAAAGTAATTTTCATGTAAACAAAAAGTGTCAGAAAGGGCTTTGTCTTCAAGTGGTTAGAAGAGTGGGTGATGTGTGACATAAGCTTCTAAATGTTGTGCATAAAATGCCAGGACAGTTCAAACCCCCACAAATGACCCCATTTTGGAAAGTAGACACCCCAAGCTATTTGCTGAGAGTCCATGGAATATTTTATATTGTGACACAAGTTGCGGGAAAAAGACAATTTTTTTTTTTTTGCACAAAGTTGTCACTAAATGATATATTTCTCAAACATGCCGTGGGAATATGTGAAATTACACCCCAAAATACATCCTGTTGCTTCTCCCGAGTACGGGGATACCACATGTGTGAGACTTTTTTGGAGCCTAGCCGCGTACGGGACCCCGAAAACCAAGCACCGCCTTCAGGCTTTCTAAGGGCGTAAATTTTTGATTTCACTCTTCACTGCCTATCACAGTTTCAGATGCCACGGAATGCCCAGGTGGCACACCCCCCCCCCCCCCAAAATGACCCTATTTTGGAAAGTAGACACCCCAAGCTATTTGCTGAGAGTCATAGTGAGTATTTTTCAGACCTCATTTTTTGTCACAAAGTTTTGAAAATTGAAAAAAGAAAAAATTTTTTTTTTTCTTGTCTTTCTTCATTTTCAAAAACAAATGAGAGCTGCAAAATACTCACCATGCCTCTCAGCAAATAGCTTGTGTGTCTACTTTCAAAAATCAAAAATTTACGCCCTTAGAAATCCTGAAGGTGGTGCTTGGTTTTCTGGGTCCCGTACGCGGCTAGGCTCCCAAAAAGTCCCACACATGTGGTATCCCCGTACTCAGGAGAAGCAGCTAAATGTATTTTGGGGTGCAAATCCACATATGCCCATGACCTGTGTGAGCAATATATCATTTAGTGACAGCTTTTTGTAAAATTTTTTTTGTCATTATTCAATCACTTGGGACAAAAAAAAATAATATTCAATGGGCTCAACATGCCTCTCAGCAATTTCCTTGGGGTGTCTACTTTCCAAAATGGGGTCATTTGGGGGGGGGGGTTGTACTGTCCTGTCATTTTAGCACCTCAAGAAATGACATAGGCAGTCATAAACTAAAAGCTGTGTAAATTCCAGAAAATGTACCATAGTTTGTAGACGCTATAACTTTTGCGCAAACCACTAAATATACGCTTATTGACATTTTTTTTACCAAAGACATGTGGCCGAATACATTTTGGCCTAAATGTATGACTAAAATTGAGTTTATTGGATTTTTTTTATAACAAAAATTAGAAAATATAATTTTTTTTTCAAAATTTTCGGTCTTTTTCCATTTATAGCGCAAAAAATAAAAACCGCAGAGGTGATCAAATACCATCAAAAGAAATCTCTATTTGTGGGAAGAAAAGGACGCAAATTTTGTTTGGGTACAGCATTGCATGACCGCGCAATTAGCAGTTAAAGCGACGCAGTGCCAAATTGTAAAAAGTGCTCCGGTCAAGAAGGGGGTAAATCCTTCCGGGGCTGAAGTGGTTAATGTACACACAGCACCCCATATTGACAGAAAAACACAGAATTGTTAACATTTTTGCAGATTTATTAAAAAAGAAAAACTGAAATATCACATGGTCCTAAGTATTCAGACCCTTTTCTCAGTATTTAGTAGAAGCACCCTTTTGATCTAATACAGCCAGGAGTCTTTTTGGGAAAGATGCAACAAGTTTTTCTCACCTGGATTAGGTTATCCTATGCCATTCCTCCTTGCAGATCCTCTCCAGTTCTGTCAGGTTGGATGGTAAACGTTGGTGGACAGCCATTTTTAGGTCTCTTCAGAGATGCTCAATTGGGTTTAAGTCAGGGCTCTGGCTGGGCCATTCAAGAACAGTCACAGAGTTGTTGTGAAGCCACTCCTTCGTTATTTTAGCTGTGTACTTAGGGTCATTGTCTTGTTGGAAGGTAAACCTTCGGCCCAGTCTGAGGTCTTGAGCACTCTGGAGAAGGTTTTCGTCCAGAATATTCCTGTACTTGGCCGCATTCATCTTTCCCTCTATTGCAACCAGTCGTCCTGTCCCTGCAGCTGAAAAACACACCCACAGCATGATGCTGCCACCACCATGCTTCACTGTTGGGACTGTATTGGACAGGTGATGAGCAGTGCCTGGTTTTCTCCACACATACTGCTTAGAACTAAGGCCAAAAAGTTCTATCTTGGTCTCATCAGACCAGAGAATCTTATTTCTCACCATCTTGGAGTCCTTCAGGTGTTTTTTAGCAAACTCCATGCAGGCTTTCATGTGTCTTGCACTGAGGAGAGGCTTCTGTCGGGCTACTCTGCCATAAAGCCCCGACTGGTGGAGGGCTGCAGTGATGGTTGACTTTCTACAACTTTCTCCCATCTCCCGACTGCATCTCTGGAGTTCAGCCACAGTGATCTTTGGGTTCTTCTTTACCTCTCTCACCAAGGCTCTTCTCCCCCGATAGCTCAGTTTGGCCGGACAGCCAGCTCTAGGAAGGGTGGTAGTCCCAAATGTCTTCCATTTAAGGATTGTGGAGGCCACTGTACTCTTATGCCGCGTACACACGGTCGTACTTTTCGTCTACAAAAGTCGGACAGCCTGTCGGACAGACTTCCGGCAGACTTTCGGTGGACTTGCCGCGGACTTGCGGCCTACTTTCTAACGACCGGACTTGCCTACACACGACCACACAAAAGTCGGTCGGATTCGTACGTGATGACGTACACCGGACTAAAATAAGGAAGTTCATAGCCAGTAGCCAATAGGTGCCCTAGCGTGGCTTTTTGTCCGTCGGACTAGCACACAGACGAGCGGATTTCGGGGTCCGTCGTAGGTACGAAGTAAAAGTTTTGAAGCATGTTTCAAATCTAAAGTACGTCGTATTTGAGGCTAAAAAAGTCGGTTGAAAGTCCGGAGAAGCCCACACACGATCGGATTACCAGCCAGCTTTAGTCCATCAGCGTCTGTTGGACTTTTGTAGACGAAAAGTACGACCGTGTGTACGCGGCATTAGGAACCTTAAGTGCAGCAGAATTTTTTTGTAACCTTGGCCAGATCTGTGCCTTGCCACAATTCTGTATCTGAGCTCTTCAGGCAGTTCCTTTGACCTCATGATTCTCATTTGCTCTGACATGCACTGTGAACTGTAAGGTCTTATATAGACAGGTGTGTGGCTTTCCTAATCAAGTCCAGTCAGTATAATCAAATACAGCTGGACTCAAATGAAGGTGTAGAACCATCTCAAGGATGATCAGAAGAAATGGACAGCACCTGAGTTAAATATATGAGTGTCACAGCAAAGGGTCTGAATACTTAGGACCATGTTATATTTCAGTTTTTCTTTTTTAATAAATCTGCAAAAATGTCAACAATGACAATGAGGAAAAAAATGAACTTAAATGATTTTAGCAAATGGCTGCAATATAACAAAGAGTGAAAAATTTAAGGGGGTCTAAATACTTTCTGTCCCCACTGTAACTAAAAAGAGTGAGTTGCGGTCATATTGGTCCACTGACCCAATTCACCATATGCCCGTGTTCTCTGCATCCATCACCAGGACACGATACGAGCAGATCTTGCGGTTCATGCACTTCAACGATAATGAACTCTGACGTCCTCGGTGTGACCCTGGATTTTATCGGCTCTACAAAATTCGGCCCCTCGTAAACCACTTCAACCAACAGTTTGCAGCCTTGTTTATTCCCGATCAAGTTGTCTGCATTGATGAGTCCCTGATTAAGTTTTCTGGCCACTTGTCTATCAAACAGTATCTTCCCAGCAAGCGTGCCAGATATGGGGTCAAGATGTTTAAGCTCTGTGACAGGGCAACAGGCTATACATATAGTTTAAGGGCCCTTTCACACTGGGGCGGTTTGCAGGCGCTATCGCGCTAATAATAGCGCCTGCAAACCGACCCGAAACAGCCATTGCTGTCTCTCCAGTGTGAAAGCCCGAGGGCTTTCCCACTGGTGCGGTGCGCTAGCAGGACGGGAAAAAAAGTCCCGCTAGCAGCATCTTCGGAGCGGTGAAGGAGCGGAGTGTATACCGCTCCTTCACCACTCCTGCCCATTGAAATCAATAGGACAGCGCGGCTATACCGCCGGCAAAGCGCCTCTGCAGAGGCGCTTTCCGGTGGTTTTTAACCCTTTCTCAGCTGCTAGTGGGGGGTAAAATCGCCCCGCTAGCGGCCGAATACCGACGGTAAAGCGCCGCTTGCAATAGCAAAGCTTTACCACCGACGCCGGCCCCCCCCGCCTCAGTGTGAAAGGGCCCTTATGGTTTACGAGGGAAAAGATGGTCACGTAGAGCCGGAGAACTGCCCAGACTACATAGGGAGCCCTGGTAAGATTGTGTGGGACTTGGTGTCACCCTTATTCAGAAAGGGGTACCACTTGTACGTGGACAATTATTACATGAGCGTGCCACTTTTTAGTCACCTTTTAGATTATGGAATTGGCGCATGTGGCACCGAGCGATCTAATCGCCGGGGCTTCCCCCAACGGCTTGTAGAATCCCGACTTAGACGGGGGGAAGAGAGCCTGCTTGAAATGTTAGCAGTGAAGTGGAGGGATTCACGGAATGTTTTTGTTCCGTCCTCACGTCACGCAGACAGACACGGCGGTCCAAATTCCTACGGCGACTGGTGTTGTGGAGAAACCCCTCTGGGAGGGGTGGACCTCAAAGACCAGTTGTTGGTGCCGTACCTAATTGCCCGTAAGGCCAGACGCTGGTACAAAAAAAGTGTCTGTATATTTATTTCAATTGGCTCTGCTAAACGCTTTTGTGCTATACCTTGCTTCTGGACGGACTGGATTTCTCCTTAAATCCCAGGAAGAGATCGTCACAGCCCTTCTGTTTCCAGACAGTGCTATGGCCCACCTTCCCAACGCAATTGCAGTGAGCTGGCTGCATGAGAGGCATTTTCCTTATGTCCTCCCTGGTACCCCTACCCAAAAAACACCCCAAAGAAGATGTCATGTCTGCAGAAAACGCAGATTTAGGCTTTTATTGTCCCTCCTGTCCTGACCAACCTGGTCTCTGCATCGGTGACAGTTTCAAATGCTACCACACACTAGTTGAGCAGTGGTGGTGCACGCCGCTCTCTCTCTCTCTCTCTCCTGTCACCTCTCTCTCACCTTTGTGACAAAAAGCGAGATCTGCAAAATACTCAACATGCCTTTCAGCAAATAGCTTGGGGTGTCTACTTTCCAAAATGGGGTCATTTGGGGGGGGGGGGGGATTGTGCTATCTGGACATTTCATGGTCTCTGAAATTGATAGGCAGTGAGGAGTGAAATCAAAAATTTACGCCCTTAGAAAGCCTGAAGGCGGTGCTTGGTTTTCGGGGTCCTGTACACAGCTAGGAGAAGCGGCAGAATGTATTTTGGGGTGTAATTCCACATATAACCATGGCATGTTTGAGCAATATATCATTTAGTGACAACTTTGTGCAAAAAAAAAGTTTGTCATTTTCCCGCAACTTGTGGCAAAATTTTAAATATTCCATGGACTCAACATGCCTCTCAGCAAATAGTTTTGGGTGTCTACTTTCCAAAATGGGGTCATTTGGAGGGGTTTGTGCTATCTGGGCATTTTATGGCCTTCGAAACTGTGATAGGTAGTGAGGAGTGAAATCAAAAATTTACGCCCTTAGAAATCCTGAAGGCGGTGCTTGGTTTTCGGGGTCCTGTACGCAACTAGGCTCCCAAAAAGTCACACACATGTGGTATCTCCATACTCAGGAGAAGCAGCATAATGTATTTTGGGGTGTAATTCCACATATATCCATGGCATATGTGAGCAATTTATCATTTAGTGACAACTTTGTGTCTTTTTTTTTTTTAATTTTTCAATCACTCGTGACAAAAAAATAAAATATTCAATGGGCTCAACTTGCCTCTCAGCAATTTCCTTGGGGGTGTCTACTTTCCAAAATGGGGTCATTTGGGTTTTTTTTACTGCCCTTCCATTTTAGCACCTCAAGAAATGAGATAGGCAGTCAAACTAAAAGCTGCGTAAATTCCAGAAAATGTACCATAGTTTGTAGACTCTAGAACTTTTGCGCAAACCAATAAATATACGCATTTTGACATTTTTTTTTAACCAAAGATATGTCGCTGAATACATTTTGGCCTAAATGTATGACTAAAATTGAGTTAATTGGATTTTTCTTCTAACAAAAATTAGAAAATATAATTTTTTTTCAAGATTTTTGGTCTTTTTCCATTTATATTGCAAAAAATAAAAATCACAGAGGCAATCAAATACCATCAAAAGAAAGCTCTATTTGTGGGGAAAAAAAGGACGCAAATTTTGTTTGGGTACAAAATTGCATGACCGCACAATTACCAGTTAAAGCAGCGCAGTGCCAAATTGTAAAAAGCACTCTGGTCATTGAGCAGCCTAATCTTCCGGAGCTGAAGTGGTTAAATAAATCCGTTATTTGTCGATACTTCCAGGTGGCCATTGGTACCTCCCCCAAAGACATTATCAGCTCTGCTAAGGTCAGCAATGTGCCTCTTGGTGCGAACCTGGCACAAGTAGCTTTCCCATCCCTTCCCCATAGATTTAAACTTCCCTCTTCTTCCCCTGGGGGGAACCAAGGGTATGCTCCTAATGGGGCTAAAGGCGATACTGGGGGTGCATACCTAGCTATGGAGCTATTCAATCTATGCCATACAGACAAAGTTGTCCTGGTCAATGGCGATACTCAGTCTAACAGGCCCCTAGAGACCGCCATAATTAAGATCATATAAACGCCTCAAGTTGAGGGCGATGTATGTCCCCAAGTAAGGTATACAATCACGACGCCATATATAAGGAAAAGACTGTTACAGAGAGGTAACCCATCCTCAATGGCACATGGGTTGGCATCAGTACCGATTTCTCATAGTTTAATTTAAATATAGATAGAAGACCAAATCTGCATACTTATGAATTCAGTTAGAGATTTCTGTGGGTTGGACAGATAGAGCTACAGATCATCCGTATATGCTGAAATCTTATGTTCCATTGCTCCAACCTGAATCCCTACAATCTTCCTCTTTTTTCCTGACCATACACAGAAATGGTTCCAGCACCATTGAGAACAGTAATGGAAACAAAGGACACCCCTGCCTCATCCCAATCTGTATATTAAAATAATCTGATAGTCTACCATTTACCTTGACCCTTGCCCTAGGGTCTGCATACAACGCCAATATCCACCCCATCATCTTTTCTCCTAGAACCATTTCCCTCAAAACTTCAGTCTTGAAGATCCAATTCACCCTATCGAATGCTTTTTCCGCATCCATTGATAATATCACACTTGGGGTCTGATCCAGTCCATTTTGTACCCAGTGTAATACATGAAGGGCTTGGATAGTATTGTCTCTAGCCTTTCGACCCTTCATGAAACTCGTCTAGTCCGGATTAACAAACCTAACTATATGATCTTGCAATCAAAGGGATAGGATCTTTGCCAACATTTTAGTGTCTGAGTTAAGGAGGGAAATGGGTCTATAATTAGCACAATGTTGAGGGTCCTTCCCGGCTTTCCAGAGGACTGTCACATATGCCAGTAATGCTTCTGGGGGCAAAGGGTTACAGGCTGTAATTAAGCTAAAGTACCATTCTGCCATTCACAAAGCACAGCATAATGGTCATTACTGTGCTGTGCTTTGTTAATGGGACAGCAGAGTGAGGAGGGCAGAGCAAAACGCTGGAACTGGTATCTTTCATAGACACTGTTCCGAAGCAGCAGGGAGCTACAAGTGTGTAAGTGGGACCCAGGTTCATTGCCTGCAGGGGAAGAGAACTCACATGGAAACTGGTTGATTCAGTAACATGTATGAATGTGATAATGCTGATAAAGTACAATAACTCTGAAGACACGGCCACACCAAACCAAAACACTTACAATGAACCAGGCCAGGGATATCTGTGCACACTGTAGACACCTGATGGGGCCCCTGAATGAGGGAAGCTACTGCTTGAGACACAGTGACAGTCCCTGTTCTGACTCAACTACAAGGCAATAACTTTATCTTCAGCTTGGTATAGGGCTTACACGACCTGGTGATCTATTTATCCCTTGCATCAATTCAGACAGCTTAACTCAATGAATAAACTCACTGTATGGGGAGAGAGACGATGGATCCTCTCTAATGTTCCGTTTAATGATGGATATTCATAGGTAGAAAAACGTTGAAGTTGTAAGCCACATGTAAAGATGTTACAGCAATGAGGTATACTGTGCACAATGAATCAGAGAAAGGAAGGGGAGGAGAATATACAGAACTACAGTGGGAGAGAAAGTTCAGATAGACAGAGGGAACAAATCTTAAAGGCACAGAGCATAATAAATCACATAGTGTAACACAACAGTCCCTACTCTGTCCCTCCTCCACAGGAACCTGTCCCTATGCTAATTCAGCTGTCCCTACCAGTGGGAGCTCTGTCCTTGACCCACCCACTATGCAGAACCCACGTCAACCCAAGGAGACAGTGCTATTTTTTTATTCCGTCCATACCAAAGATTGTTGCAGAGGTCAGTCAGGACAGCAGCATCCAATTGGGCAGCTTCACCCCTAATGACACCTACAGAGACCTCAAAGGAACCTGGGTTCCCCCTTGTCCTCCACCTTCTCTGCACAGCAGCTGCTGAACAGCACCACCCTTGCAGGGAGGCCAAACTACACCTGCCTAAAAGTACAGCTTCTGCTGTACATCAATGGAGCTTAGAGAGAGCTCCTAGAGGAATAAAAATAATTGCACTTTTATTGCAAGAATTAGGTATTGAAAAAACAGCAACTATAGCTTTGTCTGGAGTTGAGCTTTAAATGGTAACTCCACTTTTGTGGGGGAAAAAAAGCAAATTAAAAAAAATGTATAATATAGCGTATATAACTACTACTCAAGTCATACTGCAATTGAATATTATTAAAAATTAAAAGACCTTTCCTTTTCAACCTGCAGCTCTGTAATTTTCTGTAAAATGCAATATGGCTACCTGGAGGTATTCTGTACACAGAATGTGTACAGAACGCCAGAAACATCATCTCCTGCTTGTGTGATTGGCTCACTGATTTTCCCAGAAGTCTGCACTAAGATACAAGTCAAATATTAGGCATGCCCTGCAACAAAAAATTCATTTTGGTGAGATACTCCCAAAGGGAAATCACATCTAGAAAGACACAGACCCTGGATTTTCCTCATTAGGTCCCTGCAAGTTCTGCAGCTGGTTGATAATTATGAAACCACTCCCATTAGATTCACTTACCACATGGACACAAACAACCAGGGATTTCTTCAGAATAACTAAAGGTAGGAATCTGCAAAAAAGTTTGTTAAAATCTTTGCAATGTACATAGACCACCCAGAGGAGAATGTTTTTTTCTCAACAAAAGTGGAGTTACTCTTTAAGTAACTTTGATCATTTTAAGTTTCATTAAGTAATCATTTTGAGGTTTTTACTCTGTTATTATTAAGACTTTTGCACTTGCTCTCTTCCTCTATTGGCTGTGTGTATTGCTAAAAGCTGAATGATTGTGCTGTGACTATCACTAAGGCTCCATTCACACTAGCGCGTTTTTTGATGCATTTTGCATTTTGCAGAAATGCACGGGAATTTTTTAACATGGGTTCCTATGGAACATGTTCACATCAATGCCTTTTTGTTTCTCTGCATTTTTGGAAAGGGTCAGGGACTTTTTTTCATGCAAAATGCAGCGTTTTGCATGTAATAGAATTCAATGGACAAGCATCAAAAACGCAAGTGCACCGTTTTTGCAGCGTTTTGATGCATTTTTAGTGCGTTTTTGATGCGTTTTTGCCGTTTTTTTTTTTTTATTTATTTTTTTTTTTTTTAAGACTGTAAAAAAAAAACTGTAAAAAAATAAAATAAAAAAAAAACGCAAAACACAAATCGCGGCAAAATCGCGGCAAAATCGCGGCAGAAACGCTGCTCAAAAACGTGGCAAGCATGAAAAAAAACCCTCCAAAAACGCTCAAAAGCAACATGCATAGGTGTGAATCGAGCCTTATACTACATCATTAAAACCGTTGGGGAGAATTACTAAAACTGAAGCACACAGAATCTAGTGCAGCTGTGCACAGTAACTAATCAGCTTCTAACTCCAGCTTGTTCAAATAAGCTTTTTAGTCGTACTGACATGCGGCTTTGAAATCATGCAATTTCAGATGAATTCACATGATTTCCAACTTGCATTCAATGTGATCGAGGGCTAAAACCTAGAGGTTGATTGGTTACTACACACAGCTTCACCAGATTCTGTGTACACCAGTTTTAATAAATCTCCCCTAATAGGGGGCAGAATCTTCACTCACAAAATTGTGTTAATGTTCATATCCAAGATCCAAATGTTTGAAATGCAAAATCTTTTTCACTTTGAATATCCAATCAAGTGCAGATGCTTTTCACATGACTGAATAAAGTGAATATTCACACAATTTTAAAAGATGGGATTCTCAGTTCCTTTAGTAAATCAGCCCTATTTAGTTGAAATAAAAGTGTAATTTCAGCGGTGGTTTAAACAGCAAGCACAATATGTATGTATGCTGTAAGACTTCCCCTTGTGTATAATTAGAAACCACACATGTTTTAAAACATTAAAACACAGAAAATATTGCTTTAATTATTTTGTACATTTACACATATCTTTAAAAAAATAAATACATAAAGAAAATATTCAATCAAAAGGCACAGTTTTACCCTGATGTCATTGTTTCAGTCAATAAGCCACTCCAACAGAATATATAATATCTATTAGGCTGGCCTTTCTCAACTTTTCTATGTCTGGGAAACCCTTAAAAGAATCATTAGGTCTCAGGGAACCCCCAAAATAATTTCTGATCTATAGATCATTAGACATTAGTGGAATCAGTTTGATGTAGATGTAATAGTAAATCACCTAAATATTAATTAAAATTTACATTAAAGTAGTTCTAAAGGCAAAAGTTTTTTTTTATCTTAATGCATTCTATGCATTAAGATAAAAAAACTTTCTGTGTCCAGCTCCCCCTCAGCCCCCTAATAGTTCGTTTCTAATAGAGCCCCATCTCGATCCAGCAATATTCCACAAGAGATTTGGCTGTCCGGGACTCTCCCTCCTGACTGGCTGAGACACACAGCGGGCGCCATTGGCACCCACTGCTGTCAATCAAAGTCAGTGAGCCAATGAGGAGAGAGAGGGGGCGGGGCTAAGACGCATCTCTGTGTCTGAATGGACACACAAAGCAGCGGCTAGGCTCGGGTGCCCCCATAGCAAGCTACTTGCTGTGGGGGCACTCAGCAGGAGGGAGGGGCCAGGAGAGCCAGTGAGGGACCCGAGAAGTCCCGCTCTGTGCAAAACCACTCCACAGAGCTGGTAACTATAACGTGTTTGTTATTTTTAAACAAAAAAATACAAGACTTTAGTATCACTTTAACCCAGTGGCTAAGAGAACTCTTGTAAGCTTCCTGTTATTTTATGCACGTAAAGAAATTGCAATGTACTGGAAGCAGGCCTCTCCTCTCATGATATACTTCTGGATGCATTTGGTAAACTCTAACCTGCCTTTTATCAAGTCACTTATGCCAACAGGGGGTATCCCTGTAAGTTTCGGTCTTTCTGGTTAGCCAATACTTCCACCGCTGCAACGGTAACAGATCATTTGACTTAGGAGGTATAGGTATACGTTCTTAGCCTTTTGGCTAAGATCAAGTGTAGTACTTGTATTATCAGTGTCCATTAGGGGTGCTGTGCTGTCATTCTGGTTTGGCCAGGGCTGGAGTGACTGGCTATGTACCCCTACTGGAGTGATGGGGGCTCAGGCTGTCGGGGCACGGGAGTAATTCCCCCGGGTAAACTGGAAGTGCCCAGTTCCTCCTTATTTGAGTGGATCTACCTTGCCATGGCCTGGGAAGGCAAAGAGTCTGCAGTGTCTGTGCCCCCTTGGAGTAGCTGCCCTATGGGTGCACTTAGTAGCACTTGGGTGTGGGGCCCCACTATGTGAACAGGCACATGATCACAGTCACTAAAACTTTTTCTGCACTGCGCCATTTAGGGCTGGGCCTTTTAGCTAAGTCCAGGACAATTTTTGTCTTCCAGGTCTCAGGGTCCGGCCAGTGCACATGAACGGCCACTTATTTACTTTAAATTATTTTCCCTCCACTGTTTGTCACTTTCCCTTTTGTGTGTGTTTTTTCATTAAGGTGAAGGGTGTGAGTCTTAGGGCTTGCCCTGACTTCTAAGTAGGAGTATGTGTGGCCTTCTGGTTCCTTCCTCCCCTGCACTTGCCACGGAGACGATGCGAGTGCCCGGCGGCACAGTTTCCGGTTCTCTGAGGGGAGAAGTGACAGATTGTCTGTCACACAGAGTATGAACAGCGATTTATCTCTTCCCCTACACAGTCCCCTCCCCCCTTCAGTTAGAACACGCTGAGGGAACACAATCAACCCCTTGATCACCCCCTAGTGGTTAACCCCTTCACTGCCAGTGACATTTTTACAGTAATCAATGCATTTTTATAGCACTGATCGCTGTAAAAATGCCAATGGTCCCAAAAATGTGTCAAAATTGTCCGACGTGTCCGCCATAATGTCGCAGTCCCGATAAACATCGCAGATCGCCACCATTACTAGTTAAAAAATTAATAATAAAAATGCCATAAAACTATCCCCTATTTTGTAGACGCTATTACTTTTGTGCAAACCAATCAGTATACGCTTATTGCGTTGGTTTTTTTTACCAAAAATATGTAGAAGAATACATATCGGCCCAAACTGAGGAAAAAAATATTTTATATATTTATATATATTTTTGAGGGATATTTATTATCGCAATAAGTAAAAAATATCGCGTTTTTTTTTTCAAAATTGTCACTCTTTTTTTTGTTTATAGCACAAAAAATAAAAACTGCAGAGGTGATCAAATACCACCAAAAGAAAGCTCTATTTGTGGGGAAAAAAGGACGTCAATTTTGTTTGGGTGCAACGTCGCACGACCGCGTAATTGTCAGTTAAAGCAACGCAGTGTCGAATCGCAAAAAGTGCTCTGGTCAGGAAGGGGGTAAAATCTTCCGGGGCTGAAGAGGTTAATGCATTCTCTGCATTAAGGTAAAAAACCTTCAGTATGCAGCTCAATGCCCCCCCCCCCCCCTAATACTTAGTCCAATCTCGATCCAGCGCTGTGCAGAAGAGCAGCGTCTCTCTCCCTTCTCATAGGCTCAGACACAGCAGCGTGAGACATTGATTACTACTGCTGTCAATAACAGACAGTTAGGAGGGAGCAGGGCCGAGCAGCGCTTTGTGGATCAATGGACACACAGAGCTGGCTCAGGAGTGAGCCCACACGAGTACCCCCCTAGCAAGAGGTACAGAGCAGATAAGTATGACATGTTTGTTTTTTTAAATTAGAACCTGTACAATCACTTAACAAAAAAATATATACTGTGTATATACTGTGTGTGTGTGTATATATTTTTTTTTTTATCTGAGTGGCTGCCATTTAGGTACAGACACATACATCAGCTGCCGAAAATAAGTTTGGATTTTTTGTGTGTTTTACCTTTGAAAAGGCTGGGGCTACCTGCCAGTCATACTTGCTTTCAGAGTATACATTGTTATAAAGACTTAGATAATTTAGAGTCAAGGAACTCCTTTTGCAGAGGTGCCTAGACATAGTAGTGTGAATTCATATGTATTTGCAAATGTATGCATTAAAAAAACCCTCTCTTTTTAACCTAAATTCTATGACCGTTTTATTTAGGTCTTATGAGATGACTAGTTAGATTGTGTGCTTGTATCATTTGGTAAATTATATACATGGTGTATATTTTACCAGGAAGCCAGCAGGTGGAGATATTGGGGGTTATTTATGAAAGGCAAATCCACTTTGCACTACAAGTGCACTTGGAAGTTCAGTCGCTGTAGATCCGAGGGGGACATGCAAGGAAAATAAAAAAAAAAACAGCATTTTAGCTTGCACATGATTGGATGATAAAATCAACAGAGCTCCCCTCATTTCAGATCTTCCCCTCAGATCTATAGTGACTGTACTTCCAAGTGCACTTACTTGTAGTGCAAAGTGGATTTGCCTTTCGTAAATAACCCACATTGTCTCCTTTTCAAGTTTTTCTGATTCCATGCTTACAAGTATTTAGTTCCAAGTTCCTGGTGGCTCAAGTGCCCATTCAGCTTTGCATGAAGTATTCCTCAAGAGGACAGCCACAGACAGGACCATCAGCCACTCCATCAATATTGAAATTCCTCGCTCCTTTAAATTTACATGGCCACGTGTTTTTTGTGGCTTCCCAGTCAGGTGCAAAAATTGAGGTGTCCAGGATTACCAATAGTCTAAAGGGGCATAAAAACCTATAAAAAAGGTGATTAAAGAAACTAAGCAACTAGTAGAATTTCCTTTTAATCTTGAATGGTTGCAAGAGAAGCAAGTTGAGCAATAAGCCTATTCTTCCCTTTTCCTGGATGAAACTGTAGAATTTGTAAAGGATTCCTAGGTGTTCCAAGCTATTTGGGAGATATTCTACCAGAAAGATCTAAGTCTCCTGAGGGTCCTATTGGCTTTCACATGATTGACATGAATTCTTATGCCGTGTACACAAGAGCGGTTTTTCCGTCGGAATAAACTCTGAAGGTTTCTCCGACGGAATTCCGCTCAAGCTGTTTTGCCTACACACGGTCACACCAAAGTCCGACCGTCAAGAACGCGGTGACGTACAACACGTACGACGGGACTAGAAAAAGGAAGTTCAATAGCTAGTAGCCAATAGCTTCCGTCTCGAACTTGCTTCAGAGCCTGCGTCGTTTTTGGTACGTCAGAACAGCATAGACGAGCGGTTTTCCCGATAGGAATTGGTTCCACCAGAAAAATTTAGAACATGTTCTCTTTCTGGGTCCGTCAGAATTTTCGATGTAGAAAGTCCGATGGGGCATACATACGATCGGAATATACGATGAAAAGCTCCCGTCTGACTTTTTTCTGTCGGACAATCCGCTCGTGTGTGCGCGGCATTAGAAAACCGTCCATACAATATGATCCAAACTACCTCAACTGGTAATTCTTTATTTGTAAGAGTAAGGTCTCTCTTTAAAAAATGCTCATACTTTTCCACACTTCTCCCTCTACTATAGGCAGTAAAATCCAGCATATCTGCAATGCATTTTTTGTCCATTTGCATTGCAAACTCAATCCTTTAAGCATAACCCATAGTTCATGACCTTATTTTACATTGGGAATGTGGATTGCTTGGTAAAGCTCATTAACTCGAAAACTTTGCTTACACCTGTCTACTATAGATCACAAGTATTAAAATATGTTTGCTGAATCAGAGTATTTGCTTCAGTGTATTAACTAAAGGGTGAGCAACACAGAGGTCTAGAAAAGAAATATACTTCTATAGCAGGCAGTGCTGATGAGTGTATTCTGACAATAGGGAAGCTTCCATGCTGTCAGAATACAAAGGTTCAGTGGAAAGATTCCCCCATCCCCCTCGAATGTGTGGATGAGGGAAATAGTTATTTTTTTTGTCGTTCAACCCACTGGTTGAACAAAAACTAATTATCTAAGGGCTGCTTAAAAGGGAGCAAGGGCTGTAAAAAAAATGAGTCTGTTCAGCTTTGCATATAATGTAGCATGCTGCGTCTAAAAGTGCATAGTGTTACCTTTTTGTGTATCATGATAGATATAAATTACCTGGAACAGGAACCAAATAGGCACCACACATACCGAGAGCAGTATGGTCTATTAAATCAGTGTTCCTCAACCTGTTTTCAGTCAAGGCACCCTTTAACCAGTTCCCGACCAGCTCACATATTTTTACTGCGGCACAATGACACCACTGCACGAAACCACGTATGGGTACGGGGTTCCCTTTAAGAGCCGACAGAGGGCACATGCGCCCACTGCACGGCAAAGGACGCAATGCACGTGGACGGCAGGCGCGATCGCTGCCGGCCCCGCGCAATTGCGTGCACGAGAGCCAGCATGGGGATTTGTGTGGGTGGGTGTGTGTAAACACACAAATCCCTGTTCTGTCAGGGGAGAGGAAACATATCATTTGTTCCTACTAAGTAGGAACAACGATATGTCTCCTCCCCCAGTCAGTCCTATCCCCCCACAGTTAGAAACACTAACTAGGGAACACATTTAACCCCTTGATCACCCCCTAGTGTTAACCCCTTCCTTACCAGTGACATTTACACAGTAATCAGTGCATATTTATAGCACTGATCGCTGTATAAATGTCAATGGTCCCAAAAATGTGTCAAAAGTGTCCAATCTGTCCGTCGCAATACCGCTAAAAAATGCAGATCACCGCCATTACTAGTAAAAAAAATAAAATAAAATAAATAAAAATGCCATAAATCTTTCCCATAGTTTGTAGACACTATAACTTTTGCGCAAACCAATCAATATACGCTTATTGTTGCAATATTTATTTATTTTTTTTACCAAAAATATGTAGAAGGATATATATTGGCCTAAACTGATGAAGAAATTCATTTTTTTTTACATTTTGGGGTTATTTATTATAGTATTTATTATAGCAAAAAGTACAACATATTGTTTTTTCTTTTCAAAATTGTCACTTTTTGTTTATAGCTCAAAAAATAAAAACCGCAGAGGTGATCAAATACCACCAAAAGAAAGCTCTATTTGTGGGGAAAAAAAAAAAAAGACACAAATTTTGTTTGGGTAGAGCATTGAATTGTCAGTTAAAGCGACGCAGTGCCAAATTGTAAAAAGTGCTCTAGTCAGGAAGGGGGTAAAATCTTCCGGGGCTGAAGTGGTTAAAATTATGGAAAGTCTTGAGGCATCCCATTCTAAAATGTAAAACTATTCTAAGGGCCAGTTCACACCACATGCAGTCCAGTGCGTTTTTTTTTTCTGCATCAAAAACGCATGGAAAGTAGGTTATATGGTTTTCAATGGCATAGTTCACACCAGTGCGGTCAGTTCCAGTTCCAGAAAAAAAAGTAGAACATGCTGCATTTTTTCTGCACTGGACTGTACTGGAACACTGTAAAACGCATCAAAAACGCACTGGAACACACCTAAATGCACCAAAAACACACTGCACCACACTTGTCCTTATTTGAGGGTAAAAAAAATAGAGGGGAAAAAAAGCACTGGACTGCATCAAAAACGCACCAAAAATGCATCGAAAATGCACTGGAACGCATCAAAAACGCGCATGCAGAAAAGCACCTGGAACGCATCCGGACTGCATTTCTATGGTGTGAACTGGCCCTAATAGTTTTACATAATACATCAACAAACACACACGTAGGACACCCAACGTTAGAGGTGATTTTATTGTTCCAAATCCAATACACTTTTGCACACAGGTACCGACTATTATTCCAAGGTTTCTCTTCTCCCTCAGTGTTTTTCCATCAGTCAGCTAATGTGATCCCAGTGCTGACAGAGAGGGGCAGTGGAGGGCCATTTTTTGTTAGGACTCCGGCAGTTAGAAGGTCGTAATGGTGCACAATGAAAACGTGTGGCTTTGTGTAATTAAAAGGCAGGCTTCATCCATCTGCTGGCTTGTATACAATTTTGGGGCAATGTTTAGGCATTTTGCCAAGGTACCCCTGAAGAAACCTCAAGGTACCCCAGGGTGCTGGGGCACCCTGTCCGAAAAAGGCTGTATTAAATGTTTTCTTAGATCTTTTCTATAGCAGAATTGTTTTCTTCAGTTATCAGATTGCCCAATGGAGATAATAATACTCTAACAATATCAAAGTTTTGGCAAGCTACAGGCTTTACTTCCTGATACAAAATAATCACAGGTCCTGCTGCTGTGTTGCTGTTTTTTCATAACTTCTATAGTGCAGCTTCAAAGTCAGCACAGCCCTTATAACAAAAAATAAATCCAAGGCTATGTTCACACTATGCCGGTTTCCTACACCCACCATTCATTTGAAAGGCCTGCTGTACCTACGGAAGATGCAGGGAAATGGTCCCTATACCCTTTCCAAAATTACAGCTGAAGAAAAATGACATAGTCCTATGCGGTTCCCGATATGGGAAAACACACTGCAGTTTCCAGTGCGCAAGGGTGCCTTTAATAATTTATGGCACCCCTAGCACATGCTAACAGTAATGCATTTTTGGTTAGGGAAGGCATGCGAATATACGCAGTCCTGTACCCCCATATAGTGTGAGCCTAGCCTTACGCATGACTATGTATGTAGGTATTAGAAGAAGCCATAATTTTTGTGTTTGAACAGACCTAAAGATCAGGCATTAATTTTTTTTTATTTTTTTTTAGGAACCACTGACTCCTAGGGGGGGATTTAAAAAGTGTCTGAGATAAGTACTATCTCAGCTGGTACAATTGTCCATAGCAACTAATCAGCTTCTTTCTTTCATGTTTCCACACAGCTTAGACAATAAAAATGTAAAAGCGAATTGGCTACATTCTTTTTATCAATCCCCCTCCTCATGTGTCTAAAGCCACTTTACACGAATGTTCCAATCAGGTTCTCCTGTCTGTTTTTCAGGCAAACCTGATCGGAACCTCCATTCTCCTCTGTTCGCTTACACCTGCATACATCCAATCCGATTAAAAACAGACAGATGAGAATCTGTTCCACTTCAGGGATCAGATAGCAGTCAGGTGTAAATGGACAGGCAGTCTGCTTACATCCAACTGCCTATACAGGAGATCGGGCTGTGTCCATGTCCGCTCTGCATAAGTGTAGCAGACACGGACCCATCATCTGCCTGCTCAGCAGGGGTCAGAGGACAGATCCCCTGCTAAGCAAGCGGATTGCAGGTGTTGTCAATCCCATGTGAAAGGACCCTAAGGCTGGCCATATATATATCATTTTTTTGCCATCAGCCAGTGAGCTGATCAAAAATATACGAACAGATCCCCCCATCCACGCAAGTGTGGTAGCTGGAGCAATCCTTCCCACTGTGCTATTGTATTCTGTCATTGGGGACTCCTTTGCTGTAACTCCAATTGGCTGCAGATGCTAAGCGAATGAAAATTTTCCAATAGCCCTGGTCAAGAGACATTAGTGACTTGTCCCTGCAGAACTGCCTGTATTACAATCCTTCCATGGCCAGCATAAGTCAAATCAAATAGACACTTGGCCAAAATGGCTCCTAGATTGTGTTTGTTGTGACTGCAGTAAAAACAGTGACCTCTTTGGTTAGTAGCTAGTAATTTAGGAATGCATGACATCAATTGAACAGTGCAGTGACTCTTTGTTTATTCTCTACAATACATGGATGCTATTTATCTTTGATATTTCTATCTTAGCCTTTAAGCAGGAACCTGATTTTCCAGACTGCAACATCATGTTTTACGGTCAAATTACTTTTTTTTTTTCTTCTTAATTATGAAACTGATCAAAAAACTCCATTATATGTACATTTTCTTCAACAAAAAAGTGCACAGCTGGTTGACACCTGAAGCTAGGTGGTGCGACTATATTCCAAGGCACATAAATACTGAAAATTATTTATGGACCGAGATCAATTTTGTTGTGCAACAAACTGCAAATCAATTAAAATGGTTCATTCCAACAGTAAAAAAATCCCTGATTACCTTTTTTGACAAAGTATGATATGAAGCTTCCATAAGTGAACCATAATGAACTCTCATTATTACCGAAAGAAAGGCTATGTCCATTGTATTAAGGTCCTCATTCTAAAGAATGGTAATAAATTAATACACATGGTTCCATGTGAAATGGCCAGAACATTTTAGTTTCTTACTTCCTCATGGTTTTTATGTACTGCTAAGAATCGCTTTCTTTTTATTAATTCGCCATTGGGCAAATTTGTGTCCCAGATATATTCTGGAGAAAGTACTTTGGTAGGTTTATTGTATACCAAATATCTGTTGAGATGGGACTCCTCCTGCCAAATGGCTTCAATGTTCTTTTTCTTGTCCTCCTTGATTCCATTATGGCAAGCTGTGCTAAGTTTGTGGATTTCTTCCACCTTCCCACCATACAATGCTGCCATATAATAGAAGTCCCCTTTACCATAGGGTATGTAAGCAGCAGAAATGGGTCGTCGCTCGTATGTAAATCCTTGTGGATCAGCAAGGAAGTACCCTGGATGGATTGTGGCAAATAGGTCACCAAGGATTTCCACTCCCATATGATCATTAAAGACCATGTCCACATCAGCACATACCAAGTAGTCAATCTCATTTGGCATTTGCTCCTTTGTAATGGCTGTTAGAATTTCCATTCGTCGCATGGACACATCTTGCCATCGCTTGTCAGCAGACACTTCATGCAACTGCAGATTGCGACCTTCACCCATTTTGGGCTTAACTACATTACTGACATTGTCAGTAAAAACATAATACGTAACATTGTGGCCAACCATAAAGAAACGTTCTGCTGTTTCCAGAAGTGGACCAAGAAACCGAATGTACCTGGAAATAAAGATTCCATTGTTAAAAAATACTCTAAACACAAAAAAAATTAAAGTTACGTACCGGTAACGTCTTTTCCTGTAGTCTTTCAGGACAGCCACAATAGAGAGAGATAGTCTCCTCCCCTTCCTCTGGAAACACTGCGCCAGCCCATAAATTCTCTCCTCCCCTGCCGGACCTCAGTTTTTTGAAGAGCACCTCCGGCCAGCTGGGGAGACACAAGAACACATTAATAACATACCAATCAATATCATTATCATATTGCGTTCCGGTCTTGAATAAGACCCCCCCAAGCTTAGGGTGGGTAACTAGGGCTGTCCTGAAAGACTACAGGAAAAGACGTTACCGGTACGTAACTTTAATTTTCCCTTTACGTCATTTCAGGACAGCCACAATAGAGAGGATAATCGAGCACTTACCAATTAGGGTGGGACTACAGCTTGCAGAACTTTTCGCCCAAAAGACTGCTCACCTGCCGCCACCAGGTCCACTCTGTAATGTCTAACGAAAGTGGAGTAGCTGGACCATGTCGCTGCCTTGCATATCTGCTCTGGCGTTGCTCCCGCCTTCTCTGCCTGGGAAGTTGCCACTGCTCTGGTGGAGTGTGCCTTTATGCCTCTAGGGATCTCCTTCCCTGCTAAAGAATATGCCCCACTTTAGGCAAAAAAGCTGGATCAGTCTTAAGGACTATCCTGTCTGGCAAAATAACACAAAAAGGAGGTCTAATTGATAATGCCTCAATTTCGCTGACTCTCCTGGCAGTTGTCACTGCTACTAAAAATACTGTTTTTAGGGTAAGCTCCCTTAACAGGCACTTGTCCAATGGCTCAAAGGGAATACCCGTAAGGCTCTGTAAAACCAGAGATAGATCCCACCCGGGAAAGGGAGGATCTCGGGTAGGTCTCTGTCTTGACAGTGCCCTAAAGAATCTGACCACCCATGGATTGGTAGCCAGAGACTTCTCCAGATAAACACTGAGTGCTGAAACCTGACTCTTAAGGGTGCCTACAGATAACCCTTTGTCCGCTCCACACTGCAGAAACTCCAACACAGCTACAGGACTCTGCACCGAGAAGGAGTTTTCTATGCACCATTTGTTGAAAAGGAGCCAGACCTTTTTGTAAATCTTACGTGTCTCCTTTTTCCTACTGCTGAGGAGGGTGGAGATTAAGCTGTCTGAAAATCCCTTAGATTTTAATATACCCTCCTCAGTAGCCAGGCCGCTAATTTCCACTGCTGCACCTGTGGGCAGAGGACTGGACCCTGCGACAGAAGATCCTTTCGAGGTGGAAGGAACAGGGGCGGCTCCGCTGCCAATTGACTGAGGATTGAAAACCATGCCCTTTTCGGCCAATGTGGAGCTACTAGAATGAGAGAGGTGCTCTCTAGTTGAAACTTCCTCAGGACCGCCGGTAATAGTACCGGAGGAGGGAAGGCGTAGCATGTCCTGAAATGCCAATTCTGAGACAATGCGTCCACCCCCAGTGCTCCTTCCCCTGCATTTAGGGAGAAAAAACAGGGGGTTTTCGCGTTGTCTTTTGAAGCGAAAAGATCCACTTCCGGGGGTCCCCATTTCTCGGATATGAGATTGAAGACCTCCTGGTTGAGGGCCCAATCTCCCTCCTTTAGACTCCTTCGGCTGAAGAAATCTGCGATTATATTTCTCTCCCCTCTCAGAAAAACCGCTGAGAGTGAGAGAGTGTTGGATTCGGCCCAGTTTAGAATATCCTTTGCTAGGGCCAACAGACTTCCGCTCCTGGTGCCTCCCTGCTTGTTTATATAGGCCACGGTGCATGAGTTGTCCGACCGTACCTGTATATGGTGGCCCTGGAGTTCCTTCTTGAAAAATCTGAGGGCTAGGCCCACTGCCCTCAGCTCTTTCCAGTTGGAAGATCTTTGCAGTTCGTCGCCCTTCCATGTGCCCTGCGCTAGAAGGGATCCCAAATGTGCCCCCCAACCTTTGCCACTTGCGTCCGTAGTTATGATCTGTGGGACTGGGATAAGCCACAGACGTCCCTGTGACAAGTTCACTTCCTTCCTCCACCACCAAAGAGATCTCTTTATTTGATGGGGAACCTGTACTAAGGTGTCTAGATCCCTCTGACTGTGGTCCCATACTCTTAGTACATAAGACTGCAGGGGACGAAAATGTAATCCTGCCCACTGCACTGCTGGAAGAGTAGACGTTAGAAGGCCTAACGTAGACATTATGGACCTTTTTGACACCAGCTGGTTGCACTGGAGGGAGAAAACCGCTCTGCCCAGCTTTAGAATCTTTTCCCTTGGAAGGAAAACCCTCAAAAGCGTAGTGTCCAGCAGGTATCCCAGGTACACAATGCGCTGTGAGGGAATGAGACTGGACTTTTCTAAGTTCAGCAGCCATCCCAGCCCTGTTAGTACCCTCTTTGTTAGATCGAGGTCCTTGATCAACTGTTCTGGGGATACTGCAAATAGGAGCAGGTCGTCCAGATAGGCTATGACTGACACCCCCTGGAGTCGCAGGAAGGCCAAGGCCTCTGCCAGTACCTTTGTGAATATGCGGGGCGAGGAGGATAGCCCGAAAGGTAGTGCTTGAAACTGCAGATGCAGTATTGTACCTTTCAGGTCTATTGCTAACCGGAGAAACCTTTGGGAAGTTTCTGCGATAGGGACGTGAGATACGCGTCCCTGAGGTCCAGAGACACCATGTAGCAGTTGTGTGGCAGCAGAGCCCTGACCGTAAAAATTGATTCCATGCGGAATCTTCTGTAGCAAATTGACCTGTTTAAGGGTTTTAAATTCAGAATCAATCTGAATTTCCCTGAGGGTTTTTTCACCACAAATACGTGGGAATAGAACCCCTCTCCTTCCTGCCCCTTTGGTACTCTGCGAACTACGTTCTGCATCTCCAGTTCTTTCAGGGCGTCGACCAAAGCTTCGGCCTTTGCTCTGCAGGTGGAAAGCTGCGTAACCAGGAACCTCAGCGGGGGGGGCTCTGAGAATTCCAGGAGATACCCCCTTCTTATGATCCCCAGGATAAAACGATTGGGAGAGAGGGTCTCCCATTGTGGAAGAAAGGCCCCCAGTCTTCCTCCCACCGGCCCTAGAGAGTCATTGATCTTTACGGGTTTTCTCAGGAGGGCGAAAAATCGCCCCTCCTCTGCCCTTACCTCTTTGGCCCCAAGTTTTCTTCCCTTGTTTGGGAGAATCCTTGCCTTTTTTCGGACGAAACCCCTTCCTTGTCTGAGCTGGGGCCTTCCGTTTAAGCGGAAAGGACTTCTTTTTGTCCGCTGTACGGTCTAAGACCGTCTCTAACCCAGGACCAAAGAGTAGATCACCTGTCAGGGGTATCCCGCATAATTTGACCTTGGAGGCGGTGTCCCCCGGCCAAGTTTTTAGCCAGAGCGCTCTTCTGGCCGAATTTGCCAGCGCCGCTGATCTGGCCGACATACGGACTGACTCTGCCGAGGCGTCTGCAATGTATGCGATTCCTCGCAGAATCGTGGGGAATGAAGCTAGGATAGTTTCCTTGGCTGTGCCAGCTTCAATATGCTCCTGAATCTGGAAAAGCCAATGTTCTAAATTGCGGGCTACCACAGTAACAGCCATTTCTGGCTTTAAATTACCCACAGTTGAGTCCCACGTCTTTTTTAGAAGTGAGTCTATCCTCTTGTCCATGACATCCGACAAGGCCCCCATATCCTCAAATGCCAGGTCTGTGTGTCTAGAGACCTGAGAGAAGGCGGCGTCCAATTTGGGATTTTTATTCCAAATGGACGCTGGATCCTCTGAAAACGGGAACCTTCTTTTAAGGGAGCTAGAAAAAAAGGGTTTCCTCTCAGGATCCTGCCACTCCTTTTTAATTGTTTCCACCAGAACGTCATGTACTGGAAAAACTTTTCTTTTTTGATCTCCCAAGCCCTTATACATAAGGTCATGGAGAGATAGGGGTTTTTTATCCTCGTGTATACCGAGGGTTGTATATATTGCCCCTAAGAGGTCTTCCACCTCATCCAGGGACAATTTATACCTGGAGATTTTCCTGGACTCCCCGTCCTGGTCTTCCCCTTCTGACTCCTCATGGGAGTCAGACGTGCCACTGTCCGGTTGCCTCAGCTCCACCCCGGAAGGGCCTGACATTTCTTCTGCCATAACTAAATTAGTAGATCTGGCAGGTGCAGAGCCCTGAGCATGAGGCGGGGTTGTATCCTGCTGAATGGGTTTAGAGGGAAGCTGAAACGTTTCAAAAAACGTTTTAAAGGATGAAAAGGTGGATGACAGTTCCTTCACAGAGGCTGCCAAACCAGACTGCTGTTCAGATTCCCTTTCCTTACCCAGGGAGTCTATGCATTCTTTACACAAAACTTTTGTCCATGCTTCCCCTAAACTGTCTCTGCAAGAGGCACACTTCCTTTTAGAGACATGCGTGGACTTTGTTTTTTCTGTAGATTTCTGAAATTACATACAAAAACCACATATTACATTCAGCATATTTAAGTGGAAAACAACCCTGGGAGTGTACCAGAACCACTTAAAGGGAACTGCGCACACCCCCCACCCCCTGACCACCCAGGGGGCCCGCCCCCCCTCTAAGTAAGGAACCATACATGAGGGGGAACAATCCTTAGATAGAGAGGACCCTTCCACAGGGAACTCTTACCTTTGGAAGGCTGGAGATAGCGTCCGTATGAGTTGCAGCATCTGCCTCAGACATGACTGCAGGTGGTTGCCTGTGTAGAGTCTCACACTGTCTCCACGTGTAGCGACTCACTCCAGCCTGAGCCCGGCCCCCTATCAGCACCGCGACCCGGAACCGGAAGTCGCGGTTCAAAGGGAAAGCATCCGCCCCCCGCCGGAAATGACGTCACCCGTCGTCCGGCCCGCTGGTTCCAAATTTTGCGGCCTGTACAAGGTACAGGGAGAGCGGACTGCCTCCATGCTGCGGCCCTGTGGACGCGATAGGGGTCCCCCACGACCTGATGCCGCGCTCGGCAAGGAAGGGGTGGCTTCAGCTGCGGTATGTACCGCTACTCTTTATCCTGGAAGCCCCTGCTTCCCTTATGGATATTCTCCTTAGAAGGCCACAATCTCCCTGACTGCACCCGGCCTGGTTCCTCTGCACAGTGTCTCCCCACCGGAGGAAACACTAATAACTGAGGTCCGGCAGGGGAGGAGAGAATTTATGGGCTGGCGCAGTGTTTCCAGAGGAAGGGGAGGAGACTATCTCTCTCTATTGTGGCTGTCCTGAAATGACGTAAAGGGAAAATAAACAAATAAATAAATCTGATATTGTCAAATACAGCTGCATGGATTTCAATTAACCGTTTTATTATTCCTTTGTATTTAACTGATGAAAACCTAAATAATGATATTATCAGTACCAGGTCAAATAAAACCAGCAACACATTTTTGTGAAGCTGCCATGACAGTGAGCTGCAGAGATATTTAGCGGTGCCCCCGAAGGGGCTGCTGAAAGTTGCGGCCCACCTGTCACCCTGCCCAGCCCAGCCCAGCCCAGCCCAGCATTCACTTCCCAATCACCTTGAAGACAATGAACAGTCCATGTGCTTGTTTTTGTGTTTTTTTTGAGGGATTTGAACTTGGATAGAGATGGGAATATATGAGATGCCCAATAGTATTACAGAACAGTCAATTTGGGACAGAACTATGTACACTCCTTGTACATGACACTTCTCCAGTCTCCTCCAGCACATCTCTTGCTTGAATACTATCATTCTCTCTCTCTTGCACAACACTTAACTCCAGGCACAGCTAGCACATGGTTAGGCCCAACTCTGACCCAGCCAGGCCTTAGATCTTGCCATTTGCAGGGAGGGACCACGGGTCCCTTCATAATGTAGAAAAATAGAATAGGAAGTCTTTAGTGATAGCTGTCCTATGGTGGACTACTGCTCCCAGCAATCCCTCTTCAGTCCCTGCCAGCCCTCCAGGCTGCAGCAGCCCAACTCCACTGCCTGCAACATTGCAATCCTCACTGGCTCCACATCCAGCTCTGACTGGATGTGGAGCCAGTGAGGATTGCAATGTCGCAGCCACTCACCAGCCTTCCTGGCTGCTAACACAGCCACGGTTCCCTACTGAAGACTTGCCTGGCAAAAGTAGCCCCTGTTGTCCTCTTTGCTTCTTTTCTGTGCCTCCTGACCTGATCCTCCTTGCTTTCCAGAAGAGCTCTGTCCTGCACCCGAACCCCAGGCCCAAGGTCACCCCCCAAGAATAGGGAGCACCCTCAAGGGCCCCGATAACCTAGTGCTCCATCTCCAGTTCTTCCACCCGACAACTCCTCCCCATCTGGGCTGACTCTAGGTATTTAAGAAGGCCTGCTCTCTGCTAATGCAAGTTGGGGATTGGTTAGGGCTCCTTAGAAAACCCCCAGACAGCTCCACCTCTCTTCCCCTCCTTTCTTTTAGAATTTTTTAGAAGCCAGAGGGAGGTAACCGAGAAGTGATGCTATCTGTGAGTCACCAGCCTAATCTGAGCCACTCCCAGCCCACAGATCGAAACAAACAGGCCTAGCTTAAAGCTAGGCCTGCCTAAATTTAACTGCTCTCAAAAAAATCTCACCTCTAGCACCTACCTAGGTAGAGGGTGCTACAGATATGCAAAAGGCTATGTGTCTCAAATTAACCACTTGGCTTCCAGGAAGGTTTTAACCCCATAATGACCAGACCATTTTTTGCTTGTCAGCACTGTGCTGCTGAAACTGGCAATTGCTCAGTCATGCAACACTGTACGAAAATAAAATTTATCATAGTTTTCACATACAAAAATGTTATAAAACATATCCAATAAATTCTAATTTGTGTTTACTAACATACTCAAATCTGTGCTGTGATTGGCCACAGCCATCAGCAGATTCACAGCCTAAATCATTGGCTGCGAGCCTGCTGACGAACTGGTGCTGTGATTGATGCAGGGGGTGCCTGTAAACCAAAGAGTTCCTCCACAATGTACGGGTATGTGGCAGGGGAACAATAAAACCATTGGCCAGTAGTAAAAGTTAAGCTGCTGGGCTGCAAGTGGTTAAAGTGTATGAAAAACCCCAAGAATTAATTAATTTTATTTGTTCGCCTTTGGTTTGTTAACTATACTGTACTACTGAAAGTGTTTTGTAATAAATGTTCCAAAAGTGCAACAAAAATACTGGTAATCCTGCCAAAAATATTGTGAGCTAACTTCCTGTGCACTCTGCCTCTACTGACTCTATCAGGTAGCATTGTTCACAGTTCTCTTTGTGGACTACAGACCACCTCCCCCATATTATGGAGCTGAGGAGGATGTGTTCTGTAGTCCTAACACTTTCTGTTGTAGGATCCAAATATACTGTACAGTACAGTGATTGAGAATTGTCACCCTAGGGCAGGAAGTTACTAGCAGGATCACTGGGTGAAAATGCCTGAAAAAAATACTTCAGTGACTACATTTAAGGACTGGTAAACAGCAATATATTATATTTTTGTTCATGGGTTTAGATGTATCTTAAGGTCTTTATATTGGGAATGATAATATTAGTAATAACGAGGTATACACATTGGTCAGAACATTTTGCACATTGTTCAGGGGCTGTATTCTGAACTTCACCAGAAAAAAAAACGAAAAAACTATTTAACCAACAAAACTGTGTGTTAAAATTCTTTAGATGTGATGGCTGCATTCATTTCCTTTTTTATGGTTTTTTTTTCCTTTTTATTACTACTTTTTGATCTGGCCAGTAAGAAAGCCATGGGAAAATGGATATCGATGGATAGTTGGAGGGTACGATCGTATAGTAAGTTATTGATCATACCTCTGTTTCTACCAGGCAATTTAAAAATCTGATCAAAATAAGATTGAATTTGGCATGACTGGTAAGCTGTAATATATGAAATTTTTGTTTTGGGTTTAATACAGCTTTAAATTAAAGCAAAAACATCTGAATTGCAGTTAACTTTTTACATTGCTTTTCTTACATTGCTTAATACTTTTTGTAATTGCTCAACACTTGGAGGATATGTCGAAAAGCAGTTCTATCTCACAAAACCAGTATATTTATTAATACTTACTTTTTCACAGCAAATACAAACAGTCCTATCCTGGTGTCCTTGTGTTGCGCATTTAAAGTTTTTAAGTTATATATTCCATCCCAGATGATTGGAGCAAGCCAAGAAGTGAGAACATTCAGACTTGCTTTCCTAATGACAGATAAAATCTATTAGAACAACATTAAAAAACAGTACTCCAGCTAGTAGACTTCCTTTTAACAATGTCATTGGTTGTCCTGTTTGCCAGTGCTGGACATGTTGCAGTCTTAAATGGCAATTCCAGGCCAATCTCTAAATGCATGTCTGAAAACACAAAGTATAAAGCATTCATTTACCTTTTAAGAGTTTCCTAAAGTGATTTTCATACTCTTATGATCACTTATACCTGCTGTGCTATACAGGTACACAGCAGAGAAGGAGTGTATATATATATATATATATATATATATATTTTTTTTTTTTTTTTTTCTTTAGTGCCTGGGGCCTGCCCCTTGTGTAACTCCAGATTTAAGAAGCTGCCAATTTGCTTGGGCGATTTAATCTCCTCTTGAGAGCAACACACCACACCACCAACCACCTCACTGCGCACCGCCCCAGGGGCGCGCATGAGCGGCATATTGTGAAGGACTACATAGGACGTCCAGTAACAACAATTAAGCCACTGCCCGCCTGTCATTTTGCTATAGGCCGGGCGGGATGTGGTTAAAGTTACTCCTTTTTTAACATACTGTATTTCTGTGCCTTGTTTGCTCTTATCTCATTTCCATCAGCTGGAATTTGACAGCTGAATGAGAGGGAATGGGCTTAAGCCAGGAGGACTGTTACATAAAAAAATTATAAATGCGCATATTTTGTGCATTTATTATTTTTTAAAACAGGAGCTTGCAAAGTATTGCACCCGTGATCAGCAAATCACGGGTGTAATGTCAGACTCCTGCACACACTACTTACAGCTCTGTTGCCCATACCTCTGTACAGTAAAAGTATACATATTACTGAAAATGAAATAAGCATCCACTTACATCAAAAGGTCAGGGATGTCAGCACTGAAATTAATTTAAGTCAATCAACTCTCCCATGAAGACAGGTGGATTGGAAAAAGGTTCAGGATCCTAAGACAGTTCACCCATGCTGCCTCAGCCCAGAGCCGGTATGAGAGTACGCAGTCGACAATAGCAGTGTCTGTAGTGCTCAGGGACTAGAATAGAAAGCAGCGGGGGAGAGACACAAAGCACCACTTGCAGAGCTATTAACAGGGATGGGAATAAAAGGCTTGAAAAAGGGTCTTGATGCCCAGAAACGCATTGCTGTTTTTATTCCCATCCCTGTTGACAGCTCTGTAAGTGGTGCTCTATGCCTCTCCCCTGATGCTTCCAACTCCTGTTCCTGAGCGCTGCAGACACTGCTATTGCTGGCTGTGTACTCTCATATTGGCTCAGGGCTAAGGCTGTGTGGGTGAACTTATATATATATATACCAAAAAACCCACGTTACTGATCGCTATATTAACAGCTGGTGTGTAAAACACAATTAATGTTCTTATAATTATTAAACCTCAGCACTGAGGTTTAATAATTATAAGAACATTGATTGTGTGGGTGAACGGTTTTGTTATCCTGGACCTTTTTCCATCCTGCTTGTCTTCAAGAGTAGAGTCATTTGACTCCAATTGATGTTGACATCTCTCCCCTTTGATGTAAGTAGATGCTCATTCAATTTCTTTTACAAAAGGTTTTATTGATAATCATAGCAATTTCACAGTTTAACATTGTAGAGAATGCATCATGAATAAAAATAACACAAAATTTAGCATCTTATAAAAAAAAAAAATAGGTATACTAGTAAATAAAAAAACAAAAAACAAAACAATAAGAATATAACAGAGGCTGAAAACAGTTGTACGTTGGAAACATGAAAGTGGTTGGACACACTAAGGTTTCAGGAATGCCCGTAGGACCGTGTCCGATTTTTAACAAAAAATTGAAGAGTTTGTCCCAACAGGGGCCTAACTAAATAGTCCTGAGTATCTATCCATGTAACTATCGCATCCAAGGCTATGCCCGGTGGCCAGGTGGATTCTTAGGTGCAACTGAGAAGTAACAGTATTGAGAGGGAGGTTAAAGAAGAACTAGGGGTTGAGATTAGCTAAGAAGTGAGGAGTAAAGAATAGGGGGGAAGGAGAGAAGAGGAAAAAAAGGGGGGAGGGTGGGTCCTCGGGGTGGGGAGCAAGAGTGCATTAAATCCGAAGAAGGGTGGTATCAAATCTGGTGGGTTTAGTATATTCGACCCATGGCCTCCATACCTTCAGGAACTTATCATGAGTGTCCGAAAGGAGAGCAGTCAGCTTTTCGTTAACCATTATATCGTGCATGTGATTCTTAACCGCCTCAAAACTTAGTAACTGTGTCTTCCATGCCCTAGCTATCGTTATTTTGGTTGCAGTAAAGAGATGCAGAGCCAGTTGGCGCTCCGGGAGAAGCAGTTCTGCAATTGGGTTGCAGAGAAGTGATTCGTATGGATCTTTTTTGAGGTCAGCATGGAGTATGTTTCGGAGGAGGGAGTAAACTCTGATCCATAACCTGCGTATCCTCGGACAGGTCCACCAGATGTGCGTCATTGTGCCCTCCTGGGAGCACCCTCGGAAACACAGGGGGAGTAGGCTAGAATGAAACGGGCCAGTCTAGCCGGTGTGTAGTACCACCTGTAAAGTACCTTACAGGCATTTTCTAAAAAGATGACGTTCTTTGAGCATTTGGATATCGTTAAAGTCATGACTTGCCAGTCCCCTGGATCTAGCTGTTTTCCTAGTTCCCTTTCCCATTGAAGGTCATAGGGCCGTGTCTGTGGTTTTTTTAGAGGTAATAATAGAGGAATAGATCAGTGATATTAAACCCGAGGTTTGAGGTCTTGCTCTGCGTTAAGCCTGAAATATTCCACTGAGGCTTGAGTAATATCAGTGAGGACTTCCTTAAAAGATAAGAGTGAGTCATTCATAGTCCAAGGGGAATATTGCGGTTTGCTGAGTAGTGAGTGGCATATGACCAAAACAGAGTCATGGTCTGTCCAAGAAGCTGCTAAAATGGAAGCAGACACAACCAGGGGGAGATGTTTCCTCAGAACTAACATATGGTCAATTCTGTAATTGGAATGATGAGGATGGGAGTAATGGGTATAGTCCCTGCCAATGGGGTGTAGCTCCCTCCAGATATCTACCAGGTCATGACTTTGTAATGAATGCGTAAATTTTTTTCATCGGGTGATGGAGCTTGGTGTTCCGAGGGGTACATATACAGAGCAGGGTTCAGCGTAACATTAGAGTCTCTCGCTAAGAGGAGAGTGCCTCTCTGGTGGGACTGCAACAGAGAGCAGGTATGGGAGAGGACAGGTCCCGCATTATTATTTGGAGCATAATAAGGTAGGATAGTGACCTCCGTATCCTGAATAGTGCCTTGTATTAAAAAGGTACCTACCATTTGGGTCAGCAACCTCTCCACTACAACTGAAGGGGACCGACTTGTGTATGGCAATCAAAATGACCCTCTGTTTAGTCAGGCCATTAGCCAGAAAAACTTGAGGGTATAGGGCATCAAAGTATTTAGGACAGGGAGAAGATGAGAAATGGGTCTCCTGTAGGCATGCTATGTTCACTTTCTGTTGCTTAAGATATTTAAAAACTTTAACCCTTTTTTGGGGGGAGTTCATTCCCTGCACATTCAGGGATAGCCAGTTAAGCATCATGGTACATGGGAAGTTAGCCATAAAACTACTTTACTCACCGATCACGAGGACCTGAAAAAGAGAAAAGGGAGGTAGAGAGGGACTGAAACAAAGAAAAGAACAAGGTAGAAGGGCATGCTGTAGTACATATAATGGCCAGTAAAAACTTGTAGCATATAGTACTGAAAAAGTATGAGTGCAACTGGTTGTGGGGCTAAAGGCCCACAAGGGGGTTGGATGTTGGTCGGGACTAATGTCCCAACCAAGACCCAACACATGGGGGGAGCAGTGATCCAACAGAACTGCTCAGCATTGTTATATAGTAAAATTAATAGTAGATCTTTAAGCACAAGACCTGGTGCACCGCTTAAGGCACTAAAGAGGAAAACAAACATCCTAAGATATGTGGTTGCCTTTTATCATAGGGTTCTCTGTCGCCCTGGGTTCCCCTTCACTGTCGAGGGGGCCCAAGGCGAGCGAGCGACCAAAATGACATTGAGGTAGTCCCATATGGCTACCAAATATATAGAGAGAGGGAGAGGCAATCAATCTCAATAAAAAATGTAAATCACAACACTAACAGGGTGAGGAAATAACATATTTTGAAACCCACCCACCCATCAGCGGGGACGGGAGACTAGTGTCAGCAGTCCGCAGCACAATGACGGCTGCCGGAGAGCTGAGAGAACCAGCATGTTTGCATCAGGTAAAAAACAAAACTCGACAGAGCAAGATAGAACGAAGTAGAACCTGTCAGAATTCTGTTATTCCACTGTTTAACAGGGTGTGAGTGCACCCCTACACAGAGGCGGCAGTAAGCAGCCAGCTGAACACTCTGCGGCCGCCACGTAGGACCCCTGTAAAGGGGGCCAAAGTGACATGCCATATTGAGGGCTCAATGTCTTGCCTCAGTGAGGCCGACATTTCCTGGAGGCACCATCTCGCAGTTGGGGCGCCTCGGGGGGGCCCAGTTCTGTGAAGTTCTTGCAAGAAGTTGAGTGTCAGTTCAGGTTAAATTGAACGAAAAAAAACACCATCTGTGAGATCAGTTCTGCCTATTACCGATTCAGTAACAACATGCTGGGTATCAGCAGGCGCTAGACATAATGTAGGTCCGATAGCAGTAGAAGGCAGGCTTAGGGTTTCATGGAGTCATTTGTAACTTTTCTGTGTAGAACCGTCAACGTGAGAGGTTACATGTCATCAGCCCTTAGGGCCCGTTATGAACCTTTGGACATGCAGGTCCCACAAGGCCTGTGAGCTGGGTTGAGACCTTTGGAGGGGCTGAGGGGCCTGGCGAGGAGACTGGGAGGATCTGGGTCGGGAGGTATAAGAGGGTGCATCTCCCTGGGAAGGTAGTATATCCAGCTGCAGTTCCTGGAAATGACGTTTCAGGTCGGAGGGGGAGGATGCGTGGAACTGGCGACCGAGATGCGAAAATGAAAGCTTAAAAGGGAACTCCCATCTATATTTGATCCCTTGGGTCTGCAGGATCAGGAGGTAGGGTTTCAGGCCCCTTCTCCTAGCAATGGTTACTGGAGAGAGATCCGCAAAAAGCTGAAGGGGGTTACCCTGGAAAGAGAGGTCTTGCTGTTCCTGTGCAGCTTGGAGGAGCCGCTCCTTGGTGCGGTAAAAATGGAACTTGATGATGACATCTCTTGGGGGGCCTTCTGATGGTTTGGGTGCTAGGGATCTATACGATCAGTAGTTTTTTCTGGGACTCTGCGGATATGAAGATTATCCCTGCGGGCCCTATTTTTAGCATCTTCTAGTTTGTCTCGCAGGGACTCCAGCTCTGGAGACAATTTATCCACCTCTTCTTCATGGCCTTCAAGCACAGTGGTTGCTAAGTCTATTATTTGCTCTAACTGGTTAGTGCGGTGGCCTATCTCTTTAAGTCCTTTTACAAGGTCAGAGGAGAGCTTGCATGAGGCCTGTGTGATTTCATCTCTCACAATGGAGCGAAATCTGTTCAGCAGGGCATCTGAGTCTGAGTCTGCATGCAGGGGACTTACTAGGTCCGTAGGGAACTGGTGCAGGCTGCCAGCTGGGGAAGCAGGGTCTGCTGCCGAGTGTTGTGAGGAGTCGTCAGGCTCCGGAGGATCGGGAGCCATTGTCTTTTTCCCCTTCCCTGAGGCCGGAGCTGATTTGGGCTGTGTATTATACTTTTGACGGTTCTTTGTCGAGCGGTACATAACCGCCGGATGCCTGATGTGTTCCGGAGCTGCGGGAAGCTTTCAGTGTGTGCCGGGTGCGGGTTGTGCATTCCATCGGCACGGAGCAGGGGAATCAGGCAGCCATCCTCCCTACTCACGCACATGCGCCCCGCTCATTCTATTTCTAATAAAGTTTTGTATTTGTTGCTGACATCTTTTTGTGCTCACCTTCTTATATTTACTGCTGTGAGGCTGCTCTTTTGTGGACGCTGCATCTTGATGTACGGCAGATCCCCACTCACACATACAAGAAATAAAAAGGATCAGGGGGGCGTGGCTTGGTGCGTGGCATAGGTGGCAGCATAGTGAAGGAACTCCGATGGTATCGCAGCCTCAACCCATCTTTCTGCACACTGCTCGCACAATAATGAGCAGGAAGAACCACAGCACACCGCACACAAGATCCCACTGTACATCAGCAACTCACAGAAGTAGGAACATATTGGATCTCTTCAGAAGCCAGGCATCCTCCCAGAGCAACATGTCTAGAGGCAAGATGGTGCCACTGCACATGGAGGAGGATTTCAGTGAGGACTCCCAGTCCACAGCAGAGGATAACGGTAGGGGACCCCCCCCGCCCTGACCTCCCCCTTACATATGCAGAGACGTCTGGCTTTGCAGCAGACATTAAATCCACCTTCTCAGCAGCCAAAACAGATCTCAAAACCAACCTGCTAGTTCTGACAGAAAAGATGGCCTCTGTAGAAGCAATCCCATCATTTTATTGAAATGAACAGACATCTAGAGGACAACAGGGGTAGGAGGAACAATATCAGGGTAAGGGGGATCCCAGAATCCGTGGAAACGGAACAAATTACACCAGCCTTACAAAGGGTTTTAATTTGTAAGAGCCTACAGAGCACTCAGCCAGAGGCCCAGACACTATGCCTCCACGTGACATCATCTGCAAAACTTCTCACTGAAGGAAAACATCATGCATAAGGCCCGCAGAAATGAACAAATCATTTTTAACAGAGAGACAATTATGCTTTTCCATGATCTCTCTCAGATAACCCTAAAAAAAAAATCACAGGGCCTTACGTTCACACCTGGATAAACTAAGAGAGAGGGACTTGAGGTATTCATGGCACTTTTCGTTTGCCTCACTAGTAACCCATAATGGGAGGCAATACTCCCTTCGTTCGCCAGAGGATCTCTCAGTATTCTGCCATTCACTTCAACTAGGACCGGTGGACCTCCCAGAGTGGTATCAAGAATTCATTCTGCCTCCCCTAGAACGGACCCCCTCCGAGATGCCCCTTTGCGTCTCCAGAAAAAGGCCAATCTAAAAAGATGAAATCCTCCCACAACAACAGGGCCCACTCTTCCAGGGCAGTTGATGATGCCAGAAACCATCCACAAACATTCGATAACCCCAGTTGAAACTCTGCAAACAATTTCTACTACAGGCTTCAGCTCCCTAAATTCTACAGTTAACCTACACCCCTACTTCATTTATAGCTCACAAGGACCAGTCTGACTGCCATCACTCACCTGTCCCAATACCTGGACTGCTACAGTTCATTACCCGCAACAAGATGAGAAGAGACTTGGCCCGGTTCTCCAAATTTTTCTGGCCCGAGTCCCAAGGAGACATCTTCGAGACTTTTCATCCTTAATTTCAATACCACTCTCAATATTAAGGTACTAAGGCAGTTTCCCAGACATTCACCTACTTGCTGCCCATTTGAGTTTAATTGTCCACAGGCCATCTTAAGGACTGAGGAACACTATCCATCTAGCCACCTATGCGGCTTGAAAAGCTGATATCTAGGCAGCACACTGATCTTCCAAGACACCACCTGCTCCTTTAAATATGCCGGCATCTAAGGGTGTAGAAATATTTACTTCTTCTGTAGTTATAGCTTAATCACATGCTCTAACTCAGAGGTTAAATGAGTTAACATATGGTTATATATTCCTGTGTTCATTAGAATTAGCTACAGGTTTGCTGCAAACTGTTCAGGTCCACACCTAACAACTAACAACTCATGAGAACAGAGAGGAACGAATCATTCTAGTCCCTCTGCTTCCTATCAAATGCAGTGGTTTTCCTGTTTGTGTTTTTTTTTTCTTCTTTGGTTCCTTCAGGCTATTAAGTAGGGGGAGGGGTGATTGCTCACAGGTGCCTGCAGTCTATATAACTGTGTGTAGGACTCATCTTGAGCCTGCTCATTGGGAGATTGCTGGAACTTAAACCAAGTGGAACTTTTCTAAGTGGTGAGTTAAAACCAGAGGGAGAGTGAACAAGTTTTACTTTTTTGTTTGCTGGGTAGCATTTTTGGGGCTTTTCCTTTTAGCTTTTCAATTAGCTTTTTCTGTCACTTTTTAAATAGCTTTTTTTTTTTTTTCTTCTTTGGTTCCTTCAGGCTATTAAGTAGGGGGAGGGGTGATTGCTCACAGGTGCCTGCAGTCTATATAACTGTGTGTAGAACTCATCTTGAGCCTGCTCATTGGGAGATTGCTGGAACTTAAACCAAGTGGAACTTTTCTAAGTGGTGAGTTAAAACCAGAGGGAGAGTGAACAAGTTTTACTTTTTTGTTTGCTGGGTAGCATTTTTGGGGCTTTTCCTTTTAGCTTTTCAATTAGCTTTTTCTGTCACTTTTTAAATAGCTTTTTTTTTTTTTTTTTTTTCTTCTTTGGTTCCTTCAGGCTATTAAGTAGGGGGAGGGGTGATTGCTCACAGGTGCCTGCAGTCTATATAACTGTGTGTAGGACTCATCTTGAGCCTGCTCATTGGGGGATTGCTGGAACTTAAACCAAGTGGAACTTTTCTAAGTGGTGAGTTAAAACCAGAGGGAGAGTGAACAAGTTTTACTTTTTTGTTTGCTGGGTAGCATTTTTGGGGCTTTTCCTTTTAGCTTTTCAATTAGCTTTTTCTGTCACTTTTTAAATAGCTTTTTTTTTTTTTCTTCTTTGGTTCCTTCAGGCTATTAAGTAGGGGGAGGGGTGATTGCTCACAGGTGCCTGCAGTCTATATAACTGTGTGTAGAACTCATCTTGAGCCTGCTCATTGGGAGATTGCTGGAACTTAAACCAAGTGGAACTTTTCTAAGTGGTGAGTTAAAACCAGAGGGAGAGTGAACAAGTTTTACTTTTTTGTTTGCTGGGTAGCATTTTTGGGGCTTTTCCTTTTAGCTTTTCAATTAGCTTTTTCTGTCACTTTTTAAATAGCTTTTTTTTTTTTTTTTTTCTTCTTTGGTTCCTTCAGGCTATTAAGTAGGGGGAGGGGTGATTGCTCACAGGTGCCTGCAGTCTATATAACTGTGTGTAGGACTCATCTTGAGCCTGCTCATTGGGGGATTGCTGGAACTTAAACCAAGTGGAACTTTTCTAAGTGGTGAGTTAAAACCAGAGGGAGAGTGAACAAGTTTTACTTTTTTGTTTGCTGGGTAGCATTTTTGGGGCTTTTCCTTTTAGCTTTTCAATTAGCTTTTTCTGTCACTTTTTAAATAGCTTTTTTTTTTTTTCTTCTTTGGTTCCTTCAGGCTATTAAGTAGGGGGAGGGGTGATTGCTCACAGGTGCCTGCAGTCTATATAACTGTGTGTAGGACTCATCTTGAGCCTGCTCATTGGGGGATTGCTGGAACTTAAACCAAGTGGAACTTTTCTAAGTGGTGAGTTAAAACCAGAGTTTAAAACAGGAGATTATAACAGGGGTCATAGTACCTGTGTAGTGTGAGTATCTGAGTGTTGTCTGAGTAGTGTGTGTGGATCGTTAGTACTTGTGTATTGTGTATTGTATACTTGAGTATTGCGAGTGTACATAGGTCTGTGACTGTTCTGCGATTGCACGTAGGTCTGTGAGTACCTGTGTATTGTCTTGAGCATTAGTGCCAGGAAGCTAGCCGTTAGGTGATTTGAACAGGGTAAAATCCCCAATCCTCACTAAATTTAATAGGTACGATGCCCGGCGGGTGTGGAGAGGCGACTCTTTGTACATCTTGCTGCATGTATGCGTTCCTTGATCATCCGATCGAGGGCGAATACTGCTGTGCAAAATGTAAGCACATTGTTTCCCTGGAAGCCCAGGTTCTGAATCTGGGGAAGCAACTGTCAGCACTGAGAAGTCCCTCCATACTAAAGGAGAGCCAGGAACGTACACGGCAGGTGCCGGCAGGGGCCAGCACAGAGGCGGGTGGAGACAAAGAGGTGCTGGCACTAGCAAAGAGTAGATGGGTGACAGTCAGGAAGGGTAGAGGGGGAAGTGCCAGGGAGGCCGATCCAGGACTGGAGCATCCCAATAAGTACGCTCCATTGAGTGACATTGGTGAAACCAGTCAGGGACCAGCAGTGCTGGAGCTGAGGGACTCTCCTAGCTGCCGGGGGAAGAACTCCTCCAGTGAGAGTGGGGGGGCAGCAAAGGGAAAGGAAAGACAGATTCTGGTGGTAGGGGACTCAATTCTTAGAAGGACAGAGAGGGCAATCTGTAACCAAGACCTGAAGCGCCGAACAGTATGTTGTCTACCGGGCGCTCGGGTTCGGCACATCACGGATCTTGTGGACAGATTACTGGGAGGGGCTGGGGAAGACCCGGCTGTCATGGTGCACGTTGGCACCAATGACAAAGTCAGAGGCAGATGGAGTGTCCTAAAGAACGATTTTAGGGACTTAGGAGCTAAATTGAGGAAAAGGACCTCCAAGGTAGTATTCTCAGGAATACTACCAGTACATCGAGCCACACCAGAAAGGAAGAGGGAGATTAGGGAAGTAAACAAGTGGCTGAAGAGCTGGTGTAGTAAGGAGGGGTTTGGGTTCCTGGAGGACTGGGCCGACTTCTCAGTTGGTAACCGGTACTATAGAAGGGACGGACTGCACCTAAATGAGGAGGGTGCAGATCTGCTGGGAAGGAAGATGGCCAAAAAGTTAGAGGGGTTTTTAAACTAGGCGATGGGGGGGGAGGGTCCAGAGGCAGAGATAGCCAGCGCGGAAGATATTCCAGAGGGTAGTATTGGGGGCATTAGTGGTAGGTTAACCAAAGCACAAAAACACAAGGTGAGTATAGTAGCAAGTCCTAGTTGCAATCTCGAAACACCCAATACGAAGACAATATGCGACCGGTCTAAACTATGTGGCATGTTCACCAATGCCAGGAGCATGTCGGACAAGATGGGTGAACTAGAGATACTGTTGTACGAGCAGGATTTGGATTTTGTGGGAATTTCAGAGACCTGGTTCAACAGCTCTCATGATTGGCTGGCAAACATTCAAGGGTATACCCTATACCGCAAGGATAGAGAGGGTAAAAAAGGGGGAGGGGTATGCCTATATATCAAGAATAATGTACAAGTGAGTGTGAGAGATGACATCACTGAGGGGGCTAGGGAGGAGGTGGAATCTTTATGGGTAGAGCTCCAAAGGGATAAAGCTAAGGGGAAAATAATACTGGGAGTATGCTATAGGCCCCCAAACCTGAGGGAGGAAGTGGAGACGGATCTCCTATCACAAATTGGAGTAGCAGCAAGGATGGGAAGTGTTATCATAATGGGGGATTTTAATTATCCAGACATAGATTGGGCGGAGGGAACCGCGCATTCATTTAAGGCTCGCCAGTTCCTTAATGTCTTGCAGGACAATTTTATGGGTCAGATGGTAGACGCACCAACTAGAAATAAAACATTACTGGATCTACTGATTACCAACAATACAGACCTGATCACAGATGTGGAAATGCGGGGCAACTTAGGTAACAGTGATCACAGGTCAATTAGTTTCAGTATAAATCACACAAATAGGAAACATAAAGGGAATACAAAGACACTGAATTTCAAAAGAGCCAACTTCCCTAAACTACAAACCTTGCTAAAAGGCATAAACTGGGATAAAATATTAGAAACAAAGAATACGGAGGAGAGATGGGTTTGCTTTAAGAGCATATTAAATAAGGGCATTAGCCAATGTATCCCATTGGGTAATAAATTTAAAAGAGCGAACAAAAGTCCTGGATGGCTTAACTCCAATGTAAAAATGCATATAAAAGCAAAGGAGAAGGCCTTCAAAAATTACAAGGTTGAGGGATCATCCCCAGCATTCAGACTTTATAAAGAATGCAACAGGATATGTAAAGGTGCAATTAGGACAGCTAAGATAGAACATGAAAGACACATAGCGGAGGAGAGCAAAAAAAATCCCAAGAAATTCTTTAAGTATGTAAACAGTAAAAAAGGGAGGACAGACCATATTGGCCCCTTAAAGAATGAGGAAGGACATCTGGTTACAAAGGATGGGGAGATGGCGAAGGTATTGAATTTATTCTTCTCCTCAGTCTTCACGAGTGAATCGGGGGGCTTCAGTAACCAAAACTGCAGTGTTTATCCTCATGACACAACACAGGAAGCACCTCCATGGTTAACAGAGGACGGAATTAAAATTAGACTTGAGAAACTTAACATTAATAAATCACCGGGACCAGATGGCTTGCATCCGAGGGTACTTAGGGAACTCAGTCAAGTGATTGCCAGACCGTTGTTCCTAATTTTTACAGATAGTCTACTGACTGGAATGGTACCAGCTGATTGGAGAAAAGCCAATGTAGCACCTATATTTAAAAAGGGCCCAAAATACATCCCTGGGAATTACAGACCAGTTAGCCTAACATCGATAGTATGTAAACTCTTGGAGGGGATGATAAGGGACTATATACAGGATTTTAGTAATACGAACGATATCATTAGCAGTAATCAGCATGGATTCATGAAGAATCATTCTTGCCAAACCAATCTATTAACCTTCTATGAGGAGGTGAGTTGCCATCTAGATAAAGGAAGGCCTGTAGACGTGGTGTATCTGGATTTTGCAAAAGCATTTGACACAGTTCCCCATAAACGTTTACTGTACAAAATAAGGTCCCTTGGCATGGACCATAGGGTGAGTACATGGATTGAAAACAAGGGCGAGTTCAGAGGGTGGTGATAAATGGGGAGTACTCAGAATGGTCAGGGGTGGGTAGTGGGGTTCCCCAAGGTTCTGTGCTGGGACCAATCCTATTTAATTTGTTCATAAACGATCTGGAGGATGGGATAAACAGTTCAATCTCTGTATTTGCAGACGATACTAAGCTAAGCAGGGCAATAACTTCTCCGCAGGACGTGGAAACCTTGCAAAAAGACCTGAACAAATTAATGGGGTGGGCGACTACATGGCAAATGAGGTTCAATGTAGAAAAATGTAAAATAATGCATTTGGGTGGCAAAAATATGAATGCAATCTATACACTGGGGGGAGAACCTCTGGGGGAATCTAGGATGGAAAAGGACCTGGGGGTCCTAGTAGACGATAGGCTCAGCAATGGCAGGCAATGCCAAGCTGCTGCTAACAAAGCAAACAGAATATTGGCATGCATTAAAAGGGGGATCAACTCCAGAGATAAAACGATAATTCTCCCGCTCTACAAGACTCTGGTCCGGCCGCACCTAGAGTATGCGGTCCAGTTCTGGGCACCAGTCCTCAGGAAGGATGTACTGGAAATGGAGCGAGTACAAAGAAGGGCAACAAAGCTAATAAAGGGTCTGGAGGATATTAGTTATGAGGAAAGGTTGCGAGCACTGAACTTATTCTCTCTGGAGAAGAGACGCTTGAGAGGGGATATGATTTCAATTTACAAATACCGGACTGGTGACCCCTCAATAGGGATAAAACTTTTTCGCAGAAGAGAGTTTACCAGGACTCGTGGCCACTCATTAAAATTAGAAGAAAAGAGGTTTAATCTTAAACTACGTAGAGGGTTCTTTACTGTAAGAGCGGCAAGGATGTGGAATTCCCTTCCACAGGCGGTGGTCTCAGCGGGGAGCATTGATAGCTTCAAAAAACTATTAGATAAGCACCTGAATGACCACAACATACAGGGATATACAATGCAATACTGACACATAATCACACACATAGGTTGGACTTGATGGACTTGTGTCTTTTTTCAACCTCACCTACTATGTAACTATGTAACTATGTTTTTGTTTTTAGCTTTCTTATTAACAGCACCATAAGTGCAGAGTTAACCTACAGTATCTCACAAAAGTGAGTACACCCTTCACATTTTTTGTAAATATTTCATTATATCTTTTCTTGTGACAACACTGAAGAAATGACACTTTGCTACAATGTAAAGCAATGAGTGTACAGCTTGTATAAAAGAGTGTAAATTATAAACTCTCCTCTCCAAAGACATGCTGGTAGGTTAATTAGATCCTGTCGGAAAATTGGCCAAATATGTGTATGTTGTATGTGTTTGTAAGCGTGTCAGGACCCCATGGGGCAAGGACCGCGCTATACTGCAGATGGACACCGGCAGCAAAAAAGCGCCCTGAGGCGATTTAGTTCGCATAGGTAGCGCTATACAAGTCACTCATTCATTCATTCAAAATAACTCAACACACAGCCATTAATGTCTAAACCGCTGGCAACAAAAGTGAGTGCACCCCTAAGTGAAAATGTCCAAATTTGGCCCAATTAGCCTTTTCCCTCCCCCGGTGTCATGTGACTCGTTAGTGTTACAAGGTCTCAGGTGTAAATGGAAGGTGGAGGAGCATAAGGTCTCTAACATCCACCACCTCCGTGATGTTCCTGTCCCGTTTCTTTGCCATCATTGCAGCCATGGATCAGTGACACTCCCCAAGCTTCTACCAGCAAATTACTCATCACCAGCATTTACTGGGTTTATATTTATGGACTTATTTATGGACTTAATTGTTTTTTACATAATCCTAGTTTTTTGCACAGTTTATATTGCCCGTTTGTTGTCTCCCTATCAGCAATTCTGAGCGCCAGTTCTATGTGTGTTTTTATTACACTGAGGCAAAGTCCTTAGTGGGGTGACTGGGGTAGAAACGTATGCAGTGTGGTGGGTATTTTAAGGAGTGTGGGGGTATTTTATGGAGTGTGGGGTGTATTTTATGGAGTGTGGGGGGTAATTGTGCAGTGTGAGGGGTAATTGTGCAGTGTGGGGGGTAATTGTGTAGTGTGGGGAGTAATTTTGGAGTGTGGGGGGGTATTTTATGGAGTGTGGGGCTATTTGTGCAGTGTGGGGAGATTTGTGCAGCGTGGGGTTATTTGTGCAGTGTGGGGGGTAATTATGGAGTGTGGTGGTATTTGTGCAGTGTGGGGGGTAATGCTGGGGGTTAATAATGCATTTGCTGACACCAATGCTGGGTTAAAAATGCATTTGCTGACACCAATGCTGGGTTAATAATGCATTTGCTGACACCAATGCTGGGTTATTAATGTGTTTGCTGACACCAGTGCTGGTTTAATAATAATGCGTTTGCTGACACCAGTGCTGGGTTAATAATGCGTTTTCTGACCCCAGTGCTGGGTTGATAATGCGTTTGCTGACACCAGTGCTGGGTTAATAATGCGTTTGCTGACACCAGTGCTGGGTTATTAATGCATTTGCTGACACCAGTGCTGGGGGTTAATAACTCGTTTGCTGACACCAGTGCTGGGTTAATAATAATGCTTTTGCTGACACCAGTGCTGGGTTAATAATGCGTTTGCTGACACCAGTGCTGGGTTAATAAAGAAAAGCCTGGAGCAGCCGAACGAAATGAGGTATGAGCAAGGCGCACATGACGGAGGTAACAGGGTTAATGAATTAGAGGGTGGAGACATGGTGCCGAGGGGGAGGATAACACAGGGAGGGACTGATAAATAGGAGGCCCGCCCTAGGAGGGACAAGCAGAAAGTTGTGGAAAGTTCAGAGGCAGCATGGCAGAGATAGAGCGGATCATGGCCCAGCTGAGGGATGAAGCGGCGGTGCGGGGCACAGCTTGGCTCCAGGCAGCGGTCGGTGCAGCACTGGCAGGTGAGGAGCGGTTATCGGTGGAACGTGGGAGAACCGGCAACAGAGCGCGCCGCTCTAGGCCGCCGGAGCGTTTCTCCCCAGAGCATCCAGGGACAGCACAGCGGCAGCGGGGTAGTCCCGGTGCGGGGCTCCCGGCGGGCCCACCGTCGAAACGAGCGGCTGGGGGAGAAGGAAGCAGCGGTTATGCGACCGCAGTGGACCGGACTGCAGGGCGGGAAGAGGACGGAGCGGAGCTGAGGCCTAGGAGGAGAGGATTGGAAAGGTACGCAAGCCCCGCCCCCGGGAACATGGCGGGCGGCCCAGCAGGAACGCAGGCCAGGACCAGAGGGGGAGTGCCTGGGACACCTGCATATGCAGCAGGGGACCAGAAGAAAGGAGAGAGAGGCCGATCGGGCACGGTGAACAGGAGAGCGGAGGCCGGCAGGATTGTGGTTTCCAACACCGGTCCTGGGAAGGCTGTCCGGAAGTCGGGCGGAACGGTTCCTGCGCAGAGGAGGGGAAACATGGAGGTGGCTGCGGCAGCTATGGTCGGCAGGCCTAGCGGGCCCTCATCTGAGGAGGAAGAGGACATCCCTGGCGTGGTGGAGGAAGGATCCGGATCGGAAGAGGAGGCGCACCCCCCTTCCAGGAGAGCAGCAGCAGCGGGCGGAAGGTCGGCTGATGGGACGGTACCTGTGCAGCCCGGTGAGTCTCGTACATCAGGACATACTATAGTTAGTGATGACATGGCAGGGATGGGGGTTACTGTCGGGGGGTCAAGTGCTAGTACAGTAAGCGTTGGGCCTGCTGGGGGGGTTTCTGGTTTATTGGGGTTTTTGGCGGGCATCAAGGAGTTGGTACAGAAGTTTGAGGCGGTGGAACGGCCGGCTCCGGTACCGGCGACGGCATGGGTCCCGACTACGGGGAGTGCAGATGTAACAGTAGCTTTGCCAGCGGTGGCGGCACCACCTGCGGTGCTGGAGGCAGTGGTAAGCGGGGATAAGCAGGGGACGGACAATGCTGTGGCGGCTAAGGAAGTCGCGGGTAGGCAGGATATAACTAGATTGGGGGACGCAGCACGTTGTGAGGTATATGTGTGTTTTGAGGGGCCATTGGGAGCTCACCTGAAGCAGGAGGTTCGAGAGAAGCTGTGGAAGGGTGAGTACATAGAAATTTTTTCATTGTTGCCCCTAGAGAAATTTAACTTGGACAGGGTTAAACCCGATAGCTCCAAAAAAGATGACGAGGAGAAGAGGAGATATCGTTTAATACCTAGGACATTCACGAATTGGTTGCAGGCATTTGCTATCATGGCAAGTGTGATCGGGGAAAAACAACCGGAACACTGTTCCGCGTTATTTTGTTATCAAGATGCGATAGGGGAAGCGTACAGAGTCTACGGGGGCACAGCTTGGCTCCGGTACAATGAACAGTTCAGGCAGAGGAGAGCAGTGCGTCCGGAGCTTCGTTGGGACCACAAGGACATCAGCCTGTGAATGCGCCTGATGACAACGGTGAGGGCTCCTAACCAGTTTTTTCAGGGGGGAGCCGGTGGACCTTCAGCCCAGGGACACTCGGCAGGAAATAAGAAAGGGAGTTGCTGGCAGTACAACACAGGGGCCTGCAAATTTGGGGCCACGTGCAAGTACAAACACGAGTGTACAGGCTGCGGGGGAACGCACCCAGCATCAAGATGCTTTAAGCAAAGTAAGGGACGAACAGTTGACGCTGGAAACAAGAGGGAGGACTCCGGTGAAAGTGGAAAGGATGCGGCCGTTTCTAGGTAGGTATCCGGATAGAAGAGCGGCAGTCCTGTTGGAGGAAGGTTTTTTGTTAGGTTTTAGGATCCCATGTACGTTAACGGTTGTTCCTCCTGTGCCAAAAAATTTACGTTCTGCATTGCAACATCCGGAGGTGGTTTCAGAGAAACTGAAGAAGGAGGTTGCAATGGGTAGAATGGGCGGCCCCTTCGCCGAAGCACCTCTGGCAGATTTGGTTGTATCTCCATTGGGGGTTGTGCCGAAGAAGGAACCCAACAAATTTAGGCTAATTCACCACTTATCGTTCCCTAAGGGTGGGTCGGTGAATGACGCTATTGGCCAGGAGGAGTGCTCGGTGACGTACACGTCATTTGATGCGGCAGTAGGATGGGTACGGCATTACGGCAAGGGGGCCTTGATGGCAAAGGCAGATGTGGAATCGGCATTTCGACTACTGCCGGTTCACCCAGAAAGTTTCCGGCTGCTGGGCTGCCATTGGAATGGAGAATTCTACGTAGACATGTGCCTGCCAATGGGCTGCTCTGTGTCATGTGCGTTATTTGAGCAATTTAGCTCGTTCGTGGAATGGGTGGTGAGGGACGTGTCAGGGGTGAATTCAGTCATTCACTACTTGGACTATTTCCTTTGTATCGGCCCGGCTGCATCCAGAATCTGCGCGGTGCTCATGGCGACGTTGGCACATATCACTGACAGATTCGGCATTCCATTGGCGGCGGACAAGACGGAGGGACCATGCACGGTCATCAAATTTCTGGGCATAATTTTGGATTCGGAGGCAATGGAATGCAGGCTGCCGGACGACAAGCTGGAGGATCTAAAAAAAGAGGTTGCAGGTTTAATAGGTTTGCACAAAGTTCAGTTGCGGGTGTTACAGTCTGTGTTGGGAAAACTTAATTTTGCGTGCCGGATACTACCAATGGGGAGAGTGTTTAGCCGCAGGCTTGCGGCTAGCACAAGTGGCATACAATCACCAAGGCATTTCGTTAGGATCAAAAAAACGCACAGGGAAGATTTAAGGGTATGGCATACCTTTTTGGAGTCATTTAATGGCAGGGCAATGTGGATGTCGGGCCCAGTCAGCAATTTTGACTTGGAGCTCTTTACTGATGCGGCGGGTGCCACTGGTTTTGGTGCGTTTTTTCAGGGGCAGTGGAGTGCTGGTCCTTGGCCACAATCTTGGGTAGCAGGAGGGTTCACGAAGAACTTAGTGCTGCTGGAACTGTTTCCAGTGGTGCTGGCGGTGGAATTATGGGGAGCATCTTTCAGGGATCGGAAGGTGCGTTTCCATGGTGATAACTTAGGGGTAGTGCAGGTGATTCACTGCTGTTCACTTACCGGGGGTGGAAAATGTGATAGCTGACGCGTTGTCTCGATTCCAGTGGGACAGGTTCCGAGAGTTGGCGCCGGAGGCGGAGCAACGCGGGGTGCCTTGTCCCGAGTGGATGTGGGACATAGCGTTAGAATCGCCGCAGGATGGATTGAGCGGTCGGTAAGTGGGGGCACCTGGTCGGCATATCAAAAGGTATGGAAGGAGTGGTTGGCTTTTGTGGAAGGGATTGGGGAGGAACCGATCGGACAGGCAGTGAATTTGTTGTTGCTATATTTCATTATTAGGAAAATGGAGGAAGGTAGGTCGGCATCTGTGATTAGCGCGAACTTAGCAGGGTTGGCTTTCCTGTTCAAGTTACAGGGACAACCGGACGTAACAAAAGACTTTCGAGTGAGACAAGCGCTAAAGGGCTACAGGAGGTCGGTGGCGAAGCGGGACTCCAGGAGACCGGTTACTTTCGAAATTTTGGGGGGTGTTGTTGATCAATTAAAGGTGGTGTGCTCATCAGAGTACGAAGTTTTGTTGTTTAAAGTGGCTTTCGTGTTAGCGTTCTTTGGGGCATTTAGGATAGGGGAACTGGTTAGTCCTTCAAAAAAGGTAGAAGGGGGTTTGGGGTGCCGGGATGTAAAGTTGGTTAAGGAGATTTTGCAGGTGTTTTTCAAAAGGTCAAAAACGGATCAGGTAGGAAAAGGTAAGATGGTCCAAGTTTTTCCGGTTCATGGTTCCCCTTTGTGTCCGGTGGCCACGGTCAGGGAATTTTTAGCGGTACGTCCAGATTTCAAAGGTTCCTTGTTAGTGCATCGGGATGGGAGTTGGTTATCCAGGTTTCAGTTTGCAGTAGTTTTTCGTAGATGTTTGAAGGGGGTAGGCTGGGAAGAAAAGGAATTTTCTTCACATTCGTTCAGGATTGGGGCTGCTACAGAGGCATCCAAGCATGGTCTCGACGTGGAGTCGGTAAAACGTATTGGGAGGTGGGAATCCAACAGGTTCCAATCTTATGTACGTCCTCATTTGGTGGTAGGAATATAAAAAAAAAAAAAAAAAAAAAAAAAAGGTAAGGAAGAGGAAGAGAAATATTGCAGCAAGTTTTATGACGTTACTGTTTCAGTTATAGACGTCAGTGGTTTCATCACTTAATTGTTAGTGGTTAGTTTTTCTTGTCTTCTTCTAATTTCAGGTTCGGTGGCAAGATTGGTCTGGATTATGGGCCATTCTTATGTGTGTTGGGGGGCAAGAAGGGGAGATGCTCGACATGGGGGCAGGCAGTTGGGGTTTAACAGGAGAGAAGTATGCATAAAATGGTTGGGGATACCGGGCATGTTATGGGGCCGATTAGTGCCAGAAGTGCAGCGCCACGCCCAGCGAGATAGACCACCAGACATCTTGGTGGTTCATGCGGGGGGTAATGACCTAGGTTTGCGTACAATGGTGGATATCACGCGGGACATAAAATGTGATGTGATCTCGGCTGTTGATTGGAAAGATTGATAGCAGCGCAGCCATTGGCTCCCGCTGCTGTCAATCAAATCCAATGACGCGGCCGCCGGGGGACGGGGCCGAGTCCTGCATTCGGCCTCTATGGACGCTGAATGCTGGACTCGGGAGCGCGCCTCGCAAGGTAACTCCTGGGAGATTGCTTCTCCCGGGGGGGTTATATGATGTGGGGAGGAGCAGAGAGAGCTGCCGAGGGACCCCAGACGAGCAGGTTCGGGGCCACTCTGTGCAAAACGAGCTGCACAGTGGAGGTAACTATGATATGTTTGTTTTTTTTTTTTTTAAAACCATGAACCTTTAGTGTAATTTTAACTCATGGACGCTGGATGCAGGTGAAAGCCTCCTCTCTCTCTCTCTCTCTCTCTGCCCTTCCTGACTTTTCTCACAAGTTGCTAGCTTGGACTGAGTTTATTATAAAAATGCTGGCTGTGCTGAAGTGTTGATGTGTTAAGGGAGAAGCATTTATTACTTGTACCAAACATCGAAACAGCTCTAAGAAACAGTATGAGGGGCTGGCAGGGAGCTGGATGATGGGACAGTGAGGCCCGGAATGAGACTGACTAAAAGGAGGAGTAGTGTAGGGCCGGGCATGACAGTGTGTCTAATGGACACGGAAGGGGTTAAAATATTAGGCTGAGAGGTAATATGGGTAAAGGGGAGGTATGAGAGTTTACTTGGAAAGAAAAGGGGAGTGGTGATATTTAAGGGGGGGAGGAGCAAGTGAGGTCAGTGTGAGGAAGAATTAATCAGAGGAGGCAGTTTTTCTACTACTGCTTCTCCACAATGGCTGCTGTGGAAGCAATCTTGGGAAAGCTGAGGAGGGTGGCAGCACAGAAGGGACCCGAATGGTTGCAGCAGCAAGTAGGGGACATAGGAGATGAGGAACCGAGCGGATCGGCGGCGGGTGAGGTGCCTTATCGCGCGCGGAGGTCACGGCCTCCGGCGCGTTTTTCGCCAGGGCCTACATCGTGGCCCGTTTAGAGCACTAGGAGCCAGAGGGAGGTGAGATCGGTCCCCCCAGGGAAGAGGAGACAAGACTCAGCGGCCCCCGGGCGGTCCACACGCCGCCGGCCAAATTCGGGGGGCGGGGCCACGGGCCAACATGGCGCCAGTTCCCTGCTCATGGAGAGCAGCAGGATGCAGAGTCCATCCGTGGAGCGCAGAGGAATGCAGGAGAGGACGGCGAGGATGGTCGGTGAGCCGAGCAGAGCTTTGGAAGAGGGCCCCAGACATGCTGTGAAGATCAGGAGGGGGCGGAGCCTGACAGAGGAGAGTGTATCCGGAGGAAGTGGCGGAAAAAGACGGGAGAAGAGCAGCAAGCAGTCCAGTCAGCAGGATGGTGAAAGAGACAAGACTGTTAGTGCACAGACGGTCAGGTCAGGTCAGCGACGCCTGTCTGACAGCAGCAGTGCTTCCGAAGTGAGGATGGCTCCATCGCCATCTCACCCCACGGCCTCTGGGGCTGCGTCACCCGGGCGGCTGCACAGTCAGGAGGATGGAGAGCGGGACGACCGGTCGGAAGGGGAGCTGTCAGAGGAAGAGGAGCCAACAATACCAGCGAGGGCGAACACCGCGACGGCTGTGGGGAATGTGCCTGGTCAGCCTGGTAAGTCGAATAATTCCGTATCATTGTCTGGGGCAGTTCAGGATTTATTAGGGGGGGTTACAGTGGGTATGGTAGCACAAGGGGGTCTGGGGACACAGTCGGGGGGGGGGGGGTCAGGCCGGAACAGCAGCTGGCGGGGAGCAATCCTGCCAGTGCAGGGTCCGGCCAAAAAATGATGGAATTTTTACAGGGACTGCGGACCTTAATGGGAAGATTTGAAGGGGGACACGGACAGCCTCCCCAGGTGGCCCCGTGGACAGCACCGGTGACAGAGTCCGGGGGGGGAGTAATGGGGCAGGGGGGGTAGGGGTGCCCCCGGCAATCTCGCCTCCTGGACAATCCGGGGTTGGCGGGGTGGTGGTGGAGGCAGAAAAAGCAGGGTCCACAGAGAAGGCGGAAAGGTCCGATGTGGTTAGGTTGGCGGATGCTGCGAGGTGCGAGGTTTACGTCTGCTTCGAGGGCCCCTTGGGAGCACATCTGAAGCAGGATGTCAGGGAGAAGATTCAAAAAGGTGAGTATGTGGAAATTTTTTCACTGCTACCATTGGAAAAAATTTATTTTGGACAGGATAAAACCCGATTCGTCCAAAAAGGATGATGAAGAAAAGAGGAGGTATAAGCTGATAATAACGCGGGCATTTGTAAACTGGCTTCAGGCGTTTGCCATTATGGCAAGCGTAATTGGGGAGAAGAGCCCCGAGCATTGTTCGGCGTTATTCTGTTACATGGACGCTATTGGAGAGGCACATAGGGTATATGGGGGTACTGCTTGGCTGAGATATGATGAGCAGTTCAGACAGCGGATGGCGGTTCGCCCGTCCCTGCGTTGGGACCATAAAGATATTAGCTTATGGATGAGGCTCATGTCTTCGGCGAAGGCCCCGTCTCAGCCGTTTCAAGGGGGGGCCGGGGGTGCAAATTCCTCAGGATCGTCGGCCGGAAAAAAGTGGGGTGTGTGCTGGCAGTATAATGAAGGTGCTTGCAAATTCGGGGGGACATGTAAGTTTAGACATGAATGCTCGGGGTGTGGGGGGGCTCACCCGTTGTCAAAATGTTTTAAACAAGGAAAGCGTGCCGGTGACACTGCGCAGAAGAGGGATGACGCCGGTGAGAGTGGAAAGAATGCTCCCTTTTCTAAGTAAGTATCCGGATCGGGAAGCAGCTAGGTTGTTGGAGTCGGGGTTTAAGGAGGGTTTTAAGATTCCTTGTTCATTGGTGATCGTTCCCCCTATGGCACGAAATCTTAAATCGGCATTAGAACATCAAGAGGTAGTTGGGGAAAAAAATTGCAGAAGGAAGTAGCATTTGGACGCATGGGAGGGCCGTTTGCCAATAAACCTTGGCCGGACTTAGTGGTATCACCTTTGGGGGCGGTGCCCAAGAAGGAACCTAATAAGTTCCGATTGATACACCACTTGTCCTTCCCAAGGGGGGGTTCGGTCAATGATTTCATTGACCTGGAGGAGTGTACAGTGTCATACACTTCCTTTGATGCTGCAGTCAAGTGGGTGCGGCGCTACGGCCAAGGGGCTCTCATGGCATAAGCTGACATAGAGTCGGCTTTTCGATTGTTGCCGGTGCATCCGGAGAGTTTTCGGCTGTTGGGATGTCACTGGCAGGAACAGTTCTACGTTGACAAATGTTTGCCCATGGGTTGTTCAGTTTCCTGTGCCATGTTTGAGGCGTTTAGCTCAATTTTAGAATGGGTAGTTAGGGAAGTCGCGGGCCTAGACTCAGTGATACACTATTTGGATGATTTTCTGTGTATAGGCCCCCCCTGCCTCCGCTGTGTGTGCGATTTTACTTTCCACGTTGCAGCACATCGCAGGCAGGTTTGGAGTCCCCTTGGCGGCTGAAAAGACTGAAGGCCCCAAGACTGAACTTAGTTTTTTAGGCATAGTTATAAACTCGACGGCTATGGAGTGGGGTTTACCCAGGGGGAAGTTGGAGGACCTGCAGAAGGAAATTCGTGACATCCACGGGCTGAGGAAGGTGCAGTTGAGAGCCCTTCAGTCATTGTTGGGTAAGTTGAATTTCGCTTGTAAAATTATCCCAATGGGGAGGGTTTTTTGCCGACGGCTGTCGGCTGCTACAGCAGGGGTAAAACGGCCAACTCATTTCCTCCGGCTGACAAGGGAACACAGGGAGGATCTAAAAGTTTGGTATAAATTTTTAACTTCATACAACGGGAGGGCAGTGTGGATGTCTGGCCCGGTGAGCAATTTCGATGTGGAATTGGTCACTGACGCGGCGGGCTCCGCGGGTTTTCGGGGCATATTTTCAAGGAAAATGGAGCGCGGAACCATGGCCACAGTCGTGGGAGAGGGCGGGTTTACTAGGTAATCTGGTCCTGCTGGAATTGTTTCCAGTGGTGCTGGCATTGGAGTTGTGGGGAGAGGCATGCAGGAATTTGAAGCTAAGGATCAATTGCGACAACATGGGTGTAGTGCAGGTGGTGAACCGCATGTCAGCATCTTCGCAGCCGGTGATTCGGCTTTTGAAACAGCTGGTGTTTAGGTGTTTGAGTCTAAATATTTTCATTTATGCGGTTCACATTCCGGGTGTGGACAATGCGCTGGCTGACTCCTTGTCTCGTTTTCAGTGGGACAAGTTCAGGGAGCCGGGGGTCGCCAAGGAAGGAGTTCCTTGCCCGGTTTGGATGTGGGAGCTGCCTTTGGAGTCGCCGCGGGATGGATCCGGCAGTCAGTAAGTGATTCCACTTGGACGGCCTACAGCAAGGTATGGAAGGAGTGGTCGGGGTTGGTAAGGAAGGCCGGTGTGGTGGTACTGGGGTCAGAAGGCAGGTTATTGGTGTTGTATTTAGTTTCTAGGAATATGGAAAAGGGGTGCGCAGCGTCCTCTATTGATCGGAAGTTGGCAGGTTTGTCGTTTTGTTTAAATTAATGGGGGGTGAAGATTGGACCAGGGATTTTTGGGTTCGGCAGGCCTTAAAGGGCTATAGAAAACAACACAAAAAACGGGATGTGAGACGGCCTGTCACATTTGCGAATCTAGTCTCAATGTGTGAAATGTTGGAGTTCGTTTGTCGGTCAGAGTATGAAAGCCGACTGTTTACGGCGGCCTTTTCACTGGCTTTTTATGGGGCTTTTCGGATAGGGAATTGGTTAGCCCGTCAAGACAGGTTGGGGGGAGGTTTGTTGGACAATGATGTTCGCTTGGAGAGGGGGAGGGTGTGTTTACATTTGCGGAGGTCCAAAAATGACCAACAGGAAAAAGGGGTAGATGTCCCCCCTTTTGAGTTACCAGGGTCAAGGGTATGCCCAGTGGAGGCGGTAAGGGCATTTAGGTTGGTCAGGGGCAGGGGGGCAGGGCCTTTCCTTAGGCACAAGGATGGGTCTTATCTGTCACGTTATCAATTTGTAACGATTTTTCGAAGATGTCTACAAAGGGCTGGTTTGGTAGGGTCGGAGTATGCTTCACATTCCTTCCGCATAGGGGCAGCTACAGAAGCTGCCAGATGCGGTTTGGAGGAGGCTGCTGTGCGCAGACTCGGGAGATGGGAGTCTAGGAGATTTCGGTCTTATATAAGACCGTCATTGGTGGTTGAATAATTTAATATTGGTGATGGCACATTGTTGTACAAGGGGATGCTGTTTTGTTTGGGTATAGTTGGTTGGAGGGTGAAGTCCAGAGTAAGAGGGTGCCGCTATTTTGTGTTTTGCTTTCATTACAGATGGAAACCCTATGCGCCTTGTCTGGATCGTAGGTCACTCCTGTGTTTGCTGGGGGGCCAGGAGAGGTGACGTGCGTCCGGACGGCAGAGAGCTGGGGATTTCCAGGAGGGAGGCGTACATACGCTGGTTAGGTAGACCAGGAATGTTATGGGGTAGAGTGATGGGGGAAGTGGAGAGGTATGTGCGGTTGGATAGGCCCCCTGATGTTTTGGTGATTCATGCGGGGGGGAATGACTTGGGTGTCCGGTCGGTCAGGGATCTGATGGTGGACATCAAAGCGGACTTTATGAAGTTACGGAAAACATTACCAAACACCATTGTAATTTGGTCAGATATTGTGGCCAGAACATCATGGCGTTGGGCTAGGTCTGTGGCGAGCATTAACAAAACGAGCATTAGGGTTAATAAAGTGGTGGGGAGATTTGTAAGGCAGAATGGTGGTATTGTCATTCGCCACTGAGAGCTGGAAACGAATGTGGGATTGTACCTTAGGAGGGATGGGGTTCATCTCTCTGACGTAGGGATTGATTTATGGTCCCTGGGTTTACAGGAGGGGATACAGCAGGCCCTGAGGGTGTGGGGGTGCCCTCAAACGTAAGGTAGTCACGCTTTCGGGCTGTGGCGGTATTTTATTCGGGTGGTCTTTGACGGGGGCGGTAAAAGGATGGATTTAAAGGGGTGGGGGGCTCATCATTAGCATGTTCCCCTCCGGTGTATTCCTGAACGGTGGAGGGAATACTGGTTTTTGGTGGCACTGCGGGAAACGGTTGTCTCCGAGCGGCTACAGCTGGAGGCCTATTAGTTTGAAAAATCCCGCAGTGCGGTGGTTATACATGGTTATATATATGGTTATATATATATATTTATATATATATTTTGAAAGGGGGCTCACCGTCAGAGACCATCAGACTGTGATTAACATTCTACGTTATTAATATGTTATTGTTTTTGTTATTGGTTATTTATTGGTTATTTATTGGAGTGATTTATTTTGGAGTTGGTGTTTTATAATAAAGGCTGTTGTGGCCATATTACTCCAAAATAAAAGTGTGGTCTCATCATTTTAGGTGGGAATTTTAAGTGGAAGGGTGGAGTATAAAAGGGGGAATTATGGAAATGGATGGAGGTAACATTTGGACTACACTAGTCAAGTGAGGCCCGGAATGAGACTGACTAAAAGGAGGGGTAGTGTAGGGCCGGGCATGACAGTGTGTCTAATGGACACGGAAGGGGTTAAAATATTAGGCTGAGAGGTAATATGGGTAAAGGGGAGGTATGAGAGTTTACTTGGAAAGAAAAGGGGAGTGGTGATATTTAAGGGGGGGAGGAGTAAGTGAGGTCAGTGTGAGGAAGAATTAATCAGAGGAGGCAGTTTTTGCCACCCTCCCTCCCTTTAGTTTGATGGTTGAAATGTTATGAGTTGTGTGTAGTTGTTGTTGCGTATTTTTCTTTTTCAGGAATGGATCGGGTCGTCATGACAGCTGAAATGTCCAAGGTTGAGGTGTGGCGGTATTTTATTCTGGTGGTCTTTGACGGGGGCGGTAAAAGGATGGATTTAAAGGGGTGGGGGGCTCATCATTAGCATGTTCCCCTCCGGTGTATTCCTGAACGGTGGAGGGAATACTGGTTTTTGGTGGCACTGCGGGAAACGGTTGTCTCCGAGCGGCTACAGCTGGAGGCCTATTAGTTTGAAAAATCCCGCAGTGCGGTGGTTATACATGGTTATATATATATATTTATATATATATTTTGAAAGGGGGCTCACCGTCAGAGACCATCAGACTGTGGTTAACATTCTACGTTATTAATATGTTATTGTTTTTGTTATTGGTTATTTATTGGTTATTTATTGGAGTGATTTATTTTGGAGTTGGTGTTTTATAATAAAGGCTGTTGTGGCCATATTACTCCAAAATAAAAGTGTGGTCTCATCATTTTAGGTGGGAATTTTAAGTGGAAGGGTGGAGTATAAAAGGGGGAATTATGGAAATGGATGGAGGTAACATTTGGACTACACTAGTCAAGTTCTAGTCGCAATACAAAGTATTACAGAGAGCTGAGATTTGGAGGATTAACCCCTGCAGTACTGGATGATAGGGGAAAGTTTGTTTTCTCTTTTTCCTGCTCCTCTTTGTGTACTAACAATACAAATTGAGTTTGAACCCTAATGGAAGACGTGAGGTACCAGCTGTATGCTCTAAGAACTTTATGTTTAAAACACAGAATCAGCTCCAAAAATCAGTGTAAGAGACTGACAGGGAGCTGGGTTGTGGGACAATCTCATTAGCAGCAAAAGCAGCAGAACTGTGACTTTGAGGATCACCTCGTGTATTTTAGATGCAGTTTGGACTGTGCTCTCTATTAAAGTGGTTGTACACCCTGTACAACCACTTTTACCTACAGGTAAGCATATATTAATGCTTACCTGTAGGTGCTTGAAATATCTCCTAAACCTCCACAGTTTATTAGATATTTACTAAAAAGATGAGCGCCAATCACTACGGTGCATGCGACTTTGAAAAATGCTCCCTGCACCACTTTGGTCTGACCTTGATCCTACTTCAGCTCATTGAATATCATTGAAGTCGGGTCAAAGTAGGATGGCCGTCTTGTCTGATCCGAGTTTGGCATGCGACTTGTGCTCTGATGATCTTGAGGGGGAACTCCACGCCAAATTTTAAATAAAAAACCGGCATGAGTTCCCCCTCCAAGAGCATACCAGGCCCTTCGGTCTGATATGGATTTTAAGGGGAACCCCTACGCCAAAAAATAGCATGGGGGTCCCCCAAAATCCATACCAGATCCTTATCCAAGCACGCAGCCCAGCCGGTCGGGAAAGGGGGTGGGGACAAGTGAGCGCACCCCCCCTCCTGAACCATACCAGGCCGCATGCCCTCAACATGGGGGAGTGGCGCACTGCGGCACGCCCACCCCAAAGCACCTTGTCCCAATGTTGATGAGGACAAGAGCCTCTTCTCGACAACCCTGGCCATTGGTTGTTGGGGTCTGCGGACGGGGGGGCTTATCGGAATCCGGGAGCCCCCTTTAATAAGGGGACTCCAGATCCCGGCCCCCTGCCCTATGTGAATGAGTATGGGGTACATCATACCCCTACCCATTCACCTGGGGGAAAAAAGTGTCAATAAAAAAAACACACTAGACAGGTTTTGAAAGTAATTTATTAGGCAGCTCCGGGGGGTCTCTTACGACTTCTCCGCGCTCTCTGGCATCTTCATGCGCTGGGCGATGATGTCATAAGGGGCGGGGTCACCAGATGACATCACCCAGTTACCATGCCCCATGCCTATATAAGTCATTGCGCACAGCGCACACGGCATTACATCGGGAGAGAGCATCGTGTCAACATCTGAAGAAGACCTAAGGGAAGAAGACGACGGAGAAGACCGGGCCAACGCTAGCAAAAGAGCGGGCAAAAGAGCAGAAGATAGCGGAGGAGCCCGGCAGAAGACACAGGAGACCGGGAGAAGAGGCCGGAGAGAGCTGAGAAGTCAGAAGAGACCCGCCCAAGTCGGAAGAGACCCCCAGAGCTGCCTAATAAATTACTTCAAAAACCGGTCTAGTGTGTTTTTTTTTTTTTTACACCTTTTTTCCCACAGGTGAATGGGTAGGGGTACGATGTACCCCATACTCATTCACATAGGGTTGGGGGCTGGGATCTGGGGGCCCCTTATTAAAGGGGGCTCCCGGATTCTGATAACCCCCCCGCCAGCAGACCCTGACAACCAACGGCCAGGGTTGTCGGGAAGAGGCCCTTGTCCTCATCAACATGGGGACAAGGTGATTTGGGGTGGGGGGGCCACAGGGCCCCCCCTGCCCCAAAGCACCCACCACCCATGTTGAGGGCATGCGGCCTGGTACGGTTCAGGAGGGGGGGCGCTCGGTCGTCCCCACCCCCTTTCCTGACCAGTCGGATAAGGGTCTGGTATGGATTATGGAGGGACCCCCACGTAATTTTTTTGGCTTAGGGGGTTCCCCTTAAAATCCATACAAGACTGAAGGACCCGGTATGCTCTTGGAGGGGGAACCCATGACGGTTTTTTTATTTAAAATTTGGCATGGATTTCCCCCTCAAGATTCATACCAAACACAGTGCCTGGTATTGGCGGGGATCCAAGTCGGATGCCCGTTCATTGAAGTCGGACGCGTCTCTGACTTCAAGTCGCAGGGCAAAATCAGATCCAAAGTAGGACGAGTGTCATGCCGCAACAGTGTGAACCCGGCCTTAGTCTGGTTCAGTAGGAATCACAATCATGGGAAAGACTGCTGACCTGACAGTTGTGCAGAAAACCATCAACGACACCCTCCATAAGGAAAGTTGTGTCAAAGCACATTAATAGAAAGTTATGTGGAAGGGAAAAGTGTGGAAGAATAAGGTGCACAAGCAGCAGGGATGACCGCAACTTTCACAAGGAGTGGACTGAGGCTGGAGTCAGTGCATCAAGAGCCACCAAAAATCACACTACTGGTAGATTTGCGCTTACTCTGAAAAGAGTCTAAAAATTATAAGCAGCTAACACAACAACTAGAATCGTTGCCCAACAGATAAATAATTATACAGAAATGTGTAGCGCTAAAATGGCAAGATACCTTAAAACTAATAAGTATAAAAGGCCTATACTTAAAGTATAGTGTACATATAAACATACATGCAGAGTATGACTAAAAATCAAAAAGGACAGTCACTACGTTGGAATTGAGTGGGTTGCTACCCCAAACGTGAAGTGAGGAGCGCCTTCACCAACATATAGCAGTTTCAAAAGGTAACGTTCTATAGTAAATTAAAAGTCTCATCAATACATTGGATAGTCCATCTTGAAGCCAAACTCCTATCAAACACCACTGTGTCTTCAAAACATGCAGTGCACTTGAATATTATAGATGGAGGCTTACCGGAGGGTTTGAACCCAAGACAGCATATACTGTGAGGGTCAAACCAGCTTTTATTGCACCCTGGCAATGGTGGGAAGATCTTTGTGGCCTGAGGATAGTGAGAAGGTCTTTTCTAAAGATGTATCTTCTCCACACGTAATGCTGGATCTCTCCACGCAGGGTTCATAGAGGGCACAAAAAGGGACAGAGCAGAGTAGCAGATTGACCAGCTCACCATCAAGAGCCACCACACACAGACGGATCCTGGACATGGGCTTCAAATGTCGTATTCCTCTTGTCAAGTCACTCCTGAACAACAAACAACGTCAGAAGCGTCTTACCTGGGCTAAAGAAAAACAGACCTGGTCTGTTGCTCAGTGGTCCAAAGTCCTCTTTACTGATGAGAGTAAATTTTGCATCTCATTTGGAAACCAAGGACCCAGAGTATGGAGGAAGAATGGAGAGGCACACACTGCACGATGCTTGAAGTCCAGTGTGAAGTTTCCACAGTCTGTTGATTTGGGGAGCCATGTCATCTGCTGGTGTTGGTCCACTGTGCTTCATTAAGTCCAGGGTCAACGCAGCTGTCTACCAGGAGATTTTGGAGCACTTCATGCTTCCTTCCGGAGACGAGCTCTATGGGGATGCTGACTTCATTTTCCAGCAGGACTTGGCACCTGCCCACACTGCCAAAAGCACCAAAACCTGGTTCAATGACCGTGGGATTATTGTGCTTGATTTCAGGCAAACCCGCCCGACCCGAACCCCGTAGAGAATCTATGGGGCATTGCCAAGAAAAAGAGGAGAGACATGAGACCAAACAATACAGAAGAGCTGAAGGCAGCTATTGAAGCATTCTGGTCTTCCATAACACCTCAGCAGTGCCACAGGCTGATAGCTTCCATGCCACGCCGCATTGGGGCAGTAATCGCTGCAAATTGGGCCCAAACCAAGTACTGAGTACATATGCATGCTTATACTTTTCCGATATTTTTCTATGTACAATCCTGGTTTTATTGATTGCATGTAATATTCAAATTTTCTGAGATTGTGGATTTGGGGTTTTCATGAGCTGTAAACCATAATCATCACAATTATGACAAATCACGGCTTGAACTATCTTGCTTTGCATGTAATGAGTCTATCTAATATATTCGTTTCACAGAAGCGGAGGAAGTGATGTCATCGCTCCTCATGAAGCCTTTTCGTTCCGGCTTCCGAAGAGAGAAGACATCAAGTAAGTTTGCACCAACACTACACATTACAGTAGAACACACAGGCACACTATTCACCCACCAATCACCCCCTGATCCCACCACGATCACCCCCCCTGCACCCCCTGTCACAGTGACACCAATAACAGTTGTTTTTTTTCCCCCCTGTATCAATAGTTGGGTTACTGGTAAAAACATCATTCAAATCCACTGTGCAATTTTCCATATATTTAAAAATATCCATATCTGCTGCTCAAGTGGGTGTTCAATGAAAGTAAAAATTGCGTAAAAATGACTAAAGCGCTGATGAGAATGATTGTATCAAATTGTGAACCAAAAATTATATTAAGATGAAAAAATGATAGTGACTACTATTACTGTGTTATGTGCTGATATCACAAAAAAGTAAATATATAAAAAGTTAATAAAGCGCTACCATCAACATTAATATAGCAAAGAGATCCAATAAATAATGTGATCCAATAAAGGATGTGACCCTATAAAGAATAAATAAACTAAATCATATATATGTATCCAGTAACCCACACTAGATATAAATTAATTACTGTTCTTCCAAAATGCTTGTAGACCTGTATACAGCAGCGGCTCCATGACAGATAGCTCTGACGACGGAGTTGCGGTCCCTGCCAAGGTCAGACATACCAGACCCCAATCTTCTTCTGCTGTTGAGGTGCAAGAACTGCAGGGCTCCCGTATGGAGCAGAGAAGTAGTAGCGCCGCTATTCCTTCTGGTGAACTGGCAAGCACCAGCAGCCTAGTACACCCTGGTCATACATCCAGCACTGCAGTAACACTTGGTGACGTGGCGAGTTCCATAAGTGCAGTTCAAGCTGGCGAGGTGGCAAGCACAAGTAGTGTCCCGCTGCCACCAAGAAGACAAAAGACAGGCCCGTCGAGCCCATAGTGTCCTTCCTGCTGCATTCACCAATCCTAATTGGGAACCCACCACTTCTGTAGCACCCGTACTTTCCCCATTCACTGGCCAACCCGGCATTCAGGTGGAAACAGTTGATTTTACGTCACTTGATTTTTATTCGCTGTTTTTCACCGAAGATCTCTATAGTTCTATTTGGGACCAAAACAGTTTGTATGCTGGTCAATACATCGCCACTAATCCCCAGTCCTCCCTTGCCAGAGATTGGAAACCAATTACAGTTTCCGAATTTAAGATCTTTCTGGGCCTATTCCTCCTCATGGGCATAACCAAAAAGAGCGAGTTGCGGTCATATTGGTCCACTAACCCAATTCACCATATGCCCGTGTTCTCTGCTTCCATGGCCAGGGCACGATACAAGCAGATTTTGCAGTTCATGCACTTGCACAACAATGAACTCTGTCGTCCTTGTGGAGACCCTGAATACGATCGGCTCTACAAAATTCGGCCCCTCCTAAACCACTTCAACCAACGTTTTGCAGACTTGTTTACTCCCCATCAAGTTGTTTGCGTTGATGAGTCCCTGATTACGTTTTCTGGCCACTTGTTATTCAAACAGTATCTTTCTAGCAAGCGTGCCAGACACGGGGTCAAGATGTATAAGCTCTGTGACAGGGCCAAAGGCTATACATGTAGTTTTATGGTTTACGAGGGCAAAGATAGTCACATAGAGCCGACAAACAGCCCTAACTACATAGGAAGCGCTGGCAAGATTGTGTGGGACTTGGTGTCACCCTTATTCGGAAAGGGGTACCACTGGTACGTGGACAATTATTACACGAGCGTGCAACTTTTTACTCACTTGTTTGATCATCAGATTGGAGCATGTGGCACTGTGCGATCTAATCGCCGGGGCTTTCCTCAGCGGCTTGTAGATTTCCATCTTAGGCTGGGGGAGAGAGCCTGCTTGAAGTGTAATAACTTGCTCGCTATGAAGTGGAGGGATAATAAGAATGTTTTCGTTCTTACCTCCCTTTATGCAGACACAACGGTTCAAATTACCACAGCGACTGATGTTGTGAAGAAACCCCTCTGTGTCCACGAATATAACCAAAATATGGGAGGGGTGGACCTCAACAACCAGTTCTTGGCGCCGTACCTAGTTGCCCGTAAGGCCAGACGCTGGTATAAAAAAGTGTCTGTATACTTATTTCAATTGGCTTTGCTGAATGCTCATGTGCTATACAGAGCTTCAGGACAGACTGGATGCTTCCTTAAGTTCCAGGAAGAGATAGTCAGAGCCCTTCTGTTTCCAGGCAGTGCTCTACCCACCTTTCCAATCCAAATGCAATAAGTCGGCTGCATGAGAGGCATTTTCCTTATGTCCTCCCGAGTACCCCTACCCAACGAGCCCCCAAAAGAAGTCTGTAGAAAGCGTGGATATAGGCGTGACACGTGCTATTATTGTCCCTCCTGTCCTGACAATCCTGGGCTTTGCATTGGTGAATGTTTTGAGCGCTACCATACACTAGTTGAGTTTTAGCATAGGGTACAGCATTGCACAGACTAGGCACACTTTCACAGGGTCTCCCAAGATGCCATCGCATTTTGAGAGATCCGAACCTGGAACCGAACCGTTACAGTTACAAAAAAAAGTGTAAAAAAAAAAAAGTAAAAAATAAAAAAAATACACAAAAAAAATATATAAAATAAAACAAAAATAGTTGTCGTTTTATTGTTCTCTCTCTCTCTCTATTCTCTTTCTATTGTTCTGCTCTTTTTTACTGTATTCTATTCTGCAATGTGTTATTGTTATTATGGTTTATCATGTTTGCTTTTCAGGTATGTAATTTTTTTATACTTTATTGTTTACTGTGTTTTATTGTTAACCATTTTTTTGTTTTCAGGTACGCCATTCAGCTGCAGCGTGGATTTATTTATCTATCTTGACAGCAACAGCGTTTGCTCCCGCGATACATAAAGTCGTGACTCCAGCGCTGTCGGAGGTGATTTCACCACCACAGTTAAAAAAAAAGAGCATATATGCCAAAGCATGTGGGCAGCAGGGGCGGAGGAGCGATTTGCTCCTACCTTTTGCGGGTGGATACCCCATGCTTCGGCATATATATATATATATATATATATATATATATATATATATATATATATATATATTTTAGGCACAGGTTGCGTTAAAAAATGTTTTATTTTTTACTATGTTATTTTTGTATTTGCAGGTATGGTATGTCTTACTGTTATACTGTAATGTTACTTTGTTTTATTGTTAACCATCATTTGCTTAGCAGGTACGCCATTCAGTTGCAGCGCGGATTTATTTATCTTGACAGCAACAGCGTTTGCTCCCACGATACATAAAGCTGTGACTCCAGCGCTATAGGGGGTGATTTCACCACCACAGTTAAAAAAAAGAGCATATATGCCGAAGCATGGGGGCAGCAGGGGCAGAGGAGCGATTTGCTCCTAACTTTTGGGGCGGATACCCCCATGCTTCGGCATATATAAATGGTGCATGTATGCCCATCATTAGAAGTGGGTGGATAAAGGGAGGTATTCTAAGGGTGGGCATACCCACCGATCAATCTCTTTTTTTCGTTCAGCCCACAGGCTGCATGAAAAAAAAGATTACAATATAGGTCCAACAAGGACCAGCAACGTACTGGTATGTTGCTGGACTTTGAGTGGTTATACCAGAATGATGCCTGCAGGTTTAGGTATCATCTTGGTATCATTCATTCTCAGCCAGCGGTCGGCTTTCATGTAAAAGCAATCCTAGCGGCTAATTAGCCTCTAGACTGCTTTTACAAGCAGTGGGAGGGAATGCCCCCCCCCCCCTCCCACCGTCTTCCATGTTTTTCTCTGGCTCTCCTGTCCCAACAGGGAACCCAAGAATGCAGCCGGTGATTCGGCCAGCTGACCATAGAGCTGATCAGAGACCAGAATGGCTCCAATCATCTCTATGGCCTAAGAAACCGGAAGCTACGAGCATTTCATGACCTCCCGGATGTAAACAGCACCATTGGGAAATTGGGAAAGCATTTTATCACACCGATCTTGGTGTGGTCAGATGCTTTGAGGGCAGAGGAGAGATCTAGGGTCTAATAGACCCCAATTTTTTCAAAAAAAGAGTATCTGTCACTACCTATTGCTATCATAGGGGATATATACATTCCCTGAGATAATAAAAATGATAAAAAAAAATGAAAAAGGAACAGTTTAAAAATAAGATAAAAAAAAGCAAAAAAAAAAAAGCACCCGTCCCCCCCTGCTCTCGCGCGCAAAGGAGAACGCAAGTGTCGGTCTGGCGTCAAATGTAAACAGCAATTGCACCATGCATGTGAGGTATCACCACGAAGGTCAGATCGAGGGCAGTAATTTTAGCAGTAGACCTCCTCTTTAAATCTAAAGTGGTAACCTGTAAAGGCTTTTTAAAATCTATGTAGTTTGTCGCCACTGCACGTTTGTGCGCAATTTTAAAGCATGTCGTGTTAGGTATCCATGTACTCGGCCTAAGATCATCTTTATTATTTCATCGAACATTTGGGCAATAGTGTGTGTTTTAGTGCATTAAAGTTAAAAAAAGTGTGTTTTTTCCCCAAAAAAATGCGTTTGAAAAATCGCTGTGTGAAAAAAAAAAAATGAAACACCCACCAGTTTAATCTGTAGGGCCTTTGCTTTAAAAAAAATATATAATGTTTGGGGGTTCAAAGTAATTTGTAAACAAAAAGTGTCAGAAAGGGCTTCTTCAAGTGGGTAGAAGAGTGGGTGATGTGTGACATAAGCTTCTAAATGTTGTGCATAAAATGCCAGGACAGTTCAAACCCCCCCCAAATGAGAGGCATGTCGAGTCCATGGAATATTTTATATTGTGACACAAGTTGTGGGAAAAAGACACTTTTTTTTTTCTTTTGCACAAAGTTGTCACTAAATGATATATTGCTCAAACATGCCATGAGCATATGTGAAATTACACCCCAAAATTCATTCTATTGCTTCTCCTGAGTACGGGGATACCACATGTGAGACTTTTTGGGAGCCTAGCCGCGTACGGGACCCCGAAAACCAAGCACCGCCTTCAGGGTTTCTAAGGGTGTAAATTTTTGATTTCACTCCTCACTGCCTATCACAGTTTCGGAGGCCATGGAATGCCAAGATGGCACAACCCCCCGCCCCCCCAAATGCCCCCATTTTGGAAAGTAGACACCCCAAGCTATTTGCTGAGAGGTATGGTGAGTATTTATTTTGCAGACCTCACTTTTTGTCACAAAGTTTTGAAAATTGAAAAAAGAAAAAAAAATACATTTTTCTTGTCTTTCTTCATTTTCAAAAACAAATGAGAGCTGCAAAATACTCACCATGCCTCTCAGCAAATTGCTTGGGGTGTCTACTTTCCAAAATGGGGTCATTTGGGGGGGGGGGGTTGTGAGGAGTGAAATCTAAAATTTACGTCCTTAGAAATCCTGAAGGCGGTGATTGGTTTTCGGGGCCCCGTACGCAGCCAGGCTCCCAAAAAGTCCCACACATGTGGTATCCCCGTACTCAGGAGAAGCAGCAAAATGTATTTTGGGGTGCAATTCCACATATGTCCATGGCATGTTTGAGCAATATATCATTTAGTAACAAACACGCAGAGGCGTGGCTAAGCAGCAGATGTAGCAGGACGAGTTTGTCTCCCTCTCTGCCGAATATCCTGACACTGATCCTGTGGAATATATTATCGGACTAAACTGGACCCACATACCGAAGCATCTGTACCCTGGGTATACCGCCACTCAATCAATACCCCTTAAAAGACCGCTGTGATGTCTAGAAAGCTGTGATGTCTAAAGAAGCAAAAAGGGAGCTATGGATGAAGCCTGCCAAGATGGCGCCGGCCCGCAGCGTTCCTCCAGGGAGAAATACAAGGAGGCCGCTCAGAAGTTCCTGTTTGGGGGAAGATCATACAAAGATGCCCTGAATGCTGCATCAAATACAGGGGAAGCCCCCGGGGGCCTTTCGGATGTGGATGACACCGTTCCTTTGGAGGATGCAGGCGGATTGTCCCTGGAGTGGAACACAGTGAGTACTCCTAGAGACATTTTTACTGGGCCTCAAACATCCTCCCCCCTAGCAGTGAGGAGCCAGAACCCACTCTTAGAGACATTTTTTCAGCTGTAACATCCTGCAATCTGTCCATCGCAGCACTCTCTGATGAGATTAAATGGGTGAAGGCTGAGATCTCTTATGTGCGTCACGATATGCAAAAACTGAGGGAGAGGACATCTGCCCTAGAAGGCAGGATGAGCACAGTAGAGGACGATATCGCTCCTATGCAAAGGGACTTAAACATTAACTGTCACCTCACTGAACAGCATGCTGCACGTTTAGATAATTTAGAAAATCGCATGAGACGCAATAATGTGCGTGCCCTGGGCATTCCTGAGAGAGCGGAGAATAAAAACCCCATAGCTTTTATAGAGCAATGGCTTGTTTTCATGTTTGCAAAGATGCTTTTTCCCCACTGTTTGCTGTTGAGAGGGCACATAGGGTGCCCTCGCGCCCTTTATCACGGGGTAATCACCCCCATGCTTTTCTTTTCAAGCTACTAAATTACAAAGATAGGAATGCGATCCTTTCCAAAGCCAGATCTATGAGTGGGAACATGGTGATCGATAACTCCAAAGTATCTCTATTCCCAGACTTCTATGCAGAACTGCAAAAGCAATGTGCAAAATTTATTGATGTTAAAAAAAGGCTTAGAGAACATAACCTGTAATATGCAATGCTATATCCTGCACGCCTCAGAGTGGATGCACTGGGAGAAGTACATTTCTTCGATCGCCCTAATGCGGCTGCACAATAGCTGGATCGTGAGGATAGAGCACTCAAAGCTGTCAGACCACAGCGCCTGGCCCCAGCATGAGGGTCCTACTTCCTAACACGTGAGGGGTTCGGAGGGGAGCAGAGGTTTAGGAAGGGCCCCCCCCCCCCACCCCTTCTTCTGCACCAACTGTTTCGTTTAGATCAGGCAGACAAAAGAGAGAACTTTTCATGTTTCACTGTATGATTTCTGCTGATCACTCTGCAGTTGTGAAACCCCAATCACCATCCAGAGACTTGCTCTGCTGCGGGTGTTTCCAATGCATACCCCCCCCCCCCCCCCCGGAAAGTGTGATAAGCCATCCAGCCCTGTTGCTGAGAGCCCTGTTGGCTCCACTCTTTAATTTGCCTTTGACTTTTTTGTTTCTTTTTTCTTTAAGCACATGCTTCAATACGTGTTCACTATCTGACCCACCAGGCCTCCAGCCACGGACTTCCATATGCACAGATGCTGTTGAGCCACATACGTTTGATGCAGATATAATATTTCCCAGGTATGTCCCACATGCACTTTATGATGCCATGATGGGGAGTGTTTTGCGCCACTCTCTCAGGTCTCACAAGACCAGGTTTTTGTTCACTACTAACCCAAATGGCGGATAAAGTCACAATAGTGTCATGGAATGTGAGAGGACTTAACAATCCTGTGAAGAGACTGGCAGTTCTCAGGCACCTCAAGTTTACAGGGGCCAATATAGTGTGCCTGCAGGAGACTCATTTTTCACCAGACCCGGCTCCTAGCTTTAGCCCTCGAGTGTATTGTACTCAATTCCACTCTACGCACTCGGCTTATTCAAGGGGAGTGATACATCGGGACACCCAGTTCCACTGTATTCAAAAGCTTGTGGATCAGGAGGGTAGATATATTTTCTTGCTATGTAATGTGTCAGGTTTATCGTGTATATTAGCTGCAATATACATCCCACCTCCTTACTCATCCGAGGTCCTCAAACGCCTTGCAGTTGGCGATTATAATAACTATATAAATCATCAATTAGATAAATTACTAGTTCCGTCTAATGTACCCCTAAGTAAAGGAGGACGTACAGTGGCTTGCGAAAGTATTCGGCCCCCTTGAACTTTTCAACCTTTTGCCACATTTCAGGCTTCAAACATAAAGATATAAAATTTTAATTTTTTGTGAAGAATCACCAACAAGTGGGACACAATTGTGAAGTGGAACGAAATCTATTGGATATTTTAAACTTTTTTAGCAATTAAAAAACTGAAAAGTGGTGCGTGCAAAATTATTCGGCCCCTTTACTTTCAGTGCAGCAAACTCACTCCAGAAGTTCAGCGGGGATCTCTGAATGATCCAATGTTGTCCTAAATGACTGATGGTGATAAATAGAATCCACCTGTGTGTAATCAAGTCTCTGTATAAATGCACCTGCTCTGTGATAGTCTCAGGGTTCTGTTGAAAGCGCAGAGAGCATCATGAAGACCAAGGAATACACCAGGCAGGTCCTTAATACTGTTGTGGAGAAGTTTAAAGCCGGATTTGGATACAAAAAGATTTCCCAAGCTTTAAACATCCCAAGGAGCACTGTGCAAGCGATCATTTTGAAATGGAAGGAGTATCAGACCACTGCAAATCTACCAAGACCTGGCTGTCCCTCTAAACTTTCAGCTCAGACAAGGAGAAGACTGATCAGAGATGCAGCCAAGAGGCCCATGATCACTCTGGATGAACTGCAGAGAACTACAGCTGAGGTGGGAGAGTCTGTCCATAGGACAACAATCAGTCGTACACTGCACAAATCTGGCCTTTATGGAAGAGTGGCAAGAAGAAAGCCATTTCTCAAAGATATCCATAAAAAGTCTTGTCTAAAGTTTGCCACAAGCCACCTGGGAGACACACCAAACATGTGGAAGAAGGTGCTCTGGTCCGATGAAACCAAAATCGAACTTTTTGGCCACAATGCAAAACGATATGTTTGGCGTAAAAGCAACACAGCTCATCACACTCAACACACCATCCCCACTGTCAAACATGGTGGTGGCAGCATCATGGTTTGGGCCTGCTTTTCTTCAGCAGGGACAGGGAAGATGGTTAAAATTGAGGGGAAGATGGATGCAGCCAAATACAGGACCATTCTGGATGAAAACCTGTTGGAGTCTGCAAAAGACCTGAAACTGGGACGGAGATTTATCTTCCAACAAGACAATGATCCCAAACATACAGCAAAATCTACAAAGGAATGGTTCACAAATAAACGTATCCAGGTGTTAGAATGGCCAAGTCAAAGTCCAGACCTGAATCCAATCGAGAATCTGTGGAAAGAGCTGAAAACTGCTGTTCACAAACGCTCTCCATCCAACCTCACTGAGCTCGAGCTGTTTTGCAAGGAAGAATGGGCAAGAATTTCAGTCTCTCGATGTGCAAAACTGATAGAGACATACCCCAAGCGACTTGCAGCTGTAATCGCAGCAAAAGGTGGCTCTACAAAGTATTAACGCAAGGGGGCCGAATAATTTTGCACGCCCCACTTTTCATTTTTTTATTAGTTGGTGATTCTTCACAAAAAATAAAAATTTTATATCTTTATGTTTGAAGCCTGAAATGTGGCAAAAGGTTGAAAAGTTCAAGGGGGCCGAATACTTTCGCAAGCCACTGTACATCTTTCACGGGCCTACTTGAGGAACTCGGATTAACAGATTTGTGGAGATTGGAACATCCTTTGGTAAAACAATATTCATGCTGTTCAGCCTGTCCAGAATAGACTTAGGTCTGGGTAACGATCTTATAATCCCATTGATAGTGGAGGCAGGATATAACGATAGACACATATCTGATCATTCCTCATTGTGGGTTTCAATATCATTGCCCAATGTGACCAAATGTTGGAAAATTAACCCTTTCTGGCTTTCGCTGCTTTCTGAGCCGGACCCCATTAGAGATCACTTAAAATTATTTTTTCAGGACAACATTCAGTCAACGCGTCTGACTGTGGACTGGGGATGCAGCCAAAGCATTTATGAGAGGGCAATTTATTACTGCAATTAATCTGATTAAAACTAATACAAAAGCCTGGGAGACTGAGGTCAGCAGGACACTTAGGGATTCTGAAGATAAATATGTCAACAACCCTACAGAAGATACAAAGAGTTTGGCTCGGTGCACAGTCCATGTTTAGACAACTAGCTTGCAAACTTTTCTTCTACAACAGGCCAATTTTGAGGAGGGGGAGTCCATTGGGCACATGCTGGTCATGCTAGCGCGTGCGCAGAATTCCACCTCCACAATCTCAGCCTTACAGGATGTGCGGGGTGTCATTCAAACGCAGACTGCCACAATAATACAGATCTTTAGAACATTCTATATGGATATCTACTCATCTAAGGTGCAACCTACAGAGGGGGAACTGGAGGGCTTTTTAGAAAAATGCACATTACCTCGTTTGTCGGCCTCAGACGTGGCCCTACTTAAAGCCCCATTAACTAAAGAGGAAATAGCTAAGGCAATAGCACAAACTCACAACAATAAATCCCCGGGGGCTGATGGCCTTCCATCCGAGGTCTATAAACGATATGCAGACACACTGTTACCCACCCTATTGAAGGTATATAATGAGGCATTGAGGGAGGGTATGCTCCCTAATTCTATGAATGAGGCTATTATTAACCTACTATTGAAACCAGGCAAGGATGCTGCACTGCCAGACTCATACAGACCCATTTCGCTTCTAACGTCTGATGTCAAGCTGTTGGCCAGAGTATTGGCCACTAGGTTGGTTCAAGTGATACACAAGCTTGTACATAGAGACCAATCTGGGTTTATACCCACCAGATCTACAGCCCAAAATATAAGGAGACTTTTTCTGAATCTACAGATTCCTACCTGTAATACCGGAAATAGAGCGATTTTCTCACCGATCGCAGCTAAGGCCTTCGACAGTGTCGAGTGGCCTTACCTGTGGAAAGTGCTGGACCATTTAGGGCTGGGCACAAACTTTATTAACTGGGTCAAACTATTATTCCCAACCATTGGCCCGGATTAGAGTAAATGGGCAACTGTCGAAGCCTTTTCCATTGTTCCGGGGTACCAGACAGAGGTGCCCACTGTCACCCCTGCTGATGCCCTGGCCTTGGAACCTCTCGCGTCTAGTATAAGAGGTGACAGTGACATAGTGGGATTTAGGCTTGCGACGGGTACTGATGTAGTATCACTGTATGCTGATGACACGTTGCTTTATCTCGATGACACACAAAACTCACTGAGCGCTGTGATGACTCTCATCAAAGCTTTCGGTACTCTGTCTGGCTTTTCCATTAATTGGAACAAATCGGTGTTAATGCCAATTGACCCCCATTACAGCCCCTCTGCCGGAATGCGCGGCAACGATACAAGCAGTGTCCTCTTTTCGGTATTTAGGTATACAAATATCTCCGGATGTTTCCCAATATTTATCCCTTAATTTGCTTCCTCTGCTTGCTAAATTTCGAGATAAGACCAAAGCCTGGTGCAGACTGCCTTTGTCTGTTGTGGGTAGACTTAATCTCATAAAAATGGTGTGGGCTCCCCAATTGTTGTACATTTTTCATAACTCTCCAGTTTGGGTTCCCCGATCTTGGTTTGATAAGATTGATTCCCAGTTTTGAGAACTAATATGGCGTAAAAAAAAAAAAAAGCAAGAATTAGTTTATCAACGCTGCACTATAATAAGGATGAAGGGGGACTAGCGGCACCTCACTCTAGAGCATATTATCTTGCTTCACATCTACAACAGCTGGGAGGCTGGGGAATAATAGATACGTCAGATCCAATGTGCAGGCTCCTCCATGTCACAGCCGGTGAGGACATCACGGCTCTGGCGTGCTTGGAGGCAGGGTATCCGCATTTAGATCCTGGAGCTCCTATCATACTCCTTTTAAACACATTATGGTCCTATGTTAAAAGGCTACTGAGGATAAGGGGATGTTTGTCTCATACTCCCTTGTGGCGAAACCTGAACTATAGAGAACTGTGCAAACTCAGAGGCTTTGGAAAGTGGGAGAGTGCGGGCATAAAATACATTACACAATTATACAATGGGACTACCCTTAAGTCATTTATGGAGATACAATCAGAATTTAACATTCCACATACTAATTTCTATAAATATTTGCAGCTACGCCACGCACTACAGATACAGGCAAGACAAACAGAGCTTAGTTTGACAGATCACCAACTGATACAAGGGATACTGATGGAAAGTGAAAAGAAAGGCATGATCTCTAGATGCTACCACATACTTCTTAACACAATTCAGAACTCAGCCAGTCTGCCTTGCAGAAAAAAATGGGAGGAGGATGTAGGTGTCATAGATGGAGAGACATGGAATCTGTGCCTTGCCTCTGCCCCCCTGGTTTCAGTGTCTGCCTCTCAAAAATTGTCCCACCTTTATTTGTTGTATCGGGTATACAGAACACCGCCACGTCTCCACAAATGGGGAGTGCGTGACACACTCATATGTCCAAAATGTCAGAGGTATAATGGTGACCTTTTGCACATGCTATGGAAATGCCCCAAACTTTTCCGTTATTGGAAAGAAGTTCTTGACACAATTTCTCAAGTATACGCCTTCGATGTGCCACGAGACCCCTTGATATGTCTGCTGGGGGCCCTGGATGAGGAGGTGTTATCCCCCGCAGCACACACGGAGATTATTCGCCTGCTATACGTTGCTCACAAATTAATTGCACAACTCTGGATAACTCCTAGGGTTCCCACCAGGTGCTAGTGGGTTGAGCAGGTTAATCGAATGTTAATCAGGGAAAAACTGAAATATCAACATAGAAATGCACCCCACAAATTTTCTACAATGTGGCAGGCCTGGCTGGAGGTGCCTGGGCTGGCACCACATCAATTAGTTAGATAGACTTTTACAATGCTAATGACTAAGAGAAATTGATTTAAACGGTGAGAAAAGAATACTTACCTAAATGAGAAGTGTAATGACATTCATAAACTCTTGTGGGTCGGATAAAATGCTGGGATGCGGCTTGTCCCCAGGGATCTGGGGGCATGCGGATCCAGTCCGAAATAGTAAATGTTTTATTTTTCTTTAGATGGAAAGAATTGTTTTTTAGTTTTTCAGATGGTTCGCTCCATTGTACTCATTGTGCTTATACTCTTGCATTATTGTACATTGGTTGTGAACAAGCAAGCTTTCGCTTGTTAAACGTCTACCATTGCCTGTATCTGTCTGACTCTTTTTTTGACAATAAAGATGACATTGAGATAATTTTGACTTCCAGTGTGCGACCAATTCCTTGTCTTCTTCGTCTTCCATGGTGGTGAGCCGAGGTCTGCACCTGTGATCTATCCTGAACCTGAGTCAGCCTGGAGCGGTGTGCTTCTCTTTGTCCTTTGCTGCATTATTGTACATTACCTATGGAGATCTGTCTTATGTCTAGCATGTTTGATACCTGGTATGACTAAATATTATATGTCAATACTTACATTCTCTGTTATGGTGTGTACTATTGTGTATATTATGTATGTGACATGACGAACAAAAAAAATATAACTCTTTTTCTGATTAAAAAAAAAAAAAAAAATATATATATATATAATTTAGTGACAACTTTGTGCAAAAAAAAAAAAAGTTTGTAATTTTCCCGCAACTTGTGGCAAAATATAAAATATTCTATGGACTCAACATGCCTCTCAACAAATAGCTTGGGGTGTCTACTTTCCAAAATGGGGTCATTTGGGGGGGGGGGGGGGGTTGTGCCATCTTGGCATTTTATGGCCTTCAAAACTGTGATAGGTAGTGAGGACTGAAATAAAAAATTTACGCCCTTAGAAATCCTGAAGGTGGTGATTGGTATTCGGGGGCCCCGTACGCGGCTAGGCTCCCAAAAAGTCCCACACATGTGGTATCACCGTACTCAGGAGAAGCAGCAAAATGTATTTTGGGGTGCAATTCCACAAATAACCATGGCATGTGTGAGCAATATATCATTTAGTGACAACTTTTTGTAAAATATTTTTTTTGTTGTCATTATTTAATCACTTGGGACAAAAAAATTAAATATTCAATGGGCTCAACATGCCTCTCAGCAATTTCCTTGGGTTGTCTACTTTCCAAAATGGGGTCATTTGGGGGGGGGGGGGGGGGGTTGTACTGCCCTGCCATTTTAGCACCTCAAGAAATGAGATAAGCAGTCAAACTAAAAGCTGTGTAAATTCCAGGAAATGTACCCTAGTTTGTAGACGCAATAACTTTTGCGCAAACCAATATACGCTTATTGACTTTTTTTTTACCAAGGTCATGTGGCTGAATACATTTTGGCCTAAATGTATGACTAAAATTGAGTTTATTGGATTTTTTATAACAAAAAGTAGAAACTATCATTTCTTTTCAAAATTTTTGGTCTTTTTCCATTTATAGCGCAAAGAATAAAAACCGCAGAGGTGATCAAATACCATCAAAAGAAAGTTCTATTTGTGGGAAAAAAAGGACGCAAATTTAGTTTGGGTACAGCATTGCATGACCGCGCAATTAGCAGTTAAAGTGACGCAGTGACAAATTGTAAAAAGTGCTCTGGTCAGGAAGGGGGTAAAACCTTCCGGGGCTGAAGTGGTTAAAACATACAGCTTCCAAAAAAAAAAAAAAATTGTGTGAAATATCTGTTTTAAATGTCAGCCTGAGAGGCTGACAGAGAGCTGGTTGGCGGGACAACTTCAATAATAGTGAAAGACAGCCAAGTCAATCACGTGGAAGATGTGCTACACCAGCCAGAAGTTTTAAGGCAGGGGTCTCAAACTCAAATTGCCTGAGGGCCACATGACAAGTTTTCATATTCCATGGGGGCCACATGCAAACTTTCCAAAACTTCAAAAACAATAAACTATACCAGCAATAATATACTATACTATACCCAGCACTGGTGTCAGCAGACGCATTATTAAACCTTACCACTGGTGTCAGCAGACGCATTATTAACCCAGCATTGGTGTCAGCAAACGCATTATTAACCCCCAGCACTGGTGTCAGCAAACGCATTATTAACCCCCTGCACTGGTGTCAGCAAACGCATTATTAGCCCAGCACTGGTGTCAGCAAACGCATTATTAGCCCAGCACTGGTGTCAGCAAACGCATTATTAACCCAGCACTGGTGTCAGCAAACGCATTATTAACCCAGCACTGGTGTCAGCAAACGCATTATTAACCCAGCATTAGTTACAGCAAATGCATTATTAACCCCCAGCACTGGTGTCAGCAAATGCATTATTAACCCCCAGCACTGGTGTTGGCAAACGCATTATTAACCCCCAGCACTGGTGTCAGCAAACGCATTATTAACCCAGCACTGGTGTCAGCAAACGCATTATTAACCCAGCATTAGTGTCAGCAAACGCATTATTAACCCCCAGCATTACCCCCCACACTGCACAAATACCCCCCACACTGCACAAATAGCCCCACACTGCGCAAATAGCCCCACACTGCGCAAATAGCCCCACACTGCGCAAATAGCCCCACACTGCGCAAATAGCCCCACACTGCGCAAATAGCCCCACACTGCGCAAATAGCCCCACACTGCGCAAATAGCCCCACACTCCATAAAATACCCAACATAGGGATCCAATCCATCTCAAACCACGCTCCCATATCCTTGACTCTGACCTATCAGAGCCTCCACCCAAACCCAACACTTGGAGATTGAACTCCTCATTACTGACTGCCCCTGTGCTGCTCCCCAAGATCTCCTCCCTTATAAAATCATTTTTTGACCACAACAATACTCCAGGTGCTGACCCTTTGAAGGTATGGGAGGCACATACATTTTCCATCAGAGGGGAACTAATCACCGCTAGGAGCCCAGCGCAAAAGAGAAACAAAGAAGGAAACCAAACAATAGATAAAATCCAAACCCTTGAAACACTACATAAACAATCCTTAACAAAACAGTCTGCCCTAGCTTTGTTAGAAATTATGAAATCACTCCAGCAGATTCTTGAAGCTAAGACCAAACAATTTTTATTTTTCCTGAAGAAAATTTATAATGAGAATGGGGATAAGACAGGCAAATTCCTAGCGAGAGCCCTGAAAAGCACTACAGCCACCCAGAATATCTTAGGCATACCGACTGAGGAAGGGGAAATTGACATCACTACTGAACAAATTTCCATAACTACTACACTGCCCTCTATAATCTCCCAAGTCAACAGACACCCGGAAATATCCAAGGAAATAGATTAGAAATCATCCAAGCTTATCTCAAAGATTCCAATCTCCTCACACTAACAGAGGGTGACGCTGGCCATTTAGAGAAACCTATTGAAGCCATGGAACTCCGACAGGTTGTTAAAGACCTCAAGGCGGGGAAAAGTCCAAGCCCAGATGGCTTCACATCCATCTATTACAAGACATTCCATACCACTCTCTGTAGCCACCCTGGCAGTATGCCAGCGGTACAATTGTTTTGCATAGAAATTTGGCGTTTTAGATTGTAGGCCTGTCATTCTTAGCAATAACACACTTAAATCTGTCCAAACAAGAGTCTAGTAGATATTCCGGGTATGATAAAGTTTGAAACACAAAATCATAAATTATAATATAATAAATAATTATAAAAAATAATAATATAATAATAATAAAATGAATTTCCCCACGATTCACTATCGCTCAATTCTATAAGTGTTCTAATTTACCATCGCTCAATTTTCTATTTTTTGAATTTGCCGCCGGGCTCCGCCCCCATGCGTCGCGTCACGGCGCTTGCAGGGAACAGAGGCCGGCATACAGAGGCATCAGGCGGAGGACACATCCAGCAGACACAGCTGGCGGACATTGCAGGATCCTGGGGACAAGGTAAGTAACCTGCACCAGGATCCTGCAATGCAATCCCGAGTGTGGCCCGGGGTTACCGCTAATGGTACTGAAATCTAACCCCGAGCCACACTTGGGAAAACCGTCAGGGAGGTTAAACCACTACTAGAGGCACTGAACTCCCTGTCGACCTCTAGGGAGTTCCCACCAGCCTTTCTTTCAGCTCATATAACAGTCATTCCCAAACCAAAGACCCCATGAACTGTACCAGCTACAGGCCAATTTCTCTGCTCAACATAAATGTCAAACTCTTGGCAAAAATTGTCGCTAACAGATTGTGCCCACTGCTACATGACCTAATAGGCCCAGAGCAGGCTGGTTTCATGCCAGGCAGAGAAACTAGAGACAATGTGACCAAAGCACTCAATCTGATACACAAACAAGAAAAATTGAGGGCCTTCTCCTGTCTACCGACGCAGAGAAGGCGTTCAATCAAGTGGCCTGGGACTTTATGCTAGAAACATGCCGGTCCATTGGCTTTGGCATTGGCATGATGACCTGGAACTCGTCATTTTATAAAAACCCGACTACGTAACTTAAAGTTAATGGATCTTTTCTGACATAGTAGACATCAATAATGGAAAAAGGCAGGGCTGTTCCCTCCCACCCCTCCTTTTCATTTTAACGCTTGAACCATTCATTAGACGTATAATAGCTGAGAGAACAGTGCAGGGGTTTAAGGTGGCAGACAGGGAGTTTAAGGTCGCAGCCTACGCAGATGACCTGCTGTTCTTCCTGACCAACCCGCACACCTTGTTACCTACCTTGATGAAAGAATTCTCCTTATTTGGCTATATATCAAATCTAAAAATCAATTTCTCCAAATCAGAAGCAGTGAGCATTTCCATACCTGAGGCTACCCTTAAAAGCATAAAACCCACTTGCCCTTATAAGTGGGAGGTTTCAGCACTTAAATATCTAGGGATATGGCTGACTCCAAGACTCTCCCTAATTTACGAACGCAACTTTTTACCCCTACTTAAAACAATAGAAAAGGACCTCCAAACTTGGCATCCACGACACTTTTCTTAGAATGCAATGCGAAAAACCCAGCGCTTTGGAAAGAAAAGAAGGTATGCAGCCTCCCCTAGTAAACCCCCTAGAGGGCTAATAAATGTGAAGAAAGTGAAAAATGGAGTGAATGGCGCTCCCTATTTAAAATAAAGTGAACTAAATGTGTAACAAAAAGTGCAAAACATCCACTGTGATGCACTATAATGCCCTGTACACACGGTCGGATTTTCCCACGGAAAATGTGTGATAGGACCTTGTTGTCGGAAATTCCGACCGTGTGTAGGCTCCATCACACATTTTCCATCAGATTTTCCGACACACAAAGTTTGAGAGCTTGCTATAAAATTTTCCGACAACAAAATCCGTTGTCGGAAATTCCAATCGTGTGTACACAAATCCGACGCACAAAGTGCCACGCATGCTCAGAATAAATAAAGAGATGAAAGCTATTGGCTACTGCCCCGTTTATAGTCCCGACGTACGTGTTTTACGTCACCGCATTCAGAATGATCGGATTTTCCGACAATTTTGTGTGACCGTGTGTATGCAAGACAAGTTTGAGCCAACATCCGTCTGAAAAAATCCTAGGATTTTGTTGTCGGAATGTCCGATTAATGTCTGACCATCTGTACGGGGCATAAGTGTTACCCCTTTACAAATAAAAATTATAATACTAAAACATATCATATAGAACTCAGGATACCACTCAATTATAATGTAAGACATATGAACAATAGTTTATCAATCTGTACCAGATGTGCATCATATCAAGTCCAGTGTAATAAGCATAAATATATATAATAAAAATTAAACACCAAAAAAACCCCAAAAATGATCCAAAAAATGAAAAACACTGAAATGTTGAAAAATGGGGTTGCAAAAAAGAAAAAGTGTTGCAAAAAAGGTTTGCTATAAAACAGTTCAAACTGCTGGTGACTCTTGTGTTCAAAGTTGACCGGTGACTTCTGTGCTCCCCCTATGGTTCCCCACTCACGAGCTCCTCATACCCCTACGTGGGTGACAGGCATTAAGGAACATCAAAGGTGGTCTTCGTGGATAGTCTCCTGTGGTCCCTCTGCTAATGGTCCGTGTTTCCACTAAAGCGGGACGTCCGGATCAGTCAGTCACACAGCACAGCCTCTACCACCATATCCAAAGAAGGGGGGGGGGGGGGGCGGTTTTTCTTCAGGGATAAATCCTCATTGGAAGAGATAAGACTCCCATATAGTGAAAAATGCTTTTATTAAAAAAACATTATTATTATTATTATTATTATTATTGGTGTTTAATTTATATTATATATATTTATGCTTATTACATTGGACTTGATATGATGCACATCTGGTACAGATTGATACACTATTGTTTATATGTCTAACATTATAATTGAGTGGTGTCACTGAGTTCTATATGATATGTTTTAGTATTATAATTTTTATTTGTAAAGGGGTAACACTTATAGTGCATCACAGTGGATGTTTTGCACTTTTTAGTTCACTTAATTTTAAATAGGGCGCACCATTCACCCCATTTTTCACAACACTTTTCTTGGTTTGGTTGAGCAGCTATTTGCAAAATGTCTATTTTACCAAGAATTCTCTACCTATTCAGGAATTTACTGGTAAAAATACCCCAGAGCTTTTTTAAAGCGATCTACTCGATCCAACTGAAATTCAGCTGGGCACACAAAAATCCCAGAATCAAATTTAATTACTATTTCGCCTCTCACATCACTATTGACTGGCATTGTCACCACAAACTCAAGGACTGGATCTCTTTAGAGGAATTGAGTCCCATACCCTACAATTTTCGCCTTGGATCCCCTGGACAAGCTACCCACCAGCTTTAAAACCACACCCTCTAATAGGCACTATGCTGGCAATATTTCACCGACTGACCAAACAAACTGGCATATCCACCCCACTGAGTCTGCTTACACCTCTACAGAACAATCCTGATTTCCTACCAGGGATAGGGAACCACTTCCCCCCCCCTTCAATTCAAACAAGACCCTTCTAGCCATGCACTGCTTCCACAACAATGCATTTAAGGAGCTCAGAGAACTTAGGGCAGACAACAATACCTCTGACTTACCGCTGTGGACCTATTTTCAAGTTCGCAGTTACCTCAAACATACCTCCAGAAAAAGCAACTTTAGTAGACAGATGACCGAGCTGGAGTCAGTGTGCCTGGAAGGCGAACCTCTTCCAAAGGCTACCTCACTTTCCTACGCCTTGATCGAGAATTACTGTGGACCCTGTGGTGACAGATTCAGAGAGAGCTGGTCGGAGGCACTGGGAATACCAATCTTGGGCAAGCAATGGCAAAAGGCATGTATATTTACTCACAAATGCTCCCTCAGTACCAGAACGCAGGAAACGGCATATAAGTTGCTCAACCACTGGTACACCACACCAGTGAAATTACATTCCTGGTTCCCGCTAGCCCCTGACACCTGTTGGCGTTGTCAAACCAATAAGGGTACTCTTTTTCACATCTGGTGGCAATGTCCTTTGTTATCACCATTCGGGTCTAAGGTCAGGGAGATAATATCTCAGATCACGGAGACAAAGCTGCTCCATATCACAGATTTCTCATTCAAGAAATATAAGAACTCATTGTCTAAACATCTACTGAGCGCAGATAAATCCCTCATCCCACTTTTCTGTAAATCCTCTCGCGTCCCAACTATTCAGGACTGGCTGCAAAAAATAACTGATATCTGTGAGATGGAGGAGACCATTGCTCGGTCAACTGTCAAGTCTTCACGCTACCACAAAACCTGGTCCCACCCCTTTAAATATTCTCAGGCCTATGAAAACCTGAATTCTGAAGGTTCTCTGGATACGATTTAAAACATTCTATAAACTATAACTACTGTTATTTCTACCTAGGTTTGCTTGTATGTTTGTTTTAATGATGAAACACTTAGAACGGTTCACAATGTGAATAAAGATATACTCACATATGATCTTTATAGGCTACATTGGCATTCATACTTCTCCCACCACTTCTCTATCACCCCTTCTTTTCCCCATCTCTCTTCACTTCCTTTTGAACTATTACCTCACCTCCATAACATATCCTTCTCCTTTAAGTTACTATCTTGAAACTTGAGTAATTTCCTTTTTTGTAAAAAGTTTTGCAAACAAACTGATTCTGTTTGTTATTGCTTAACAAAGATAAAGGAAAATGCTGCGCTAACCCAAAACAGGAACATGACAAAAATGTGACAAGGGCAGCTAGCACACAAACAAACCAAGTCAAATCATAGTATAAATAATTAAGTGCGGCGCTAAAATATAAACGTGGGTAAATATTATTGTAAATACACTTGTGAATAAGGGAAATATAATAACAGACCAAATAAAACAAACAATATGATCGGTTAAATAAAATGTAATAGTCTATAGTGAAATGTGAGACAGCAAAGGTCCACAGTCCATGATATATAAGGTAAGTAGAGGTCTTCTCCAAGAGTGGGGTACCATAAACCCTGGGGGGGGGTGGGTAGACACTCAAATGGCAAGACGGCTACAGATGATAAAGCACGTAAATCTTCAAATGAAAAGGAGTTGGGTACCCTTACCAGATCCGTAGGACGCACATGCCGTATAGCAGTGCGTCAATAGAGCATAGGAGATGGTCTCCCGAGATGTCCAAACGAATGATGTCCTGTGAGTCCCGGTTGCCAGTGAAGAGTAGCCGTCTTAAACAGGAGTTGAACCACTGTCACGCACACCCTTCAGTTTCACAGCGGGATGGTCAGACAGGAACAATCCGGAGTAGAGCCATGGAGGAAGAAAAAGAGGCACTCCACATGGTGTAGGTCAAAAATATGGTTTTATTGGATAAAATCCAAATAGGCTAAAAGTGATCACAGACAGATAAAAATGGCAATGTGGGAAGCTGGAGACGCCTACGCGTTTCGACTACACAGTCTTCAACAAGGGCAGAAAGCAGCCTCCCCCTTTAGGCTGCTTTACCTTATATATCATGGACTGTGGACCTTTGCTGTTTCACATTTCACTATAGACTATTACATTTTATTTAACCGATCATATTGTTTGTTTTATTTGATCTGTTATTATATTTCACTTATTCACAAGTGTATTTCACATTAATATTTAGCCACATTTATTTGTTATTGTTTAAGGCTTCATGCACACGAGACGCCGGTGCAAACTCTGCTGAAAACATGTTTTTAAAAGCTGAAACCGGCGTTTAGAAACGCCGTTTTGCCGCATTTGCATGCCGTGTTTAGCAGCGTTTTACCGCGTTTGCGTCTAGAAGCGTCTGCAGAGCAGAGAATGACATTTCGCGACCCAACTTTAGGGCCCCGTATCTCGGGGCCACTTCGTGCTAGGAACCCCACATTTGGATATGTTGTAGTGCTAGTTCCACTGTGTTTGCACCCCCAACCCCAAATTTGGTATGCAAACACAGTGGAACTACAAAGCACTACAACATATCCAAATGTGGGGTTCCTAGCACCAAGTGGCCCCGAGATATGGGGCCCTAAATTTGGGTTGCAAAATGTGATTCTCTGATTTTGGGGCCCTGTATCTCAGGGTCACTTGGCGCTAGGAACCCCACATTTGGTGTGCAAACACAGTGGAACTAGCCCTACAACATATCCAAATGTGGGGTTCCTAGCACCAAGTGACCCCGAGATACGGGGCCCCAAAATCAGAGAATGACATTTTGCGACCCAACTTTGGGGGCCACTTGGTGCTAGGAACCCCAAATTTGCATATGTTGTAGTGCTGTGTAGTTCCACTGTGTTTGCATAGGAAATTTGGGGTTCCTAGCTCCAAGTGGCCCCAAGATATGGGGCCCCAAAGTCGGGTCGCAAAAATGTCATTCTCTGCTGCAGAAGTGCTTGACATTTTGCGACCCGAATTTGGGGCCCCGTATCTCGGGGCCACTTTTTTGTTTAATACATTTTTATTGAAGAAAAATATAACAAGGATATACATATATCTCAAAATAGAAAATATTTTCAGTATCATAATAACATAGGATTCAGTACACACAGGTTACACCAATTAGAAGTAAGCTAGAAATACAATAATATCTCTGGAGTAATACAAAGAGTTATTGTGTTATCTAATTAGGAAAAGGATTCTTACTGTGTGAGCACTTTAATCCAAACATAATTTGAGAAAAAATATTGCTTTAGTTTAAGAAGAATAAAGAATAAGAGAAAGCGACATAGAATGAGTAGGAAAAAAAAGATGATAGAAAAAAGAATAGATGAGATAGAAGAAAAAAGAAAGGGTAAAAGAAGAGGCGGTAAAAGGAAGGGGGGGGGGGTTGCTGGCATGCATGTCAATACACCGAAAAGAGAGGTGAGTTATCAGAAATTATACATTAAATGTCTACGTTTAATTGACAGATTTAAGGTGTTTGTGTTATAAGGTCCTTATAGGAGGAGGTGGATTGGAATTTTATCCAAGAGTCCCAGATTAGAGAATGTTTCTTGGAGGTACCTCTAATATTGTGGGTAATACTCTCCATAAGGTGTACATTGTCTATCATTTGTAGCCAAACTTTTATAGAGGGGGTTGTTGGTTGGCCCCATACAGTGGGAATTAAGGCTTTGGCAGTGTTCAAAAGATGAGGAATGATTGAACATTTATACGAACCTATGGGGGTTTTTGTAGCATGGAAAAGGATAGTCCATGGGTCGTTGGGTATGTTGACATCAGAGATCTGGACAATCAGATCGCGAATGACATCCCAATATGATCGAATAAGTGGGCAAAATCACCATATGTGCGCATGAGTAGCTTTGTTCCCACAGTTCCTCCAGCACAATGGGGAACTGGCGGGCAACATTTGGTGTAATTTAGCTGGGGTATAATGCCACCTAGTGAGCAATTTATAGTTGACCTCTGACATTTTTGAGGCTAGGGATGAAGTATGAGCTAATTGCAAGATCTTATCCTTTTGGTTGTCAGTAAGGGAGGACTCCAGATCAGTTTCCCATTTAGCTAGGAAAGGTGGAAAGTCTGGATTTTGGAGAGCAATGATAGCTTTGTAAAATAGAGAAATGCTAAGTAGAGGAGGGTCTTTTGGGTGAAATATTACTTCTATATCATTTAAATCACTTAGACCCCTAAGCGGATTAGAAAGGGAGTTTAAGAAGTGCTGTAGTTGGTGGTATCTCCATTTATCTAGGAACGTGGCCGGTTTAGGAGCGAGAATCATATGTAATGGTTTAAGTACATTGCCATTGAGAATATGATGCAGTAAGAAAGGTTCTTCCGATCTCCATGATTTAAAGCCTGGGTCAAGTAGACCTGGTAGAAAATATTTATGGTTGAGGAGAGGTAGTAGGGGGGAATCGTAATTCCATGAAAATTTTTTGTGTATGGCGTCCCATATATCTAAAGAGGATATGGTAAGAACCGAGGTAGTTTGAGCAAGGTTCCTGTAAGAACGGGGTATCCATGGAGCTATTGAGAGATCTATGCCACTTAAAAAAATATTCAATTTGTACCCATAATTTCGAATTACGAGCATATTTCCAATCAGCCAGTCTGGCCAGAACAACCGCTTGATAATATGCTTTAAAATTAGGAAGTGCCAGGCCTCCTGAGCATTTGGAACGAAATAATAGCCCTCTGGATATTCTGGAGTGGCTGTTCTTCCAAATAAATCGGGAAATCAGGGTTTGTAAAATAGTAAAAAACCCCACTGGTACACCCAACGGGAGCATTTGAAAGATAAAGAGAATGCGAGGTAATATATTCATTTTAATGATATTAACTTTCCCCAACCATGTGTGTGATAGGCTAGACCATTTTCGTAGGTCATCTCTAATCTTATTTAGCAAAGGGATATAATTGTATCGGAAAAGGGATTGTAGACTAGAAGTAAGATAAATACCTAGGTATTTCATGCATTTTGGTTCCCATTTGAAGGGAAAAAGGGGTTTGAGAGAAAGAGCCTCGGACTTGGGGATATTAATGTTTAAAATTTCAGATTTGGATAAGTTTATTTTGAAGTTAGAAATTGAGTGAAATGTGGAAAATGCAGACATCAAGTTGGGAATAAAAATACGTGGCTGTTGAATGAAAAATAGTACATAATCTGCATAGGCTGCGTATTTATGGGATCTGTTACCTATTTGTATGCCTTTGATATTAACATTATTCCTAATTGTAGCTAAGAAGGGTTCTAAAGTAATAGCAAAAAGGAGAGGGGAGAGAGGGCAGCCCTGCCTAGTACCATTATGTAAAACAAAGGGGTCACTTAACGTTCCATTAATTCTAATTTGTGCTGAGGGATTAGAGTAAAGGGAAGAGATACGAAAAAACATTTTAGGGCCCAGACCAAAGTGTCGTAAGGTCATTTTAAGATATTCCCAGTCCACCCTATCAAAAGCTTTTTCTGCATCTGTGGAAAGGAGTAGGGTGGGCTGGGCGCATCTCTGAACATATTGGATTAGGGAAATTGCACGAAGGGAATTGTCTTTTGCTTCTCTATTGGGTATGAAACCTGATTGGTCTGCCGAGATCCATCTGGGTAATAGGGGGAGTAGGCGATTAGCCATTACTTTAGCAAATAATTTAATGTCAACGTTAATGATATTGGCCTAAAACTGTTACATAGGGTGGGGTCCTTATCAGGTTTGGGAATGACAGTGATATGAGTTGAAAGTGATTCTGGGCGTAGTCCTGAAGATTGAGAGATAGAGTTTGCATACGCAGAGAGGCGAGGAAGCAAAATGTCACTGAATGTTTTGTAATATAAAATAGTGAACCCGTCAGGCCCAGGAGCTTTACCGGATGGGGAGGACTTCAATGCTGCCTGAAATTCCTCAACCGAAAAGTCCTCCTCCATTTCTTTAAGGACAGAAATGGGCAATTTAGGAAGATTAGCTTCTTTCAAGTAGGAAAGCATGCGGTTTCTCCTCTCTTTTTGAGGTAAAGATGATAAGTAATTTTTAACGTTATAAAGGTCCGCGTAATACTCTCTAAAGGCTTTAGCAATGTCCGGAGTTGCGTGAGCCATCTCGCCTGTTGAAAGTTTGATTTTGGGAATAAATGATTGCGATTGTTTAGTCTTTAGTGATCTAGCTAATAATTTACTTGGTTTGTTCCCCCATTCATAAAATTTCTGTGACAGACGTTGCAATTTTCTCTTGGTGTCTAAGTTAAGGAGGGATTTTAATTCTTCTCGTTTAAGTGTAAGGGATTGGAGGTGCTAAGAGAGAGTTTGTGCTGTTTGTCAAGAACCACTATCTGTTGTAAAACCTGGTTAATTTGTTGACCATGTTCCTTTTTTTTCCTTGCACCAAGTTCAATGAGTCGGCCTCTAATAGTAGCCTTATGAGCTTCCCAAACGATGGAGGGAGAGGTGTCAGAGGGCTTTTTTTTTTTTTTATTTATAGTACATACATGAATTAAAGAACTTGTGGGAAACAGATGAATAACACGCAGAAATCTGCAGTGGTCCCATTGGGGGAGGAGAGAGCGAGAGGCCATCCTAATCCCTGAGCAGGGATAGAATAGGATACCCTTAAGGCCGTTCACGCTCGCCAACCCCAGAAGGAAATGGGGGCGGGGTTACGCTCTAGGGAAGGGGTAGTGAGGGAAGTGCGCCCTGACAGCACACGGCCTGTGCAAAACTAATAACTTGTACCTATAAGTAAATAATTAGTTCCAGTTAGAAATATGAGAGTTAAATATGCAGAACCCGGATCATAATAAACAGTATGTATCCTACAAAGTAGCATAGATGTAAACCAAACTGAAACGTGAACCAAATAACAAAAGAAAAAGGAAAAAATTAAACATTGGTCAGCTTACTGGTAAGTCAGCTTCGGCCATATATAATCAGACAAAAATAGAAAAAACTGCAGCCAAAACCTGACTCTGTAAAAAAAAAACCCTGTAGGAGAAAGATTGTTGTTTTGTGCAGAGCCTGGAAGAGAAGTACGATTTTTCTTGGGAGCTCCAAGGACGAAAGATGAAGATCCTGCAAGAAAGTTGGGAGTTCCTCAGGAAATCTTAGTGTATGGGAGCGGCCATTTTTTGTGGCAATCAGGCAGGCAGGGAAGCCCCATCTGTATGTGATCCCGTCAGAGCGTAAGTGATCGAGGAGCGGTTTTAGGGCTCTACGACGGTCCAAAGTATCCTTGGAGAGATCTGGTTATATGGTGATAACAGCCCCATCAAAGTCAATGTTAGGCAAGCCCCGCATCTTTAACATGATAGCATTCTTATCCTCCAAGTAATGCAAGCGGCAGATAACATCCCTGGGCTGGTCTGAGTTAGCATTACGGGGTCTTAGGGCATGGTGCACACGGTCGAAGCGCAGCGGTTCAGTGACAGGGTTGCCCAGGATGGTATTAAAAATGCCTCTTATAGAAGGTTCAAGATCACTGTCTCCGGTTGCCTCTGGCAGACCTCTGACACGTATATTGTTTCTACGGTTACGGTTCTCGAGGTCTTCGAGCTTATACAAGGAGGCCCGATGGGCAAATGTCAGCTGGGTAACAGTGTCCTGCAATTCTTTAATGGTTAAGGCTTGTGTGTCTTGCCGTTGCTCCGTTTCTTCCACTCTGACCAGGATATGTGACATATCATATCTGACAGCAGTTATTTATTTTTTAATGGATTTCTCCAAACTGTGAAACATACCTGCAAGTTCTTTTTTGAGACCGCTCATGAGCGTAGTCATTTCGGAACCCGCGGGGGATCCAGGATCATCCATAAGGTCCGAGCAATAAGAGGATGCCGGAGAGCTCTCCCTCACCGATGGAGAAGCGCTTGTTCTCGAGGTTCGGGCTTGGGCGCCACGTGCGTTGGCTAAGTATTGCTGAATGGAACCTGTAGAAACTGGAATAGACAGTGATCTTTTGCCTGGACGTTTAACTGAGGCAGATCGAAGTTTAGGTGTTTTGGCGGGCATAGCTGGAACTATATGGCCGATAGCTGTAAGGGGCACCTCTCACTCACATCTAATCAATATCACGCATACATCAAAATATTGTTATCATGTAAAGGGATTCTCATGTAGATAGTATGTAGATAGCAATAAAGTCACTTTAGCAGCAGAAGGGTGGAGCAAGGAGGGATTGTTTTGATTCAAATTTATAGGAACAGAAGCTGTGCAGGTAATGTGTCAGCAGCGAATGAGTTAGGGAGTACTGGGAGCACAAAGATGGCCGCCTGTTACCAGAAATGGGCCGGAACCGCAGACTTTCCTAGAGGTAGTGGCCGGCCTGGGGCTGCTGTAAAAAGGCTCTGCAAGGAACCAAGTTCAAAGTCACAGCAAGGGGTGTATGTCCCAGCACTATAGGGGGGAGCCAGCTGGTGTATGAGTACTTTAAGAGAGCTTGATGAGGCAGACAATAGAACAGATTGGTAAAGGGAGTATGTGGAGCACCAAGATGGCCGCCGACTACCTGGAGCAGGCCGAAGCCGCGGACTTTCCTGACGGCCGTATCCGGCCGGGTGAGCAGCGCTTCTTATAGGCCTAAAACGCCTCTGTAAGGCACAGGATTCGGGGCCCCGATGGGGTGAAAGTCCATAGGCGCTATTAATGGAGCCGGCAGGGGAAGGGATATTCGGATGGCACTTTACTCACTGTGTCCCTGAGATGCCGAGGCCGGGCCGGCAGGCCGCAAGATGGCGTCTGGTTGAGGGAAGCCAGCGGCAGAAGAAGGGGTCTCCAGGCAGTCTCCAGGCAGTGTTGCGCCGTCTCACGAGCCCTCCGTGTCATCCGATGGCAGCCTGACAAGGAGAAGAAGACCCTCTTATCCTCCGGTCCGCGGGAGAGGAGAGCGGCAGGCTTCGGTCATAAAGCAGGCCCCAAGATGGCGGCGGAAGCACAGGGCTCGGGTCTGACTGCAGGCCGAGAATCAAAAATGGTAGCAAATGTGACTAATATCTCGCTGGGTCAGCAGCAGAAGGAAGCTAGTCTATTTTGGTGTCGAGATGAAGGTTTAATAGCTTGAGAAGAGCGAGGATGGCTGTGGATTCCTATGCTCTAGACGGAGCTCAGCCTCCACACGACCGCTCTTCTGCTCGTCCGGACACGCCCCCCATCTCAGGGCCACTTAGTACTAGGAACCCCAAATTTGGATATGTTGTAGTGCTCGTTCCAATGTGTTTTCACACCCAATTTGGGGTTCCTAGCACTAAGTGACCATGAGATTTGGGGTCCCAAATTTGGGTTGCAAAATGTCATTCTCTGCTGCAGTTTACCATCATATTTCTGTGTTTTCTGGTCCAAAAAATAAGGTGCCCTTAAAAACACTTATCAACGCATCTGAAACGTGGAAAACTTTTGCGTCTGAACCCATTTTTTTGCTTCTGGAAAAACAAGGTTAACACAACTGCCTAAAAACGCCAAAAAACCAGACTGTGTACATGGACACATAGGATAACATTGAATGAGTTCGGGGGCAGTTGAAAAAAGTGTCCAACTGCCTCTGAACACGCGTTTAATAGTGTCTCGTGTGCATGAGGCTTAGCAGACTACATTTACTCGCTAATAACTGTATAGATTCCGATTGTACATGTTATTCAATATATTACTTCACCGCATATTTGTTACTTGCCAACTTGGAGCTGTGACTCATACTTGTATTCCCATTTTCTTCAATAAACTTTGATGTTAAAAAAAATAAAAATGGATCATATATACCCAAGGTTTTTTTTCAGTTACTGGACAGATGTTGTAAGACTTTTATTTAACATGGCTTTTGTGCCTTTCATACTCTCACTCAGTGGCGGCTGGTGCTCAAAATTTTTGGGGGGCGCAAACAAACTGAAAAATTCGGGAAAAAAAACCCATCAATTGCAGCCTCACTGTGCACATCAAAACGCAGCCACTGTGCACATCAAGATGCAGCCACTGTGCACATCAAATGCAGTTCTCTAAATGGCTGACTTCAGACTGCGCATGCACAGTTCAGAATAACAGACTTTTTTTTTCCCCCAAAGTGTTTTACTGACAGCCATTTGTGAGTTGTGGTTGGCCAGGCTCGCAAGGGAGCCAGAAGTACTTGCTGCTTGCTTCCCCGCAGAAATCGCAGGTAGTGCGGGTAGCAGAGCCAGAATTGGTGATGACAGGCCAGGTTACTGCTGAGCAAGACGGGTACTCTTAGGCTCCGTTCACACTGCAGCGATGCGGGAACCCTGCGAATCCAGTACGGGTTCCTGCATCGCATACAACTCGCAGGCAGTTTACACTGCCCTTTGCGAACTGCTGGGGTTGTCAATACAATGTTAATGACACCTCCAGTAAAGTTTGCATATCGCAGTGCGAACTGTGAATTTGGACAGGAATCAGATCACATGGGTGTGAACTCCTATGTGATCTGATTCTGGTGCAGATCAAAAAATGGGTCCTGTGTGAGTTTGGTCTGAATGCGATTTCAGCCATACTATCTGTATGGCTGAATTTGCATCACACAGACATCACATGAGATTTGCACAGCAGTGCGGTGTGAATCACATGTGATTTCTGACATTGCAGCAGTGTGAACCGACCCTAAATGTGCCCTCTCTTCTACTGTGGTGTTTGAGGGATTTCAGGGAGATTCACAGCAACCAGGCATGCAGAGAAAGCAGGGACAGAGGTGTGCAGTCTGTGAGGCTGAAAAGGAGCCATTGCAGTGACCTCTGTTATCAAGCCTAAGTAGAGGAGGGGGAGAGCATGGGGGAGGATCAGAGAAGCACTGTGCAGTGGTTAACATCAGAGATAGTAGCTGGCTGGAGGGGACTTCATTATCAAGCACAGGGAGAGGAGGGGGGAGCACGTGGGAAGGATCAGAGGCATCTGTTTTGCAGCTGCAGGGCTAGTGTTTTGTCAGGGACAGGCTGGATCAGTGTGATAGCAAGTGTACTCACTGGCACAGCTCTTCTGTTATCTTGTTATCCCAAAGTTAGGGCGGGAGGGAGAGCCAGTGTGCAGATCAGACCAGAAGAGTTCTCTATGTTTGCTGCGGATCTTCTGTAACACAGGCAGGGGCTGGCTCAAAGCTCTCAGAGAAAACCCCATGCCAAAATACATCTCACAGCAAGAACACCACAAAACTTCCAGCAGGTTTAAAAAATGCTAATACAGATCCCCCCAACACAGCAGCGGCACTTACCATGCTGACTGTGTTGTCCTCTCCTCTCCTCGTCCTCTCCTCTCCTCCTTGTCCTGTCCTCTCCTCTCCTTGTCCTCGTCCTCTCCTCTCCTCGTCCTCTCCTCTCCGGCAGTATCTCCTTCCAGAATCAATGGAGAGATCCGCTCTTCATACTTCCTGTTATCTCTTTCCCATTTCGCCCGGGACAGAGACAACAGGAAGTGACATCAAACCTCAGATGTCAATCAAACCGCCCGGCCATAGTAATAGTGCCGGTGTTCTGCCGAGAAAGTTCCGCTCGGCGGATTAGTTCCCCCTCTACTGCGCATGCGCAGTAGAAGCCGGCGGAAATAGCCGAAGCGGAACAGCTGAAAATCAGCTGTACACGGCGCCTGTAAGAGGGCCCCTCGCGGGCTCGCTTCGCTCGCCACGCTTCGGGCACGGCCTCGCTGCGCTCGGCACTTTTAGATTCCCCCTCTAGGTCCACTTGGATAGAGGGGAAGGAACCTGGACCCAGAGCGCAGGCGCCGTGTACAGCTGATCGAAGCGTTTGAGCTTCGGCTATCTCCGGCGGCCGACAGTAGTACGTACTGCGCAGGCGCTGCGCCTGCGCAGTACAGGGGGGGAACCTATCCGCCGAAGGAACTTATTCGGCAAGACACCGGGCAGAAGCTACTCAGCGCTTCAGAAAGCGCCCCAAGGCGGGATAAACGGCCGCAAATGAAGCGTGGCGTCTGCAATCTCATGATTGCATTGACGTGGCGCTTGCCATAGTGCACTGTGTCCGGCGCTCGAACACAGTGCACTATGTTAAAGGACTTTTTTTTTTTTTTCTTAAAGGGGCCGTTTAAAAAATTTTTTTTTTTTGTGACTACACAGAAGGGGAGGGGCAGCGCCCGGGCACCCCCTATGGACGGGCCGCCACTGCTCTCACTTATACACTTTACTTGGCCTTTATCATCCCCTAACGTACGTTCACATTTATGCAAAACAGCTGTATTCATATTGTTATTTGTACTTCTATGCGGCCTTCATTTTCAGAGCTGTACGCAGTATGAATGTGTAAGGGATGCCAAAACCAGGTATCCCATTAAAAAAAGAATTATAGTTTTGTCATGGAGAAAGTAAAACTCATGGCATGTCTATTAAATCACTAGTAGATGGCAGCATAGAGTGAAAAGCCTGAATGACATAAAGCACATTCTAATGGGACCTTTACTAATAAGAAGGTTCCAAAAGACTGACCTTTGCTCATGCCCACTGTTACCTGAGGCCTTCTTAATTCACAATCTCGTAGAGTTCTCGAACCTTGGAGGAGTGTTTTCATCTCTATCATCTTTTTGCATCTGGAGCATCAGCTTTTCCAGTTTAGAGTTGCTCTTTGACAGCTGCTGGATGGTTGGGCTACTTGCTTGTGGTGGGGACCAAGATATTGTGTCGGCGGTCGTTGTCAGGACACCTGGTTCCTGAGGACACTGTAAGACATTGAACTGACACTCTTTCCCTTTCATTGAAATGCTGGGCTGAGCTTTCTTTTGCTTCTGTTCCCATTCCATCTCCATATTAGTGGCTTTATTCGTTTTCTCTATGAGTACCTCATCTGGAATGGAAGGATCGTCTAAACACTGCTTTAATTGGAACTTGATGTGGTCACTTTTCAGTCCAGTACACACTGACCTTAGGAATTTCTTTTGTATCAGCTCAGTTTCAAAGTGTTCTTTCGAGCCTTCTCCTTGTGAGACAAACAACAGGCGGTCCTTCAACTCAATAGCTCTGAACAGAAAATTTTGAGGAGTTCTCAACTAGTGTTGCCCAAGTTGTATCATCAATTGGTGTTGAAAGAATTACAGGAAGAAATGGGACACTTAGGAGTCGAAAGGACTGTAAACCTGATCATAAAAAGATTATTTTGGCCACATATGCAGAGGGACGCTGAGCAATACATCAACCACCAGTGCACTTGTCTGAAAGACAAAGGCCCACATAAGCCTACTAGAGCTCCATTGAACAACATTGCCACCACTTACCCTTATGAGTTGGTCTCCATCTCGAGACTTGTAAAGGAGGTTATGAGTACATAATAGTAGTAATCGACCATTTCACCAGGTTTGCTCAGGCCTAGGCAACCAAAAGTCAGCAAAGACTGTTGCTGACAAGATATTCAGTGACTTTGTCTTGAAGTTTGGATTTCCTACCAGAATTTACCATGACATGGGTAAAGAATTTGAAAATCAATTGTTCTTGGCATTAGGGAAACACTGCCACATCCAGAATTCTCACACAACTCCACATTATCCAGAAGGCAATGGACAATGTGAAAAACTGTTGTCTATGCTTCAGACCATGTCTCCAGATTCCAAGAAGACTGGAAAAGTTCACTTGCACAGGTAGTACATGCATATAATTGCACCAAAAGTGAAGCTACAGGGTATTCTCCATTCTTTCCACTGTTCGGAAGGTCTCCAAGATTACCCATAGCATGTTTGACACGCCAGTAACGAAAAAATACAAGACTCACTCTGAGTATGTGAAAACATGGACAGATAGGCCTCAGTGATCCTACCAGGTTGCTTCAAAGGTAGCTTCTCAAGCTGCACAAAGAGGAAAAGAACACTATGACAAGAAGACTCATGGAGTTGAACTCTCACCTGGCAGCAGAGTTCTTGTAAGAAATGTTACTGAAAGAGGAGGACCAGGAAAACTGTTCTGGGAAGATGCCGTACATGTTGTACTTAGGAGAAAATGTGACGATAGTCCAGTGTACGAGGTCAAGCCAGAAATTGGAAAAGGCCGAACAAGGATTCTACACCGCATATTGTTATTGCCATGGGATTACCTACCCGTCAACCAAGGTCAGAAGATACCTGACAGACCCAGTGCCAGAACACAAGGCAGAGTTCAAAAGACTACTCAAACGTCTACACAGATATCTGAGGGAGGATCAGAAGAGGAATCTGACCAGGAACAAGAACAATGGAGATTGTTCATTGCTGTAACTCAGAGAAACCACACAAGGGAAGACACAGAGTTGAATCCAGAAGCAGCAGAGTTCTACCCTTGTCAGCTTGAAACGAGTGAGGAAAGTACAGAAGAAGCTACAGCGGAAGTTACAGAGGAAAGTACAGAAGAAGCTACAGCAGAATTTACAGAGGAAACTGCAGAGGACTAGCCTGTGGATCAGCCTGAACAAACTGTATGTTCACCAGGGGATATAGAAGAAGAAAACCCTTCACCAGGGAAGCCAACAAAGACAGTTGACAGTGATGAAGGCGAGCATGAGGACGTTTCAGATGCCCTTCCTCTATGCAGGATCCAGCCCAGCAGGAACAGGAGACAACCAAAGGTTCTGACTTATGACACTTTGGGTAAGCCCAGTAGTGTTGCCAGAAATGCAGCTGTACAGGTCATAGACTTTATTCATACCCCACCTGTTTGCCCTAGCTGGTATTTAAGCCCAGATTGTTTTGCTGAGGGCTCTAAAAGCTGGTAAAAAGTAGTCATATCTATTATGCCACGGCCTAATAATGGTTACCTTGTTAGAATTATTTACTTATGTCAAAGATGTTAGGTGTTATTTTCTGTGTTTAAAAAAAAAAAGTCTTGCACTCTCACTGCAGAGATTCCAGGTCAAGCAAAAATAGCTTCAAGTGATGGGACTAGGTAGTTAAGATGAAGTCGTCCGACAACAAAAGGGTAGAGAGTATTAGGTGGTTACACTGTACTGTATTGGTAACGTACCATGGGTATTCCACTTTATTGAAAAAAGGACAGAAGTAATAAGGTGTCCCCTAGTTTCCCCATCACACCTCATCTTCTCAATAACCTGCACAAACCTGTGTTGTAGAGGTTTACTATTTAGTTGGCTATATGTAACAATATCTCACCAGGTACATGAGCGCTCTGGACCTAGTGGGAAGCTGTGACATAACTGGGAGTAGATGTCACAGGGAGGATGGTCCCTCCAGTAATTGCATTACTACTTAACCTTGGCTCCCTATGGTTATTGTAAACAAACCCCTAGGGTTAACGCTGCGCTCAAAATGGAGTAATTTTATAAATAAAAGCAGCCAGCCCCAAAAAGTCTAATACTAAACTCAAAAACAAGGTGATAAATCAAGATGCAGCGCTAATATATTGAAGTAATGAATTAATTGATCAATGGTGAAAAAAAGAAAAACTAATGCAAGTACCACACACAAAAAAAAATTAACTAGCAGTGATGCATAAATGATGAATAAATGGAATAAAAATTATCCAATGATATCCAGTACTGGTGAAAAAACTCACACACTAGATAAAACTAAGGCAGGTACCATAGAAAATGATAAAAATGATACGTGATAAAGTATAAAACACATAATTGATATTATAACACATATATAAAAAAAGATAAGTAAATCACTATTGAAAAAAAATCACTGTTGAAAAAAAGGCCCAAATCCAATAAACACGGTGTGAATAGATAAATCAGAAAAGGTCCATAAACAATGTGAAGACAAATTTCCAAAGAGAAGTGCAAAAGGATCCAGTCTCCAAGGTAATTTACACCCAAGTGAGTATTAGCGTTCCTTACCGACTATAGATGACCACCATAGGTAGTCTCACCAGGCACAGGGAAATTCAGGTCTCTCGGGAACCTATTCCACTGTCAGCAGAATATAACTAAAATCATGTCAAGTTCTCTGGAGAATGCTTTCATTTTTCTTCCTTTTCAAAAGGCCACAATCTATGTTCTGTCATCTACTTCTGAAGAGCCTTTTGTGTTCCAAAGAATGTTCTTCTTGTTCCACCTTGTCCTTTCTCAGACTGCCATGGATGGGCGGATAGTCCCTCGTTATCACCACCCAATAGAACCAGAAAACCTGCAGAGTCTGCATTCCTTTAGACGAGGACGGGCCTCAGAGCATAAAGAATGAAAGTGTATCCAAACCCCAAAACGTTTTTTTTTGTTTAGTAAAGGGTTAGAGCCCTTGTCAGGCTTCGATTGTTGTCTGTGTCCTATCTGGGGAGATTCACCTTCACTATTGGGGTCTGGTGACCAGAGGGCATTTCCCTCACTTCCTAGGGATTTCTGCTTACTTCCTCTTGTTCCTGCAGGCAGTGGCGTGGCGTGGGTTATGTTGGGTTGGGTTGAGTTGGGTTGGGTTGTCAGCTCCCAGGGCAAGACAAGTGATTTGCGCCCCTTAACTTGTGGGTTTTTAGATACCCCCACCCTGATCCCTATGGTTATTGTGAGATGGGGAAAGGAATGGTTCTTTTTAGAGCTGCACGATTCTGGCTAAAATGAGAATTACAATTTTTTTGCTTAGAGGATAGATCACGATTCTATCACGATTCTCAGGGCGTAAAATCATCTTTCACATTAAAACAAAAAAAAATGGGGCTAACTTTATTGTTTCGTTTTTTTTTTTTAATTCATTGAAGTGTATTTTTTCCCAAAAAATTGCATTTGAAAGGCCGCTGGGCAAACACAGTGTGACATAAAATATTGCAGCAATTAATATTTTATTCCCTAGGGTCTCTGCTAAAATATATATAATGTTTGGGGGTTCCAAGTAATTTTCTAGCAAAAAATATTGATTTTAACTTAGGAAACAAGTGTCAGGAAAAAGATTTATGCCCTGTACACACGGTCGGATTTTCCAACGGAAAATGTGTAATAGGACCTTGTTGTCGGAAATTCCGACCGTGTGTGGGCTCCATCACACATTTTCCATCGGATTTTCCGACACACAAAGTTTGAGAGCAGGCTATAAAATTTTCCGACAACAAAATCCGTTGTCGGAAATTCCGATCGTGTGTACACAAATCCGACGCACAAAGTGCCACGCATGCTCAAAATAAATAAAGAGATGAAAGCTATTGGCTACTGCCCCATTTATAGTCCCGACGTACGTGTTTTACGTCACCGCGTTCAGAATGATCGGATTTTCCGACAACTTTCTGTGACCGTGTGTATGCAAGACAAGTTTGAGCCAACATCCGTCGGAAAAAATCCTAGGATTTTGTTGTCGGAATGTCCGTTCAATGTCTGACCGTGTGTAGGGGGCATAAGGCTTTAAGTGGTTAATCTTCCTGCATTTACACGTTGTTTAAAAACTTGGCAGACTGCCTGTATTTTTTTTTCACACAGAAGTTTCTCCCTTTGATCTAAGAAAGAAGAGTTAGTTACAATGTTTCATGCTAAACTTGGCAGCCTGCATGTTTTCTTTTGACAGCTGAGTGAGCAGAGAAGTCTCTCCACTTATATGAAAGAATCGGCAAACTCTGCAATATAGATCATCAGAGGGGTCGAATCGATATCACAATTTTTTAACGATTAATTGTGCAGCTCTAGTTCTTATACTAAAATCTGTGTATGTCTGGGACGACATAAAATTTTGTGTAGGGGATGTCAAAACCAGGTACCCCATAAAAAAAGGATTATAGTTTTGTCATGGAGAAACTAAAACTCATGGCATTTCTATAAAATCACCAGTAGATGGCAGCATAGAGTGAAAAGCCTGAATGACATTAAAGAGGGAGTCCACCCAAAAAAAAAATATTAAAAGCCAGCAGCTACAAATACTGCAGCTGCTGACTTTTAATACATGGCCACTTACCTGTCCCAGGGTCCAGCGATGTCGGCAGCCGACGCCGATGAATCGCTCGACTCTCGGAAGCTGCTGCCGCCATCCTAGGTGAGGGAATCAGGAAGTGAAGCATTGCGGCTTCACTTCCCGGTTCCCTACTGCGCATGCACGAGTCGCGATGCGCGTCGTAACTGGTCCCCGCTATCTCCTGGGACCTGTGTGTTTCCCAGGAGGCAGCGCGGAGGGACAGGAAGAGGCATAGACTCCCGTGGGAGTCTATGCTGGAAGTGGGTGCAAATACCTGTCTTAGACAGGTATCTGCAACCCCCTCCCCCCTGAAAGGTGCCAAATGTGACACCGGAGGGGGGGAGGGTTCCGAAAAGCAGAAGTTCCATTTTTGTGTGGAACTCCGCTTTAAGCACATTCTAATGGGACCTTTACTAATAAGAAGGAGAACCAAAAGACTGACCTTTTTTTCTGGTGGTAACACAATAGTAGTTGCTACCCAGTCTATCAGTCTGAAGGTCATGTGTTTGTGTCATTGCAGGCAAGAGGGAACATATTTAAGGCTATAAACAGGGTGCAAGTGATTTAATTTACCTCCATGTGATCAGCAAAGGCTGCTGTGTGATTAATTAACATATCAACATATGTACAATTGGTTATTATTTTCTATGAGGACATTATTCCGGTATATGTGAATGCTATTATTTCAGATAACACAATAGCAGTTGCTATCCAGTCTATCAGTCTGAAGGGCATGTGTTTGTGTCATTGCAGAAACTTTTCAATAAAAACACTTCTGGTTTCACCCGTCCCGCTCCCTTCGCACATTGGAATTATTGCCCATACTTTCAGCATATGTGCCTCAAATTAACTACAGACTTGCTGATCAGCGCACCTGCAGTTCATTTAAACGACATGTCCATCTGCCACTGTGGAAGACTGTACACGTAGTTCATTCATTCACAGGAATCTATGATTGATGACGTAAAAAAATCCAAAAAAAAAGCGCCTCTTAAGTATCAAAGATTTATTCAGGTGATAAAAGCATTATAAACACTTACATAAAGATTGACGATTGGCAGCTTCCATAGAGAACTAATCCTGGTGTTCGTCAATGATGTGGTCCCCAGCGAATCTGAACTACCTGAGTGACGTCATCGCCCATGTGACCTGTTGGAACGTGGAAGTGATTCCCTCACTACACCGCACACACAGTCGGCGCTTCCGAGCGGAGGTCCGCGGCCATCCGCACGGTATCCATCTAGCCCCACACTATTGGGATTTCATTGACGAACACCGGGATTAGTTCTCTATGGAAGCTGCCAATCGTCAATCTTTATGTAAGTGTTTATAATGCTTTTATCACCTGAATAAATCTTTGATACTTAAGAGGCGCTTTCTTTTTGGATTTTTTTATGTATACATGGAGAATTGACTTCACTCAACAGGAAGCTGCCCTTGGTACCCTGGTTTCACAGATCTCCCTGGCTCCCTTATCCATTCACATTACGGATGATCTACATATCATAGACTCTCTTTTGGACTACTTTTATGGGCCACTGTCACTTATTTTTAACCTTATTTATTGTTATATCCACGGACTTTAGCGCTGTTACATCATATGTTTTATCTATGATTGATGACGTGGCTGTGTGGATGGGTGAAGGGAGAAAAACCCCTGCCCGCTGTCACAGGGAGCGGAGGATCTGAGGGAGAGGGGGCAGGAGCTGGAACATGTTGCATGTTGCATGTTCCACCCTAAATATGGGTGGAACGTGTAACAAGTTCCAAAGGTGAACTTATTCTTTAATTTCAAATGAAGTCTATAGTAATCAAATCTTCTAATTTTAATCTGCAAACTCTCATAATTTATCATCAATTCTCATAATATATCATCAAATCCTTGAGTCAAGCCCTCTTCCAGTTCCACCGTGAGGCATACAGTGTTCATAGTATAGGGAAGTAGGACAGCTTGGCATTTTCTTATTGACATTGACTACTGCTGTTCTTTTCAAGCTACTGTATGTTTATGGTGAGCTTATTTTATCTATGATTACGTATTTGCATTAAGCATAAATATTTTATATCCTACCTTCCATTTTGATCATTCACAAGTAGTTTCCTCTCACAATGCGCCAATTCTGTGGACTTGTCATCTACTTTCTGTGAGCAGATGTCCATTTTCTGTGAGCAGTCATCCACTTTCTGTAACCAGCCAATCTGTTGTTTGAATTGAGACACTCTCTCTGGGTTATATAAACTGCAAGGTAACAGAAAATAAGCTTAAAAAAAAAACTTATGCAGTAATGTACTACATTAAAACATTAGCTAACAAAAATACAAATGATAATAAAAATGACTTAGAACTTATAAAAGATGTGAAAACAAACCTATAATTACCAGCACAACAACTTGGTGCAAGAGTTGCTACCAAAAAAATGTGGAAGAACGGCACACAGAGCACCAGCTAAAGTGGCAAAAATATTATTTACTTAAAGTGATACTAGAGGTTCATTTTTTTTTCTTTTTAAATAACAAACATGTCATACTTACCTGCTCTGTGCAATGGTTTTGCACAAAGCAGCCCAAATCCTTCTCTTCTCGGGTCCCCTGCTGGGGCTCCTGGCCACTCACTCCTCCCACCTGCTGAGTGCCCCCAGAGCAAGCGGCTTGCTCTGGGGGCACTCGTGCATGCTTGCTTATTAGCTGCTTCTCTAGGTCTATGAGACACACAGATCACAGCTCAGCCCCACCCCCTCCTCACTGGCTGTGACTGACAGCAGCGGGAACCACTGGCTTCCGCTGCTGTGTCTCAGCCAATGAGGAGGCAGAGAGCTGCTGATCTTGTGCACATCTTTGGATCGAGATTGGGCTCAGGTAAGTATTAAGGGGGCTGAGGAGGGAGCTGCACACTGAAGGTTTTTTACCTTAATGCATGTAATGCATTAAGGTAAAAAAAACCTTCAGCCTTTAGAACCACTTTAAGTTGTGGATAGGCAAACAACAACTGGATTACAGCGCCATAGGACTAGCGGCACATTGCCAAGGCTCCAGCAGTCAACAGGTTGTCACTATGGCAGGCTTACGTTACGGGAACAGTAATTGAGTATAGGGGTGGCTGTAGGCAAAGCGGTGGTGTATCTGCCAATAGAAGACTGATGTGGATTCTAAGTCACAGCACAGGAGTCCTGGGATTAACAGCACTGGCAGTGGTGTCCCAATTCTGTCCCTCCTCTTCAGGAACCTCTCCCTAGGCTTAATATGCTGTCCCTATCCAGCGTTGATTCTGTCCCTACTCTATACACTTTCCAACTGCAAGCCATCTGCAGCGGGAAACTGCTATTTATTAGCATTGCTCTCATTAAGGATGGCCGCTGTGGTCGACTGGTGTGGCAGCGTCCAGTCGGACCAATGCTTTCCTGGTGACATCTACAGAGGTTTTTGTGTAACTTCTCCGTTATCTTCTGGAGGATTCTGCCCCTAAGGATTAATGTAGTAAGACATACGTGTGTACTAAAGGTAGCTTTAGATGCAACCCCCTTCCAAAGTTTTGCACTGTTATGCTAATAGGTCCCAGCAAATATTCTGTCCACCTAGTAGTGCCTACACCCTGGTAGAGACATTCTTTTATCATAAAAGCTGAATCCCTGGAATGGCAATATTTACATGCTTGCATCAGTCCAACTTGGACCATAGTAAGTATATATGCGCCATACCTGGGAGCCCTAACCCTTACCTCCTTGACCATTTTGCAATAAATTGTTGAAAAGACAAAAAGTGACTGACGCCCAATGCTCATTCTTAATCCCCCATTTTAGCCATTGACTCTTACACATAAGCATCTGCCCAGATCTTCAGTGGTCTGATGCACCTACCTACATGCCGCTCCAATCAACTGCACTCTCGCTCCCTAAGCAGTTATGCTAGTGATTGGAGCAGTATGCTGGAGAGTATGTATTTAACCCTTGCTGCAGAATTTAAACTAAAAATGTCCAACCAGCAACATATGTAATACAGTATAAGCAGCCTCACTGCGTTATAGTCATAAATATAGAATGCTATACAAATAATTTTCACCCTATGTACTCAACTGCTGCACCGAATCACTACTAGTGTGACCAAACTTTTATTTATCCAAATATATATACAGTGCTTCAATTAATAATGCATATGTGCTAAAATAACCTTTTCAATTCATGCAAACATGCTGCATACACAAACTTAATATTATATATAAAAATAGATATCCTATAAAATGTATATGTGTCTATATATACGGTATATAAAATGAAATGTACCATAAAAATTCATGTGTGTCCAATACAGGCACTCAGGCACTATATATATATATATATATATATATATATATATATATATATATATATATATATATATATATATATATATATATATATAAACATGAGAGAGGATTGCTGCACGAGAAAAATTTAAATGTAATTTTTTCTTCACAAATACATTTTCTCGTGCAGCAATCCTCTCTCATGTTTCTACATTATGGCCCCTCCTGGGAAGGACTGGATTGCTAGCACAGTCTAAGAGACCATTTAGTGCACCTCACCCTTTGAACATATACCATATATACAGGGCTTTTTTTCTCAGGGAATAGGTACAGGAACTCCACCCTTCCAAGTTACCCTTCATCCCCCCCCCCCTGTCTCTGAGCATCATTCCTTGGTTCCACCAATTACAGAAGTTGTATTTTGTGCTGCTCAGTAATTTCTATGAAATTTGTTAATGAAAATACGAAAGATAGTAAAACGGATCCTTTGCAATGAGCAACAATAGACTCCACCCCAGAAACAAAGGATCCCCCAAGCAACAACAGATTCCCCACACAATAAATGACTTTCCCCCAGAAACAATGGATCCCCCACAACAAAGTACCACCCCAGCAACAGTAGACCCTCCAGCAACCAGCAACAATAGACCTCTCCCTCAACAGTAGATCCCACCCAGCAACAATTGACCCCCCAGCAAGATAAGACCCCCCCCCCACAAGCAACAGTAGACTTACCCAGCAACAATAGACCCACCACACAAAAACAGATCCCCACCAGTGACAATAGATACCCCAGCAGCCAGCAACAATAGACCTTCCAGCACCTCTTGCCAGTACATACATTCAGTGCTGAAGGTGTGTTTCCCTGCATTCCCGCTGAAAAAAAGGCCTGTGTATATATATATATATATATATATATATATATATATATATATATATATATATATATATATAATAAAATGTTCTCCAAAAAGTTTTCAGGTTGGGTTCACACCATTGTGAATTAAATGCAGGATCCTCGCATCCAATTTGCAATAGCAGGAGATTTTGACCAGCTCTCTATGGAGCTGGTTCACATATCTCCGCAGCAGGTCCGGTACAATTTGGTCCGTTTCAAGTCTGGATTCAGCCAAAAAATTTGGGCTGAAATCAAACCTGAAACGGTGAACCAGCACGCACCGGACCCCTGCTGTGAGCCCCATGTGGCTCATATGCGAACCAAGCCTCATAGTTAGAATTTAAAAATAAAGTGCTCATTCAATGTGACCTCTCCTCCACTGTTCATCACCATGTGGCTATCCTCTACCTTCACTCCTCACTCACCAGATGGTTTGACCCCTCTCAGCCCTGGGTCAACTTGTGCTCTTAAACAACAAGAGGTGTTTTAAAGGTATTAAAGGGACCAGCCTTGAGCCATTGGATGAGTGGTGGACACGGAGTGGAGGAATGGTGGAAATCCCTGTTCTTTTTTTTGTGAGTGCAGAAGGGCAAACACATTCAGGAGTGCAACTCCAAAAGGGGATGAAAGGAGCATGGAGGACTGTATGTATCGTTGGTTTTCATTTAACACACTGGGTGGACATTTGAAGCTAGAAATAGAGTATTGCTCTACATGTTTTATATATAAACACTTTATTTTAAGTGCATGTAAATTATGGATACAATACCTGGGTGTCTTGAATGTATACTGCATATTGATTGAGCATTTTTGTCACATTTTTTATTTCTGTTTATTTCATTGTTATATATTTGCACTGGAATTGAGTGTGCAGCACTGTACCAGATGGGGATCTTGGGATTCAGGCAGGGGCGGATCCAGAGCCTAGTTTTGGGAGGGGCACTGCCAGAAAATTTTGTGGGCAATTTGTCGGGGCAATGGCTGGTGTTGGCGCTTCAATCATCACAGCGCCATGGTTGATATGGTGTCAGGATGATTGAAGCGCATTATTTCTATTATTACATTGTAATATAAAATTACCGGTAAATAGTTCAACTCACCATAATACAGAATCAGTGGGAGCCCTGAGTGTATCACTTGCTACCGTCACCTGCCACCAGATGCAGTGTGTCACTTGCCACTCTCGGCTGCCACCAAATGCGCGTTGTCACTTGCCATGTCACTTGCCACATCCCCTGCCACCAGATGAGATTTGTCACTTGCCAATGTCGCCTGCCACAAGATGCGGATTGTCACTTGCCAATGTCGCCTGCCACAAGATGCGGATTGTCACTTGCCAATGTCGCCTGCCACAAGATGCGGATTGTCACTTGCCAATGTCGCCTGCCACAAGATGCGGATTGTGTCTTGCCAATGTCGCTTGCCACAAGATGCGGATTGTCACTTGCCAGTGGCTGTGTCCCAGAGTCAGGGTGGGCAGTGAGAGATAATGTTATCTCTCTGCTGCCCACGCCTGCACAGCGATGGCGGTGTTCTGTCAGAAGCTGAGCTGTGGTGATGGTGATGCAGGATGAGAGATGATATCAGAAAGCCGCTACTCATTAGAATATGCAACCAAAGTGATGTTGCATTGCGGCCATCTTGGTACACCCCCACTTGTCAGCAGTAAGCCTAGAGTTAGAAGTCGGCAAGCTGACATCTTTATACACCCACCGGAGTCTTGCTTTTCACATTTATTTTTAACAGTAAACTCAGCTTATTTAGTGAAATATCTGTTGAGATTACTGTTAGAAATAACTGTGAAAAGCAAGACTCTGGTGGGTGTATAAAGATGTCGACTTTTAACCAGGGGCGGATCCAGAGCCTAGTCTCGGCAGGGGCACTGCCAGAAAATAATTTTTTTGGGGTAAATTTAATGGGGAAATGGTTGGTGTTAGCGCTTCAATCATCACGGCACCATGGTTGTTATGGTGTCAGGATGATTGAAGCGCATTATTACTATTATTACATTGTTATAAAAAAAGAAATAGTTCAACTCACCATAATGCAGAATCAGTCCCATGCCACACGTTGCGGATTGTTACTTGCCACGTCCCATGCCACACGTTGCGGATTGTCACTTGCCACGTCCCATGCCACATGTTGCAGATTGTCACTTGCCACGTCCCATGCCACACGTTGCGGATTGTTACTTGCCACGTCCCATGCCACACGTTGCGGATTGTCACTTGACACGTCCCATGCCACAAATTGCGGATTGTCACTTGCCACGTCCCATGCCACACATTGCGGATTGTTACTTGCCACGTCCCATGCCACACATTGCGGATTGTTACTTGCCACGTCCCATGCCACACGTTGCGGATTGTTACTTGCCACGTCCCATGCCACACATTGGGGATTGTTACTTGCCTGCTATAATCATCTCTTGCTGTGTCCCAGTCAAGCAGCAGAGAGATGATGTAATCTCTCTGCTGCCGCGGCTGCCTGCACACTGCACACACAGTGAGGGCGGAACTACAGGGATGCAGGGCGGGCGCTGGGCAGTGAGAGATGGTGTTATCTCTCTGCTCCTCTGCCTGCCGGTTCCCTGATTGGCCAGCAGCCGCTCACGCTGTCACCGAGCCGCACAGCTGCTCACTAACAGTGCAGCCCGCTGTCTCTCTCCAGTCCCCACCGGAGCCACCCGTTGTCTCTCCCCACCGGAGCCGCCCGCTGTCTCTCCCCAGTCCCCACCGGAGCCGCCCGCTGTCTCTCCCCAGTCCCCACCGGAGCCGCCCGCTGTCTCTCCCCAGTCCCCACCGGAGCCGCCCGCTGTCTCTCCCCAGTCCCCACCGGAGCCGCCCGCTGTCTCTCCCCAGTCCCCACCGGAGCTGCCTGCTGTCTCTCCCCAGTCCCTACCAATGCCGCCTGCTGTCTCTCCCCAGTCCCCACCGGAGCCGCCCGATACCCGCTGTCTCTCCCCACCGCTGTCTTTCAGCCGCGGAGCCGCCCGCCGGCTCTCTCACCCACAGCGACGCCTGCCAGCACATTTACTGACCCACATTCTTGGAGGGGGCAATTGGCCCGTTGTCCCCCCCCTGGATCTGCCCCTGGATTCAGGAGGCTTGTCACTGACCAGATCACGAGGTGAATAAAGGAGGGGGGGGAACGAATGCAGCCACCACATCTAATGACTACAATATATTCCTATTTTTTTTGGGGGGGGGGGGGGGTGTTAAGACTGATGCTAAATTAAATTTCGTTCCTTTTAACAAAATGTGCAGTTCTATTAGTTTTAAGATGACAATTAAAAAATGCTCCCAAGATCACTGTGAACAGGGGAGAATATGAACTTAAATCGGAACTATACTCACATTGGCTGCAGCGATGCAAAATGCTGAAGCTAGCCGCCAACTGCTGACATCTTTGAGCGGCCAGCTTCCGGGTATCGAATGCCGGCTGCTTTCGTCGGCTGGGGGGTGACATCATTTCCAGCATTAATGAATTTCTCCAGAGAGCTGTACAGTGGTAGACAGGCAAGTAAATCATTTTAATGCAGAAGAAATGAAGCATGCCTCTTCTGCAATAAAAATTCTGCTTGTGGCCCATTTTTATTTATTACCTAACGTTCCACCTTAACAACTGTCCCTCGTGTTCCACCTTAACTGCCCCTCAAGAGTCATACCTCTGCCACTGATCCAGGCTTCTGCAATTCAACTTGCTAATATAGTTGAAGGGGAAGTGAGGTTTGTTACAAATAGGACACAGTGAGGATAAAGCCTTCCAGATCTCATATCCTGTCCCTGGAGAAAGGCAAAGCCTTTATTAATAGAACAACTACCAATTACTCATTAGGAACTAACAAACGTAGGAAGATTGTGGTTATGGACAGCCATGGTTACACTGAGGAATCTGTTTTCCAGTTACAGGATTCTACTGCTTACTGCAAATCAGCTCATCCTCATGAGCTCATCAATCATCTTCATTTTAATAATTTAGTTAACCGCTTCAGCCCCGGAAGATTTTACCCCCTTCCTGACCAGAGCGTTTTTTGCGATTCTGCACTGCGTCGCTTTAACTAACAATTGCGCGGTCGTGCAACGTGGCTCCCAAACAAAATTGATGTCCTTTTTTTCCCACAAATAGAGCTTTCTTTTGGTGGTATTTGATCGCCTCTGCGATTTTTATTTTTTGCGCTATAAACAAAATAAGAGCGACAATTTTGAAAAAAACGCATTATTTTGCTATAATAAATATCCCCCAAAAATATATAAAAAAACCATTTTTTTCCTCAGTTTAGGCCGATCGTATTCTTCTACGTATTTTTGGTAAAAAAAAATCGCGATAAGCATTTATTGATTGGTTTGCGCAAAAGTTATAGCGTTTAATAAATAGGGGATAGTTTTATGGCATTTTTATTAATAATTTTTTTTTTACTAGTAATGGCGGCGATCAGCGATTTTTATTGTGACTGCGACGTTATGGCGGACATGTCGGACATTTTTGACACATTTTTGGGACCATTGCCATTTATACAGCGATCAGTGCGATTAAAAATGCACTGATTACTGTGTAAATGACACTGGCAGTGAAGGGGTTAACCACTAGGGGGTGGGGAGGGGTTAAGTATGTCCTAGGGGAGTGATTACTAACTGTAGGGGGATGGGCTGTGTGTGTGAAGTCACTGATCTCTGCTCCAAAGACAGGGAGCAGAGATCGAGTGACACTTGTCACTAGGCAAAACGGGGAGATGCTGTTTACAACAGCATCTCCCCGCTCGTCCTCTCCGTGAGGCGATCGTGGGTATCCCCGCGGCGATCGAGTCCTCGGGACCCGCGACCTGACTCACGGAGCTCCCGGCCGGCTCGTGCGCGCGCTGCCGGCGGCGCGCACGCAATGGCATGGCGGGGAATTCAAATGGACGTACCTGTAAGTCCATTTGCCCAGCCGTGCCATTCTGCCGACGTACAACAGCGTGCGCCGGTCGGGAACCGGTTAAAGTGATTGTAAGGCTTAGTTTTTTGGGTTTTTTTAAAATAACAAACATGTCATATTTACCTCCAATGTGCATTTCGTTTTTCACAGAGTGGCCACGATCCTCGACTTCTGGGGTCCCCTGGCGTCGCTGGTAGCTCCTCCCCACATCGTATAACCCCCTAGGAGAAGCGCTTTCCTGGGGGGATTACCTTGCGGGCGCGCTCCCGAGTCCAGCATTTGCGTCCATAGATGCAGAATGCTGGACTTGGCCCCGCCCCCCCCCAGCGCCCGCGTCATTGGATTTCCAATCAAGAGCTGAGACAACGGGCAGAGGGGAAGAGCGCATCTCCGGTGGGGGAATACAGGACTCAGGTAAGTAAAATGGGGGGTTGGGGGGCCAGTCAGTGACAGAAGTTTTTTCACCTTAATGCATAGGATGCATTAAAGTGAAACAACATGAGGGTTTACAACCCCTTTAAAGTTCACCTTTTGAATGTTACATGTTCCACCTGTATTTAGGGTGGAATGTGTAACATGTTCCAGCAGCTTCAGCCTCTCCCCCATACCCTGCGACAGTGAGCAGGGGATATTCTCCCCATGCCTGCTGTAACTATTTGAAAATCACGTGGCTGTGTAGGAAAAGTTTCCCTTTCACACTGGGGCGGTAGGGGGCGTCGGCGGTAAAACAGCGCTATTTTTAGCGCTGTTTTACCGCGGTATTCGGGCGCTAGCAGTGCGGTTTTAACCCCCCGCTGGCGGCCGAAAAAGGGTTAAAACCCCTCGTATAGCGCGGCTATAGCCGCGGTATTACCGCGGTATAGCCGCGCTGTCCCATTGATATCAATGGGCAGGAGCGGTTTAGCAGCGGTGAATACACCGCTCCTTCACCGCTCCAAAGATGCGGCTTGCAGGAGATTTTTTCTTCTCCTGCCAGCGCACCGCTTCAGTGTGAAAGCCCTCGGGCTTTCACACTGAACAAACAGCGGAGGCTGTTTAGGGGCGGTTTGCAGGCGCTATTTTTAACGCAATAACGCCTGCAAACCGCCCCAGTGTGAAAGGGGTCTAAACACGTGAACTACAACTACCTCCAGTCATTGTAGTTTTGAATAGGCTACAATGTTGCTGACGAGCGGCCACGTAGTTTATTCACAAGGCCTGCAGCTTGTAAATAGTCAGCCCATATGCAGGTATGGGGTGAAAGCTGCAGTGCTTGTCTGCAGGAGCCTGGCATTGCATCCTGATCCACTGATTAAGGATGCAATATTTCCCAGGCTCATTAGAGGAAAAATAATCAATAAGCATTATTTTTCCTGAAAAAATTTGTGCATTTACATTTTTTTCCCAAAAGGTGAACTTATCCTTTAAAAGTGGTTGTAGAGGCTGAAGGTTTTTTACCTTAATGCATTCTCTGCGTTAAGGTAAGAAAACCTTTTGGATGCAGCTCCCCACCCCCCTAAATACTTACCTGAGCCGGATTTCGATCCATCACTATACCTGAGAGCAACATTGTTCTCTCTCCTCACTCGACATGGAGGCAGCAGTGGAAGCCATTGGTTCCTGCTGCTGTCATTCAAATTCTATGAGTGGGGGGTGGGGCCAAGCCGTGCTGTGTTTTTTAATGGACGCACATAGCCCAGTTCGGGAGAGCCAAACTGAACTCTGAACTTCGCCTCACTTACTACCCATCTCTGAATTCTGCATCACTTATTGCTGACCTCTGTACTCTGTGTCATCATCTACTGATCTCCGAACTCTGCATCATGTACTCCTAACCTCTGAACTCTGTGCCATCTACTATTGATCTCTGAATTCTGCGTCACTGACTCCTGACCCATTAACATTGTCCCACTTACTTTTGAAATCTGCATCACTTATTGCTGACCTCTAAATTCTGTGTCACTCACTCCTGATCCGGAACTCTGCATCACTTACTACTATTTTTTGGATTCTGCGTCACTTACTCCTAAACGCTGAACTTTGCGTCACTTACTCCTGACCTTGGAACCAGTGTTAATTTCGTCGACTAAAATATTTTCATCAACTAAATTAACACGTTTTTAGTTGACTAAAACACGACTAAAACTAAAACAATTCATATGGCTAAAATACGACTAAAACTAAAATGGAATTTTAGTCAAAAGACTGAGTAAAACGGAATCAAAATTTGATGTCAAAATGAACACTGCACTACCACATAAGAATAAGTAAGGGCATCTACTGCTGAAAGAAAAAAAAATAAGAAAAAGGCATTTCTTATTTTTTTTTCTTAATATTAAGGCCTCATGCACACTGGACGTTTTTACAGCTGCTGTTTTTGGCTGTAGACGTTTTTTTCTACAGTCATTAAACTCTCCATCATGTTATCCTATGTGTCCATGCACACATTGGCTGTTATCAGCAGTTTTGGGCAGTGGAGTTTTTGAGCAGTAAAAGAGAACCAAAACTAATGGGTTCTGAGAGACGTTTTTCAGCTGTAAAAACGCTCTAACGCTGATAAACGCTCAAAAACGTCGCTCACCAGCGTTTAACGTTTTTGATCCATTGAAAAAAAAATTTTCTTCAAAAAAAAAAAAAAAAAATGCTAACGCAGAAAAACGCTAAAAAATGCTAATAAAACACTAAAAAACGATATTGCAAAAACGTTGAAAAACTCACTGCAAAGCTACTGACGTTTTTATAACGTTATTTTAACATCCAGTGTGCATGAGGCTTTAAAGTGGATGTAAACCCAATTCATGAAATTTGAGCTGGACACATATAGCTGCAGTGTTTTGTTATCTCTCTTCAAAGCCCTAAGTCCTGTAGCTGTCTCCTGCTCCATTCTCCTGTTATCAGCATGATAACTTCTGACAAATTCTCCATCATATATGATAAAAGCAGCCTGAGTTTTGTGTTGAGGAGGATTCTATAAATAGATTAGCAGAGCCCTGAACTATTGAAGGGACAGAGCTGAAAGTTTCTACCTATGAGGAGTGGGGGTGTGTCCCCTTCCTCCAATCAGCTGCCTTGGCTGTATGCCCAGACTTCACTGCTGAACAGGAAGAGAAAATCTCCTAACACAATCTGAACTTTCTAAACAGTATATAAAGCTGAAGACAGCAGATATACACGTAAAACTTATGAGACTGTTCACTTCACTTGGTATATGTGAGGGTTTACATCCACTTTAACCACTTAAGGACCAGCCTCGTTTTGGATTTTAGGTGTTTACATGTTTAAAACAGGTTTTTTTGCTAGAAAATTACTTAGAACCCCCAAACATTATATATGGTTTTTCTTCTAACACCCTAGAGAATAAAATGGCGGTCGTTGCAATACTTTTTTTTGCACCATATTTGCGCAGTGGTCTTAAAAGCGCACTTTTTTTGGAAAAAATTAACTTTTTTGAATAAAAATATAAGACAACAGTAAAGTTAGCCCAATTTTTTTTTATATTGTGAAATATAATGTTACGCCAAGTAAATTGATACCCAACATGTCACGCTTGAAAATTGCACCCGCTCGTCGAATGGCGTCAAACTTTTGCCCTCAAAAATCTCCATAGGCGACGTTTAAAAAATTCTACAGGTTGCATATTTTGCGGTACAGAGGAGGTCTAGGGCTAGAGTTATTGCTCTCGCTCTACCGGTCACGGCGATACCTCACATGTGTGGTTTGACCACCGTTTTCATATGCGAGCGCTACTCGCGTATGCGTTCGCTTCTGCGCGCGAGCTCGTCGGGACGGGGGGGTTTTATAACATTTTTTAAAATTTTTATTATTTATTTTACAATATTTTATTTATTTTTACACTGTTTTAAAAAAAAAATTGTGTCATTTTTATTCCTATTACAAGGAATGTAAACATCCCTTGTAATAGAAAAAAGCATGACAGGACCTCTTAAATATGAGATCTGGGGTCAAAAAGACCTCAGATCTCATATTTACACTAAAATGCAATAAAAAAAAAAGTCATTTAAAAAAATGACATTTGAAAAAATATGCCTTTAAGAGGCGTGGACGGAAGTGACGTTTTGACGTCGCTTCCGCCCAGCAGTGTCATGGAGACGAGTGGGCGCCATCTTAGCCTCACTCGTCTCCAGACACAGGACGGAGACAGATGCGATCGCTTCCGCCGCTACCGACGGCTCCGGTAAGCGGCGGAGGGCACTGGATCGCGGCGGGAGGGGGGGCCCTCTCCCACCACCGATAAAAGTGATCTCGCGGCTAATTCGCCGCAGGGACCACTTTTATCTGAAAATATGTATAATGAAGTGAACCACCTAAGGTCAGCTATATTTCCTTCAACATGTTGCCAACATCCCAAATAGGTGCATAGGATAAGACCCTATGAAAATAGGGAGCTTATGTACCCCCCAGTACAGTGGGACTTTATAGGCGAACAATATAATTATATTTAAGAAAAAATCTTTTATTTATTTAGAAAAAAACATAAAAACAAGATATACTAGACATAAATCTCAACAAAAGTGCTTATGCAATGGATTTTCTTTCATGGTTATCATATACTTCCATTTATAGACATATGTTTCTCTAGAAGCCTGACATGTTTCAGGACGATGTCCCTTCTTCAGAGGCGTATTGCAGAGAGAAATATTATATATGTGGAAGATATATTCTGAAAAAACAAATGAAGACAGTTTGCATATTGTAACATTATATAAAGAAGAAGAAAGCTTCACAGCAGAGCACCCAACAATGTCCACCATACATACCAGTAGGAAGTCCTTTAAGACTGAAAGGCAAGTGCATAAGATGTGCGCATGCACAAACTTTTAAATGAGAAGAAAAATTATATTTTTTAATAAAATCACAGTGGCTATCAGTTGGCCAGCTAGTGGATATGATGGTTATCCCCGGCTTCAGAAATAGCTCCGCAAAGGCCCCCAAATGAAGGGACGACCCTGATGAGTCCCCAGAGTGACCTTAAAAAGAAAAGGAAGAGGAGGTTTTTTGAATGAAATATCAAATCTTGTGGACTTATTGCATGCATTTTCATTTCCTGTTAGCTAAAGATAGCTTTCTCTTTGGTTTCTAAACAGCAATTATGGCTTTTATCCTATAACTACAGGGCCGCTCATTTCAAAATTTATTGTTTCAATGGAATTATTAAAAAGAACTTAAGAGATCAGGGCATCAGCAATGCCACCGTCTCTCAATGCAGAGAAAAAATCTTTATCCCTGTATGTAAACACGGAATAATCATGCAGCTGGGGCTTAGTCTTTCAGGCATAATTTCAGAGGATAATGAAAGGGTGGCAAGGTTTCCTTGCCTCTATCTCTCAGGGATGCGTATCATGCATAAAAATACATATCACATAGAGGAAAGAGTTTTAAGATTACTTACTTGTTCAATTTCTGAGTATAGCGAACGGGCAGCTGGAGCATTAGGAGCCTTGGTGAATGGAATAACACACTGGACAGGACGCCAGGGAGCGGCTTTAAATAGCCACCGGCGCCTGCGCAGTGTGGATCGCATAAGAAGTGTCAGCAATGATGAAAAGGGTGCCGCTCTATGTGACGCGCATGCGTCGAACGGAGCGACAAATACAGGGAAGTAACTAATGGCCCGAGAAGGGGAGAAGAAGAACAAAACGGGGAAAAAGAAAAAAGAGAGAGAAAACAAACAGGCCAAGTTATAGGTTATTACATAGAATGCGGCTGCACAGGAAAGAACAAAATGCATGAATGATTTAATTGATAATAAAAATTAGGCTAATAAAATAAGTAATAGTGAAAGGAACAGGGGACTTGGGACATCCAATGATGAGGCCCCAGGGACGAGTCTGCACGGCGCCCACCCAGAACCGAAGCTCTGGGGGAGCGTCCTGCAGGCCAGCCCCACCGACGCACGAAAACACCGTCATGACACGTCCACAGCCGGACAAGTCTGAAGTGTAAAAAGATGCCATGCCGTCATCAAAGGTGGGCCGGCATGGCCCCCGTGCGCCGGGCAGAGATAAATCCAAAACCAAGGGACCAAAAAATATAGAAGAGGGTTATATATCAAAGCCAAAATTGATTGATGTCCTTAATGACCGTATAGCTGAGTCCAATAATTCTCAAAAGCACTAGTCTGATGGGTTAGGCATAGTGGACATGGCTGGATGCGCAATGAATGGGGTAGCTTAGATGATGGTCAATTACGAAACAACGCATAAAATGTTTATGCATTATCTCAAGTGGGGAAGGAAAAAAGAAAATGTCAATAATATGTACAGATATATAAATATGTTGAATACAATATGTAAAGCATTATACATTTACAGATGTATTTAAACAATATTACATAGACAAAGATAACAACTTCAAAAATGTATACAAAGAGTTTATCACCAAATTTATAATCAAGTGTCTCATTACTTTTGAATAATTCAAGAATGTCCTCCAAGAATGCATATCAAAGATGTTTTCAGGTATGCAGTGTTGGATTCTTATTCTTTTTCACATCCTCCCGAAACAAAGCCCTCCAAAAAAGGACGGAAACTCATTTGGGTATTTAAATCTGGAAATTGTGTTGCATTGAGGCTTGCGATCCAACGGACCTCCCTCTGGAGCAAGATCTTGTTCCAATCACCACCTCTCGTGTCCGGATGAATTCGGTCGAGGATGGTGAAATGGACAAGGGGAAACTTTCCCGCGTGTTGGTCTCGCACATGTCGCCCCAAAGGGAGGTCCGGGTCCGCCTGCCTCATGCTGGTGATATGTCGTGCCGCCCTTTTGTGGAACTCTAATTTGGTTTTACCAACATTAAAAGCATCTACATTGGCACGTTAGCAGATAAATGACTCCAGGGGTGCAATTGGCAAAATGTCTCGGCCTGTACATTCTTCCATTGGGTAGTTTGAATTTGGTTTGTGTGTTCATATAGCGGCAACATGAACATCCACCACACGTGAAAGTTCCTAGTCTCTTGCATATGTCTGATCGGAAAATGCCTGTATATTCGCTTTTTACGAGATAGTCCCCTAATGAACGAGCTTTCCTATAGGTAATGGTGGGTGTTGCAGATATATGTGGTTTTAGATTGGGGTCTATTTGTAGTAGATGCCAATGTTTCTGTAGGATACTTTTAATAATCCCATGCTGTTTATTATAAGTGGTAATTACTCTAATGGCTGGTTGGGAGTTGGAGGATGTTTTTTTGGAGAACAAGATGTTGTGCCTTAATTGCTCTTTTGAAGGCTTTTTTCAGACATGTGGGTGAGTATCCTCACACTAGAAGTCTTTCTCTTAATTTATTTGCTTCCCGAACAAAGTCAGTATCGTTTGAGCAGTTACGTCTGAGTCTTAACTATTGCCCGTATGGGATAGATGAGACTAATGATTTGGGATGTGAGCTTGACGCATGTAGAATGGTGTTTCCAGTGGTCTCTTTCCGATAGAGGCTGCTGGATAGAGAACCATCTATAGATTTGGTTATACTTAAATCAAGGAAGGTAATTGAGGTGTCACTGAAGGTCATCGTGAAATATAAATTGGAATTATTTGAGTTCATGATTTGTATAAAGGAATGTAGAGCCTCAGGTGTCCCATTCCATATCATAAATATATTGTCTATATACCTGAACCATGCTGCTACATGGGTGGTATATGACGAGAGGCTGTCGTCTGACAGGAGTGACTGCTCCCACTCCCTCAGGTACAGGTTGGCATACGATGGGGCACAGCAAGTCCCCATCGCAACCCCCTGCACCTGGAGGTAGTGGGAGCCATCGAACGAGAAAATATTATGTGTTAGAATGAAGTCTAAAGCTTCCAACAGGAAGGAATTAAGTTTGCGGTCAACTTTGTGAGATTGTGATAGAATGTGTCTGATGACTGAAAGTCCTGAATCATGCGGAATAGAGCTATATAGTGCCTCAACATCGATGGCCACTAGAAGTGAGTGTGGTAATGTGTGTAAATCTTCCAAATTTTGCAACAAATGGATAGTGTCCTTGATATATGAGAAGAGACCCACAACGTAGGGTCTAAGGTAGCTGTCTACAAATTTACTTAAGTTTTCAGTTATGGACCCGTTTCCAGAGATGATGGGATGACCGGAGGGGGTTTGTTTGTTTTTATGTATTTTGGGAAGGCAATACAGAGTGGGGGTACGTGGATATGGTGTCCTTATGTATTCCCAAATGTCTTTGTCGAAAGCTCCACTACAGAACGCTTTATCAACCAAATCATAGAAGGCGACATGGAATTTGTCTATAGTGCTTTTTGAGATAGGTTTATACCATGATAGGTTGGTTACAACCTTTAGGCACATGTCTCTATACTGCTCATTAGTCATGATAACGATGTTCCCCCCTTTGTCTGATGGCTTAATCGTAAGAGAATGTTCTCTTTTTAGAGATTCTAAAGCTAATAGTTCATCATTAGTGAGATTACTTTGGGAAATTTGTGGTTTGCTAATTTTTAATTTTTTGATCTCTGATGTGCTGGATGTTATGAATGCCGCTAGGTTGGGATTAGTTGTAAAGGGCGGAAATTTATCTGATTTTTTCTTAAATTTTGCCTGCTTATCTGGCCGTGGTGGAGCTTCCTTTGTGATATGTTCCTCTAAGAGATTTTCAATATCGATTGTGTCGATGAGGTCGCTAGGGTCCTGTTCCTCAAGAAGGGTTAAAAGGTCATCTAGCGCCTCATCTGATCTTCTAGTCTCTGTTTGGGAAATGTTTTTTTCTTTTTCTTTGGAGATAATGCTTTTGTAGTAAAGCTTTCTAGCAAAAAGATGTAGGTCTTTTATAACTTCAAAGGAATCTAAGTCTGCCATAGTTGCCATAGTGATGGCTGTTTTCCTCTTCTCCCAATGGCGTCGCTTGGCCCTGCGTTGCAGCAGGCATTGCCTTGTTAGCACGTCACCGCGCTTTGCGGTGTACGCGGTGACGTAATCATCCAGGGACGGGGCGGCCTTTGAGCCTTCTCGGGCCATTAGTTACTTCCCTGTATTTTTTCGCTCCATTCGACGCATGCGTGTCACGTAGAGCGGCACCCTTTTCATCATTGCTGACACTTCTTATGCGATCCACACTGTGCAGGCGCCGGCGGCTATTTAAAGCTGCTCCCTGGCGTCCTGTCCAGTGTGTTATTCCATTCACCAAGGCTCTTAATGCTCCAGCTGCCCATTCGCTATACTCAAAAATTGAACAAGTAAGTAATCTTAAAACTCTTTCCTCTATGTGATATGTATTTTTATGCATGATACGCCCCCTGAGAGATAGAGGCAAGGAAACCTTGCCACCCTTTCATTATCCTCTGAAATTAAGCCCCAGCTGCATGATTATTCCGTGTTTACATACAGGGATAAAGATTTTTTCTCTGCATTGAGAGACGGTGGCATTGCTGATGTCCTGATCTCTTAAGTTCTTTTTAATCATTCCATTGAAACTATAAGTTTTGGAATGAGCGGCCCTGTAGTTATAGGATAAAAGCCATAATTGCTGTTTAGAGACCAAAGAGAAAGCTATCTTTAGCTAACAGGAAATGAAAATGCATGCAATAAGTCCACAAGATTTGATATTTCATTCAAAAAACCTCCTCTTCCTTTTCTTTTTAAGGTCACTCTGGGGACTCATCAGGGTCGTCCTTTCATTTGGGGGCCTTTGCGGAGCTATTTCTGAAGCCGGGGATAACCATCATATCCACTAGCTGGCCAACTGATAGCCACTGTGATTTTATTAAAAAATATAATTTTTCTTCTCATTTAAAAGTTTGTGCATGCGCACATCTTATGCACTTGCCTTTCAGTCTTAAAGGACTTCCTACTGGTATGTATGGTGGACATTGTTGGGTGCTCTGCTGTGAAGCTTTCTTCTTCTTTATATAATGTTACAATATGCAAACTGTCTTCATTTGTTTTTTTCAGAATATATCTTCCACATATATAATATTTCTCTCTGCAATACGCCTCTGAAGAAGGGACATCGTCCTGAAACATGTCAGGCTTCTAGAGAAACATATGTCTATAAATGGAAGTATATGATAACCATATGAAAGAAAATCCATTGCATAAGCACTTTTGTTGAGATTTATGTCTAGTATATCTTGTTTTTATGTTTTTTTCTAAATAAATAAAAGATTTTTTTACTTAAATATAATTGTATTGTTCGCCTATAAAGTCCCACTGTACTGGGGTGTACATAAGCTCCCTATTTTCATAGGGTCTTATCCTATGCACTTTTATCTGAAAGCCGGGGATACCGGGGTTATGGCAGCTAGCTGCTGCCATAACAATGATATCCCCGTTCAAAGTTTGGACGTACATCGTCGTGCGGCGGTCGGTAAGTGGTTAATGTTGGTAATATATTTAGGTAATATGTGCAATGGCATTACAGTCAATAGAGCTTATAGTTTTTTGGAGTTTTTCTATATTTTAACGTTGCACTTCTGTTTGTCAAAAAGCAATATTTTTGTTTGTTTATGAAACTTGATTTTATTTACAAAATATAACACAATGGTTACATTTCTGCAGTGCATGTTCAAACCTTAATACCACAAATAATATGTTATTCGATTTTTACTCCAGGAGTATATAATGAGTTTGGCAATTCCAGAGAAATGCTTAAAGTGGTTTATCTTAATGCATTGTATGCATTAAGATAAAAACCCTTCTGTGTGTAGCAGCCCCCCTAATACTTACCAGAGCCCCATCTCTATCCAGTGATGTTGCACGAGTGCCTCTGCATCCAGGACTCTCCTTCCTGATTGGCTAAGACACAGCAGTGGAGCCATTGGCTAACTGACTTTGAAAGCAGCAGGAGCCAATCAGGAGAGAGAGAGGGGCGGGGCCGAACCACAGCTCCTTGTGTGAATGGACACATGGAGCTGTGGCTCGGGTGCCCCCATAGCAAGCTGTTTGCTGTGGGGGCACTCAGCAGGGGGGCGGGGCCAGGAGGTCGGGCGAGGGACCCGAGAAGAGGAGAATCTGGGCTGCTCTGTGCAAAACCAAATTTCACAGAGCAGGTAAGTATTACGTGTTTTTTTTCCCTTTAAAAAATAATAAACATGACTTTATTATCACTTAAATTTTTGCCATTCTTTGTTACTCTGAATATATCTCCATATGTTTTCTATATGTAGATTATGTATTTTTATACTAATACAAAAGAGCTTTTTTGCTTAAACCACTGCTATCCACAATACTGCAGTTTGTTATAATTTCATCCAGCAGTTCCACATTTTCTTGTTGTCAATGTAAAGATCATTTTGTTGAAAGCAGGTTAGTTAGCCATTTTGTAAAACGTGCCTATAGATGTTAAAAATACACTTTGTTCAAGATCTCATAACCTGACTGTTCTTGTGGGGCTGCCAAATAGTGTATAATAGTCAGGTCTCCTTTACATTTGTGGCAGCCCTTACTGCCCTTCTGAAAAGAGATCTCCGGTGGATAGCATTTCATCTTCCAATGGGAACACCAGTTCTGATGACCTGGGGGCCCCCCCAAGGAATTCCCTTAATTTGCAGGGGATTTTCTTTCACTTCCTGTTTGGCTATGGGACAGGAAATGAAGAGATAACTCCACAATGGGACACAGATGCCGAAAAAAAATCTGGCAGGGGTTAAAACCCTCCCATGCTCGATCAAAAAAAAAAAAAGGTTTTGTCTATAGTTCTAATTTACCTTTGAGTTTCCAATATTTACATACCCTCTTTGTTTTTGAGAAAGGAAAAAAAAAAATAAGCAAATTAGATCAAAATCAGAAAGGACCTAATGATGGGACACCAGGGAATTTATTAGATTTTATTTTGGCAGGGAGTTTACTTCAGAGCTTAGAAAGCTGGAAGGCTGCAGTGTCACTGCTGTGAGGGGGAGCAGGGCAAGCTGATAGGACGACTTGAGTGACTTGAACGTTAAGAATTTCTCCAAAGTGTTTAAAGCAACAGAGGTCAGTGTGAGCTTGTTCTAAAGCTCATTTACTGCTTCTTAAAATTATTGTATACCTATTTTTTTAACAAACATGTTATATTTGCCTGCTCTGTGTAATGGTTTTGCACAGCCGAGCCTCCTTTTCTCTGGTCCCCCACCGTCTCTCCTGGCTCCTCTCCCCTACCGACTGCCCCCATGGCAAGCCACTTACTATGGGGGCACTCATGCGGCTCGTTCCTGAGCTGTGCTCTTTGTCCACTGACAGAGCACAGCTCAGCTCCACCCCCCACTCTGATTTCTAGCTGTGATTGAAAGCAGCAGGTGCCAATGGCTCCCACTCCTGCCTCTCTGTCCTGTGAGTCGCTGCTCTTGTGCATCATGCTGGATTGAGATGTGCCTCAGGTAAGTACAAAGGGGGGCTGGGGCAAAATTGCATGCAAAAGGTTTTTTTTTTACCTTAAAGGATAAGTTCACCTTTGTTCATCTTTTTTTTTTTTCTAAATTCCAGCTCCACTGTGTACCAATATAGCATTCATGTACTTTTTTTGCAAAAAAATGAAAGCTTTCCATAAAGACACTTACCTTACTGTCCTCCATCCATGTTTCCAAATGTATCTATTGCTTCTGTCTTACTTTTTTGCAGACTTTAGGTCATGACACAGGAAGGAGTTGACCAGCTGACCTGATTAGCACACACCCTGCATCATCCACCCACCCACTCCCAGCTGCACGTTTTTTTAACCACTTAGCAACCAGCCCATAGCCGAATGATGGCTACAGGGCGGTTGCTTAACCCTGGGAGGGCGTACTATGACGTCCTCCCAGAATCCTGCTGGGGTGCGCACCCGAGAACATCACGGATCACAGTAAACAGGCGCTGATCGTGGCCGTTTATCATGTGATCACTCCATCAAATGACGGAGCGATCACATGTAAACAAACCAGCGTCATGTCATGACGCCGGTTCCTCTCTCCCCTCTGTGTACCGATCGGTACAGTGTGAGAGGAGAGGGGGAGAGATCGGATGGCAGCAATGCTGTGGGCGTGATCTGTAGTGCCCACAGCACTGCTCTGTGACAAATGCAGTCACATCCAGCCATCCATCAATCCATGCTCAGCCATCCCTCCATGCTCAGCAATACCCTGCAATACTCTGCAATACCCTGCACTACTCTGCAATACCCTGCACTACTCTGCAATACCCTGCAATACTCTGCAATACCCCGCAATACTCTGCAATACCCTGCAATACTCTGCAATACTCTGCAATACCCCGCAATACTCTGCAATACCCTGCAATAGCCCGCAATACTCTGCAATACCCTGCAATACTCTGCAATACACCGCAATACCCCGCAATACCCTGCAATAACCTGCAATACTCTGCAATACCCTGCGATACCCCGCAATACTCTGTAATACCCTGCAATACTCTGCCATACCCTGCCATACCCTGCAATACCATGCCATACTCTGCAATACCGTGCCATACTCTGCAATACCTTGCTGACTTGGTTAAATTGATGATAAGCAACTCCTATCCTCATATTAATTAGTGGTTCCAAATTAATAATAACTACTACAGTAGGCAACAGACACAAAAGATACGCTCAGCATCTTTCCAAATAACTGTTCTGCTTTATTATGACGCAATTGAAGGTTTTTATACACATGATTACGTAGGTATCACATTAATATTACAATTGTACGTTTATGGTAACAAGGGGCGTTACATAGGCAGTCTAATTCTAATCAGGACTCAAAAGAATGTAAACATGTACTGAAAACATTATTAGTGCTGTGTGCACAGTGAGGGCAGTGTGCAATACATACAAAATAGAATACAATTATATACAGAACTTACAAATTTCCATTACAGTCTCCCCTCTTTTGATCAATATTTTGATCACTAACCACACCTGCTATCACCTTTAACCTGGAACCTCCACACGCTTAGGTGGAGGTAGTCCTGGCCAAAGAGGCAAAAAACTCCATTGTGGAGAAAATAATAGCTGAGCAACTTTTTCATTACAAAATGACTTTTCATTGTGAAAAACAAATGATTGATAAGACATATTTATAGAGTACTGGCTGTACACTCCTGTGGCCAGAATGGCCTTCAAGCTTAATTGTTGGCATGCTGACTTTTCAGCACATGTAAACACAGACAATTCTACATAAAATGGAAGATGTACAAAAGACAAATATGACTTCAACATTGCTAAACTACTTTTCAAATATATATATATATATATCCCTTACAATTACAGTAATTGAATCAAAAAGTACCCTAGACTGTGATCACAAGAGGGAAACAAATCAAACACAGAGATTTCTTTAATTTAGTCATTTTTGCAGTGTCTGGTGTGGATCCAGGTGACTTTTCCTTCAAGTTTTGCAAAAACTGTACATGAAATAGATGCTGTATTGAGTCTCCAAACATTTCCTTATATATAAATGTCTCTTAACAATCCACAAGTCACCTGGCCTTAGTTTTAGATCCTTCCAAACTTTTAGGATCTGGAATTGGGGAGAAAACACATAAATTAGTTTGTCAAAAACCTTAAAAAGATCAGCAACATTCTCTGTGAGATCCGAATGGAGGACTTCAGCTGCTGAGACAAAATATAAGCAAGTGAGTAACACACTCCCAAACCAAATCCTATAGGGAGAGAGTCCAACATCCCCCTTAGAGGCTTGATAAAATATAAGAAAACATTCAGGCAAAAGTTTTCTAGTTTCTTACTCTACTTTGTCCGCTACATTTTAGACAGTAGGGGGTGTAAAAATAAAACCTCAAAACTTCTAGTAAGGACTCTCCTATAAATATGATTTCCTCTTTTACTCTCTGTACTTTCTGCACTCTATATTTACAAACTACTTCTGATAACACTTTTTACTGTGGCCTTTGCAGTAGCATTTGCCACTAGACATCCAGAAAACATGTCCATACAGACAAAATGCATACTCGTAAGATCTTAACTTGGGCATCTGGATATATCTTTTTTTTGTAATCTCAGGAAGGGATGTTCAGCTTTTGGTAACACCTTTGGTAACAGGTAAAACAAGAAGTGGCATGTTATAAAAACAACTGTGGTGAACCCTGGCTCTATCCCACGCTCATTTACTAAGGCAGCCATAACTGCTTGTGACTGATGACACGGTCCATGTGTCAAGCTGGCGGGAAAAGGGTGGCTGGCAGACATAAATGATCACCTTTTCCAAAGTCCAGTTTCATAAGAAGTTGCCCCCTGTGGACCACTTGTTCTTCTCGTTCTGGGGTCCTTAACCACTTGACGACCGCCTCACGCCGATGTACGTCGGCAAGGCGGCACGGACAGGCAAAATCACGTACATGGTACGTGATTTGCCTTCCGCGGGTGGGGGGTCCGATCGGACCCCCCCCGCCGCCCGAGGCGGTCCCGTTTTGTCCCCCAGCGAACGGAGACGAGGGGGAGGCCATCCGTTCGTGGCCCCCCCCTCGCGATCGCCGCCGGCCAATGGGAACACTCCTTTGCTGCTGTATGCTAAACAGCAGCAAAGGAAATGATGTCATCTCCCCTCGGGTCGGTAGTTTCCGTTCCGGCCCGAGGAGAGACGACAAGTGAGTGACTGCACCAACACACACACACACAGTAGAACATGCCAGGCACACATTACACCCCGATCCCCCCCCGATCGCCCCCCGATCCCCCCCCCCCAATCACACCCCCCCCCCCCTGTCACAAACTGACACCAGCAGTTTTTTTTTTTTTTTTTTTTTTTCTGATTACTGCTAGGTGTCAGTTTGTGACAGTTACTGTGTTAGCACAGTTACTGTTACCCCCCTGTAGGTCTAGGGTACCCCCCTAACCCCCCCTAATAAAGTTTTAACCCCTTGATCACCCCCTGTCACCAGTGTCACTAAGCGATCATTTTTCTGATCGCTGTATTAGTGTCGCTGGTGACGCTAGTTAGTGAGGTAAATATTTGGGTTCGCCGTCAGCGTTTTATAGCGTCAGGGACCCCCATATACTACCTAATAAATGTTTTAACCCCTTGATTGCCCCCTAGTTAGCCCTTTCACCACTGATCACCGTATAACTGTTACGGTTGACGCTGGTTAGTTTGTTTATTTTTTATAGTGTCAGGGCACCCGCCGTTTATTACCGAATAAAGGTTTAGCCCCCTAATCGCCCGGCGGTGATATGCGTCGCCCCAGGCAGCGTCAGATTAGCGCCAGTACCGCTAACACCCACGCACGCAGCATACGCCTCCCTTAGTGGTATAGTATCTGAACGCATCAATATCTGATCCGATCAGATCTATACTAGCGTCCCCAGCAGTTTAGGGTTCCCAAAAACGCAGTGTTAGCGGGATCAGCCCAGATACCTGCTAGCACCTGCGTTTTGCGCCTCCGCCCGGCCCAGCCCACCCAAGTGCAGTATCGATCGATCACTGACACTTACAAAACACTAAACGCATAACTGCAGCGTTCGCAGAGTCAGGCCTGATCCCTGCGATCGCTTACAGTTTTTTTGGTAGCATTTTGGTGAACTGGCAAGCACCAGCCCCAGGCAGCGTCAGGTTAGCGCCAGTACCGCTAACACCCACGCACGCACCGTACACCTCCCTTAGTGGTATAGTATCTGATCGGATCAATATCTGATCCGATCAGATCTATACTAGCGTCCCCAGCAGTTTAGGGTTCCCAAAAACGCAGTGTTAGCGGGATCAGCCCAGATACCTGCTAGCACCTGCGTTTTGCCCCTCCGCCCGGCCCAGCCCACCCAAGTGCAGTATCGATCGATCACTGTCACTTACAGAACACTAAACGCATAACTGCAGCGTTCACAGAGTCAGGCCTGATCCCTGCGATCGCTAACAGTTTTTTTGGTAGCGTTTTGGTGAACTGGCAAGCACCAGCCCCAGGCAGCGTCAGGTTAGCGCCAGTACCGCTAACACCCACGCACGCAGCGTACACGTCCCTTAGTGGTATAGTATCTGAACGGATCAATATCTGATCCGATCAGATCTATACTAGCGTCCCCAGCAGTTTAGGGTTCCCAAAAACGCAGTGTTAGCGGGATCAGCTCAGATACCTGCTAGCACCTGCGTTTTGCCCCTCCGCCCGGCCCGGCCCAGCCCACCCAAGTGCAGTATCGATCGATCACTGTCACTTACAAAACTCTAAACGCATAACTGCAGCGTTCGCAGAGTCAGGCCTGATCCCTGCGATCGCTAACAGTTTTTTTGGTAGCGTTTTGGGGAACTGGCAAGCGCCAGCGGCGTAGTACACCCCGGTCGTAATCAAACCAGCACTGCAGTAACACTTGGTGACGTGGCGAGTCCCATAAGTGCAGTTCAAGCTGGTGAGGTGGCAAGCACAAGTAGTGTCCCGCTGACACCAAAAAGACAAACACAGGCCCATCGTGCCCATAATGCCCTTCCTGCTGCATTCGCCAATCCTAATTGGGAACCCACCGCTTCTGCAGCGCCCGTACTTCCCCCATTCACATCCCCAACCAAATGCAGTCGGCTGCATGAGAGGCATTTTTATGTCCTCCCGAGTACCCCTACCCAACGAACCCCCCAAAAAAGATGTTGTGTCTGCAGCTAGCGCGGATATAGGCGTGACACCCGCTATTATTGTCCCTCCTGTCCTGACAATCCTGGTCTTTGCATTGGTGAATGTTTTGAACGCTACCATGCACTAGTTGAGTATTAGCGTAGGGTACAGCATTCCACAGACTAGGCACACTTTCACAGGGTCTCCCAAGATGCCATCGCATTTTGAGAGACCCGAACCTGGAACCGGTTACAGTTATAAAAGTTAGTTACAAAAAAAGTGTAAAAAAAAAAATATATATAAAATAAAAAAAAATAGTTGTCGTTTTATTGTTCTCTCTCTCTCTATTCTCTCTCTATTGTTCTGCTCTTTTTTTTACTGTATTCTATTCTGCAATGTTTTATTGTTATTGTTATTGTTATTATGTTTTATCATGTTTGTTTTTCAGGTATGTAATTATTTATACTTTACTGTTTACTGTGCTTTATTGTTAACCATTGTTAACCATTTTTTTGTCTTCAGGTACGCCATGCACGACTTTGAGTGGTTATACCAGAATGATGCCTGCAGGTTTAGGTATCATCTTGGTATCATTCTTTTCAGCCAGCGGTCGGCTTTCATGTAAAAGCAATCCTAGCGGCTAATTAGCCTCTAGACTGCTTTTACAAGCCGTGGGAGGGAATGCCCCCCCCCCACCGTCTTCCGTGTTTTCCTCTGGCTCTCCTGTCTCAACAGGGAACCTGAGAATGCAGCCGGTGATTCAGCCTGCTGACCATAGAGCTGATCAGAGACCAGAGTGGCGCCAAACATCTCTATGGCCTAAGAAACCGGAAGCTACGAGCATTTCATGGCTTAGATTTCGCCGGATGTAAATAGCGCCATTGGGAAATTTGGAAAGCATTTTATCACACCGATCTTGGTGTGGTCAGATGCTTTGAGGGCAGAGGAGAGATCTAGGGTCTAATAGACCCCAATTTTTTCAAAAAAGAGTACCTGTCACTACCTATTGCTATCATAGGGGATATTTACATTCCCCGAGATAACAATAAAAATGATTAAAAAAAAAAAATATGAAAGGAACAGTTTAAAAGTAAGATTAAAAAAGCAAAAAAATAATTAAGAAAAAAAAAAAAAAAAAGCACCCCTGTCGCCCCCTGCTCTCGCGCTAAGGCGAACGCAAGCGGCGGTCTGTCGTCAAACGTAAACAGCAATTGCACCATGCATGTGAGGTATCACCGCGAAGGCCAGATCGAGTGCAGTAATTTTTCCAGTAGACCTCCTCTGTAAATCTAAAGTGGTAACCTGTAAAGGCTTTTAAAGGCTTTTAAACATGTATTTATTTTGTTGCCACTGCACGTTTGTGCGCAATTTTAAAGCATGTCATGTTTGGTATCCATGTACTCCGCCTAAGATCATCTTTTTTATTTCATCAAACATTTGGGCAATATAGTGTGTTTTAGTGCATTAAAATTTAAAAAAGTGTGTTTTTTCCCCAAAAAATGCGTTTGAAAAATCGCTGCGCAATTACTGTGTGAAAAAAAAAAATGAAACACCCACCATTTTAATCTGTAGGGCATTTGCTTTAAAAAAATATATAATGTTTGGGGGTTCAAAGTAATTTTTTTGCAAAAAAAAATAACTTTTTCATGTAAACAATAAGTGTCAGAAAGGGCTTTGTCTTCAAGTGGTTAGAAGAGTGGGTGATGTGTGACATAAGCTTCTAAATGTTGTGCATAAAATGCCAGGACAGTTCAAAACCCCCCCAAATGACCCCATTTTGGAAAGTAGACACCCCAAGCTATTTGCTGAGAGTCATGTCGAGTCCATGGAATATTTTATATTGCGACACAAGTTGCGGGAAAGAGACAAATTTTTTTTTTTTTTTGCACAAAGTTGTCACTAAATGATATATTGCTCAAACATGCCATGGAAATATGTGAAATTACACCCCAAAATACATTCTGCTGCTTCTCCTGAGTACGGGGATACCACATGTGTGAGACTTTTTGGGAGCCTAGCTGCGTACGGGACCCCGAAAACCAAGCACCGCCTTCAGGCTTTCTAAGGGCGTGAATTTTTGATTTCACTCTTCACTGCCTATCACAGTTTCGGAGGCCATGGAATGCCCAGGTGGCACAAAACCCCCCCAAATGACCCCATTTTGGAAAGTAGACACCCCAAGCTATTTGTGAATATGTGTGAGTGCGCTGCCCCCTTTTCTATATATATCACCACCTGTATTCCTTACCAACTACCAATGATCAATATTCCACGTGCATATATTTAAACTATAGATCAATAAATCATATGTATAACAAAAAATCATATATATAACAAGAAAAGTCCTTCAAACATGTTGCAAATTCTTGTGTCCTTTAAAGTGACTGGCGTGCTCCTATGTTACTTCAATATGTGACTGAGTGGGACCCTCCACCATTCAGATTGGCCACTCACCAGATGTTTCACTAGGGGTACGCCTTTGGTTCATTCAGGGATAACCATTCCACACAGGTACCACTTCTCACCAGTACACAACTTGTGTTCTAATACTCCTCATAGGAAAGCATAGGAACAGAAGGCGATCATAGCGCAATATGTTTAAACCATTTATTTTAAAAGATATCAAAGGTTAAAATCACTCACATTTAAAAGTGCCCTTTTGCCGGCACGAAGCTTTTCCAGCAGTTACGGACGAGCGTCTAATAGCATGGTTCGCCTGGTACTGTAAGCGGTCTCCACGCTTGGCTTGCACTCCAAGCCTCGTTTCCGTTTTCGTCCGGTCACGTGATGCGTGAAAATCTCCCAGCAGCCTCTACGCGTTTCGCATCATCAAATGCGTCATCAGGAAGCTGCCGTTTGATTGGTGCCCTTTCTATTTATACTATGTGTGGCCGGAAGTGTGCATTCCGCCATTTTAACTAAGGTGATGCTCCCATCTGTAACTTCCTTTCTGTTATCGCCATTTTGACTAAGGGTTTTTCCCTTTTGTTTAATACACGTTTTTATCACTAATTCCCCTTTACATTTTCTTAGTTTATATTACGATTGATGGGGATGTTAACCCATCTATATCTGCTGGAGAGGCTTTTACAATGTCTTAAACACATTACACATTTTTTAAAATATTGAACCTTCTGCCCATTCTGCCCTAGCCGTTCGTCCATGTACAATATGGGACAGCAAAAAAACCCATTCTTTGCAATAATCAGACAAAGTTCAAACAGATATTCTAAAAACCGTATATACTTTATCTGTATGACCCCTATCTCTATACTTTTCTATGTATAAAACTTTTTTATGTGATAAAAAATCAAATAGATCAAAAAATATACAAATGTAAAAAATGAAAAACATATCAAAATGAAAAAAATGAAAAAAATATATATAATAAATGAAAAAATAATATATGAAAAAAATATAAAAATAAAAATAAAATAAATAAAAAATAAAAAATAAATAATAAGAAATAAAATAAATAAAAAATAAAAAATAAAATATAAAAAATAAATAAAATAAAAAATAAAAATAAAAAATAAAAAATAAAAATAAAATTAAAAATAAAAATGAAATTAAAATAAAAATAAAAATAAATAAAAATAAAAATAAAAATAAAAATAAATATGAAAATAAAAATAAAATGTATTTCTATACTAGTTAGTAATTTTCTAGATAGCAGTTGATGTCAAGTTCCACGTTCATCCCTTTTGGTTTCATAGTTTCCATTTTAAATATCCAATGGGTTTCATTTCTTGATACCTCCCTTCTCATATTAGTGTTTCTCCAATCTTTTTCTATTCTATCTATTCCATAGAATTTTAAATGTTGGGGGTTTCTGCCATGTACATCCCTGAAGTGTTTAGATACACTATGGTGTTTAAATCCTTTTTTGATATTTCTAACATGTTCTCCTACTCTCACCGATAGGGCTCTCGTTGTTCTACCCACGTATTGCAGCCCACAGCTGCACTCCAATACGTAGGTAACATGTGTGCTAGCACATGTTATGAGCTTATCAATTTTAAAGGTTTGCTTGTTGCTGTTTGATACAAAATTAGTTGTTTTTCTATCACTTTTATTGGTAGACCTGCACGCTTTACATTTTCCACACCTGAAAAAACCCTCCTGCTCAAAAAAGGTTGTCATCCTTTTAGGGGGGTCTGGTACATTTTTTACTATTTTATCCCTAATCCTTCTAGCTCTCCTATATACGAACGCTGGTTTGTTTGGCAGGACCTTGCTCAACTGTGGATCATTACTGATTATGGGCCAATGTTTTGTTATAATTTTTTCTAATGTTTTATATTGTTTGTTGAATGCTGTTATAAATGGTACTTTATCCTTATGGTTATGATTTCTAATTTTATTGGTTAGTGTTAGCTCTCTATCCATATTGGCTATTTTAAGACGCGTATCCTCCAGTGTGTCTTTGTGGTACCCCTTATCTATAAATCTCTTAATTAATATATCTGTCTGTTGAAAATAATCCTCTATTTGGTCACAGTTTCGTCTTATCCTAATAAACTGGCTTTTTGGGATTGCTTTTTTCCAATGGGGGTGGTGACAGCTCCCCATCGGAATGTAACCATTCCGATCCGTATCTTTGAAGTGTGTTCTAGTTCCCAGTTTGTTTTTGTTCTTATAAATTTCTAAATCCAAAAAATTAATTTTTTGTTGGTGTACTGTAGCTGTAAATTTAATATCATATTTATTATGGCCAATATGTTGGATAAATGCTTCCAGTTGTTGTTGGCTGCCCTTCCACACTATCAAAATGTCATCTATAAATCGTTTGTATAACAGCAGGTGTGGCCAGCATCTTCCAAAAATCTCTTCTTCCTCCCATTTACTGAGGAAGATGTTGGCCACACTTGGTGCATACTTGTTGCCCATCCCTACTCCCTTTATCTGCCTATAGTAGTTATGGTTGTGCCAGAAGAAGTTATTCCCCATGGCCATCCTTAATCCCTCCAGTATAAACCTTCTTTGTTTCAATTTTAGGTCCGATAATTTCTTCATTCCCCATGCTACAGCTGCCAGAGCGTCCGTTTGTTTTATGTTGGTGTACAACGACTCCACATCCATTGTTACCAATAGTGTGGATTCGTCCACCTGTAAATTCTTTAGGTTGTTAATTACGTCCTTACTATCCTTGAGGAATGCCTTGCCCTCTCCCGCTATAGGTTGGAGGAATATATCCAAATACTCCCCCAATCTTGAATATACTGATTCTATGCCACTAATTATAGGCCTTCCTGGTGGTCTAGTTTTGTTCTTATGGATTTTAGGGACCTGGTATATTACTGGTATCCTTGGTGCTTCTGTCAACAAATATCTACCTTCTTTTTTATTTATAATGTTGTCGGCTATGCCCTTATTTAAATACTCTTTTAACTTCTTCTTTAATTCTCTATTGGGATTCTTTTTCAGGGGTTGGTATGTGCTTATATCTTTAACTAGTCTCTCCAATTCTGCATGGTAGTCCTGTTTGGTTAATATCACTACCCCTCCCCCTTTATCCGCTGGCCTAATTACTATGTTTTTCCTTTTTTCTAGTTTCTTCAGTCCTTGCCATACTCTGTCTTTATTACACTTTACCGGTTTAATGTTTCTCAGTTCCTTCTCTACTATTCTCTTAAACACCTCGATGTGTTGATTGGTGTTCGACCTAGGGTTGAACGTGGACCTGTTCCTCAACTGGCTATGTGTGTATTCCATTTCATTAGTTTGATGTTGGGGTTCTCCTTTCTCTAAATAATATTTTTTTAGATTTAGTTTCCGAATAAACTTTTGCAAATCAATGAATGCTTCGAATTGGTTAAAAGTTGCACTGGGTGCATACTTGATGCCCCTATCTAATACCAACAGTTCCTCATGGGTAAATGTTATATCTGTTAGGTTGAAAATCCCCTCTCCTAATTTACTCTTTTTCTTTTTGCCTCCCCCTCTGCAGCCTCTTTTTCTCTTTGATTTACACTGCCTCCAGTTTCCTGGGGGTTCCTGTTCCAGCCCCCCCTGCTGGTTTGGAATACTGGCATGGGTGGTTTGTAGGGTTCCCTCCAATCCCGCCATTCCCCCTGCCACATGGGTGGACCGTAATTCGGGCCATAATTATAATAGCCCCTCCCCCTCCCCCTATAACCTCCTCTCCAAGGTCTGGGATATGATCCCATCGGGGGTTGGTAGGGGGCCGTATATGTGCTGTTGTTCCCTTGGTCGGGTTTCTGGGTATTTATTTTCTTCTGATTATCATACGGGGTTTGTACTGTTGCTCCAGTGTCTTTTCTAGTCAAGTTTGCGATAGGGGTCCCTGATATTCTACTCGTTCCTACATCTGCAAGCATATCCCCGATGTTAACCTCCTCATCCAGGGACGTGTTCGCAGAGTTGATGGGTTTTTCCTCCTCCTGCCACTTGTATACTTTTCCCTCTGCGTAATCCTTTTTGTCCCTTTGGTACTTTTTAACCTTTTTATTTTTTACTTCATTGTCCAATTTAGCTAGGAATTCTTGTAATTTAGCCGCCCTCGTTTTGTACTCATTTGTTTCAACATGGGGTAACATATTATCTCTAGTTGTACCTATGGTGGATTCTACTTTTTTTAATTTGATTCTTCTCCTTTCAATGATCATGTCTAGCAGTCTATTTTCACAGCCATTAAAAAAATCAAACCAAGTCCTTGATAGGTTTTCATCTGTTATACCATCATTGGGACCTAGGTCCCATCTTAACCTCCTAGGGGTGATTTTTGCCTCTCTGTATTGATCTAATGTATTAATATCCCACCAAATCCTAATTTGTTTGTCCATAGCATTTTTCAAGTGTTTAAAACTTTGTTCTAGATTCAGTGCCGTGGTATTATCATAATTTTGGAAAAGTTGTCCCAGATCCAGCTGCCGATTTGCCAGAAATGAGAAAACCTCCATGTTCTGCTGCCCGTGAAGCAGAACATGGAGGGGCTATTATAATTATGGCCCGAATTACGGTCCACCCATGTGGCAGGGGGAATGGCGGGATTGGAGGGAACCCTACAAACCACCCATGCCAGTATTCCAAACCAGCAGGGGGGGCTGGAACAGGAACCCCCAGGAAACTGGAGGCAGTGTAAATCAAAGAGAAAAAGAGGCTGCAGAGGGGGAGGCAAAAAGAAAAAGAGTAAATTAGGAGAGGGGATTTTCAACCTAACAGATATAACATTTACCCATGAGGAACTGTTGGTATTAGATAGGGGCATCAAGTATGCACCCAGTGCAACTTTTAACCAATTCGAAGCATTCATTGATTTGCAAAAGTTTATTCGGAAACTAAATCTAAAAAAATATTATTTAGAGAAAGGAGAACCCCAACATCAAACTAATGAAATGGAATACACACATAGCCAGTTGAGGAACAGGTCCACGTTCAACCCTAGGTCGAACACCAATCAACACATCGAGGTGTTTAAGAGAATAGTAGAGAAGGAACTGAGAAACATTAAACCGGTAAAGTGTAATAAAGACAGAGTATGGCAAGGACTGAAGAAACTAGAAAAAAGGAAAAACATAGTAATTAGGCCAGCGGATAAAGGGGGAGGGGTAGTGATATTAACCAAACAGGACTACCATGCAGAATTGGAGAGACTAGTTAAAGATATAAGCACATACCAACCCCTGAAAAAGAATCCCAATAGAGAATTAAAGAAGAAGTTAAAAGAGTATTTAAATAAGGGCATAGCCGACAACATTATAAATAAAAAAGAAGGTAGATATTTGTTGACAGAAGCACCAAGGATACCAGTAATATACCAGGTCCCTAAAATCCATAAGAACAAAACTAGACCACCAGGAAGGCCTATAATTAGTGGCATAGAATCAGTATATTCAAGATTGGGGGAGTATTTGGATATATTCCTCCAACCTATAGCGGGAGAGGGCAAGGCATTCCTCAAGGATAGTAAGGACGTAATTAACAACCTAAAGAATTTACAGGTGGACGAATCCACACTATTGGTAACAATGGATGTGGAGTCGTTGTACACCAACATAAAACAAACGGACGCTCTGGCAGCTGTAGCATGGGGAATGAAGAAATTATCGGACCTAAAATTGAAACAAAGAAGGTTTATACTGGAGGGATTAAGGATGGCCATGGGGAATAACTTCTTCTGGCACAACCATAACTACTATAGGCAGATAAAGGGAGTAGGGATGGGCAACAAGTATGCACCAAGTGTGGCCAACATCTTCCTCAGTAAATGGGAGGAAGAAGAGATTTTTGGAAGATGCTGGCCACACCTGCTGTTATACAAACGATTTATAGATGACATTTTGATAGTGTGGAAGGGCAGCCAACAACAACTGGAAGCATTTATCCAACATATTGGCCATAATAAATATGATATTAAATTTACAGCTACAGTACACCAACAAAAAATTAATTTTTTGGATTTAGAAATTTATAAGAACAAAAACAAACTGGGAACTAGAACACACTTCAAAGATACGGATCGGAATGGTTACATTCCGATGGGGAGCTGTCACCACCCCCATTGGAAAAAAGCAATCCCAAAAAGCCAGTTTATTAGGATAAGACGAAACTGTGACCAAATAGAGGATTATTTTCAACAGACAGATATATTAATTAAGAGATTTATAGATAAGGGGTACCACAAAGACACACTGGAGGATACGCGTCTTAAAATAGCCAATATGGATAGAGAGCTAACACTAACCAATAAAATTAGAAATCATAACCATAAGGATAAAGTACCATTTATAACAGCATTCAACAAACAATATAAAACATTAGAAAAAATTATAACAAAACATTGGCCCATAATCAGTAATGATCCACAGTTGAGCAAGGTCCTGCCAAACAAACCAGCGTTCGTATATAGGAGAGCTAGAAGGATTAGGGATAAAATAGTAAAAAATGTACCAGACCCCCCTAAAAGGATGACAACCTTTTTTGAGCAGGAGGGTTTTTTCAGGTGTGGAAAATGTAAAGCGTGCAGGTCTACCAATAAAAGTGATAGAAAAACAACTAATTTTGTATCAAGCAGCAACAAGCAAACCTTTAAAATTGATAAGCTCATAACATGTGCTAGCACACATGTTACCTACGTATTGGAGTGCAGCTGTGGGCTGCAATACGTGGGTAGAACAACGAGAGCCCTATCGGTGAGAGTAGGAGAACATGTTAGAAATATCAAAAAAGGATTTAAACACCATAGTGTATCTAAACACTTCAGGGATGTACATGGCAGAAACCCCCAACATTTAAAATTCTATGGAATAGATAGAATAGAAAAAGATTGGAGAAACACTAATATGAGAAGGGAGGTATCAAGAAATGAAACCCATTGGATATTTAAAATGGAAACTATGAAACCAAAAGGGATGAACGTGGAACTTGACATCAACTGCTATCTAGAAAATTACTAACTAGTATAGAAATACATTTTATTTTTATTTTCATATTTATTTTTATTTTTATTTTTATTTTTATTTATTTTTATTTTTATTTTAATTTCATTTTTATTTTTAATTTTATTTTTATTTTTTATTTTTTATTTTTATTTTTTATTTTATTTATTTTTTATATTTTATTTTTTATTTTTTATTTATTTTATTTCTTATTATTTATTTTTTATTTTTTATTTATTTTATTTTTATTTTTATATTTTTTTCATATATTATTTTTTCATTTATTATATATATTTTTTTCATTTTTTTCATTTTGATATGTTTTTCATTTTTTACATTTGTATATTTTTTGATCTATTTGATTTTTTATCACATAAAAAAGTTTTATACATAGAAAAGTATAGAGATAGGGGTCATACAGATAAAGTATATACGGTTTTTAGAATATCTGTTTGAACTTTGTCTGATTATTGCAAAGAATGGGTTTTTTTGCTGTCCCATATTGTACATGGACGAACGGCTAGGGCAGAATGGGCAGAAGGTTCAATATTTTAAAAAATGTGTAATGTGTTTAAGACATTGTAAAAGCCTCTCCAGCAGATATAGATGGGTTAACATCCCCATCAATCGGAATATAAACTAAGAAAATGTAAAGGGGAATTAGTGATATAAGCGTGTATTAAACAAAAGGGAAAAACCCTTAGTCAAAATGGCGATAACAGAAAGGAAGTTACAGATGGGAGCATCACCTTAGTTAAAATGGCGGAATGCACACTTCCGGCCACACATAGTATAAATAGAAAGGGCACCAATCAAACGGCAGCTTCCTGATGACGCATTTGATGATGCGAAACGCGTAGAGGCTGCTGGGAGATTTTCACGCATCACGTGACCGGACGAAAACGGAAACGAGGCTTGGAGTGCAAGCCAAGCGTGGAGACCGCTTACAGTACCAGGCGAACCATGCTATTAGACGCTCGTCCGTAACTGCTGGAAAAGCTTCGTGCCGGCAAAAGGGCACTTTTAAATGTGAGTGATTTTAACCTTTGATATCTTTTAAAATAAATGGTTTAAACATATTGCGCTATGATCGCCTTCTGTTCCTATGCTTTCCTATGAGGAGTATTAGAACACAAGTTGTGTACTGGTGAGAAGTGGTACCTGTGTGGAATGGTTATCCCTGAATGAACCAAAGGCGTACCCCTAGTGAAACATCTGGTGAGTGGCCAATCTGAATGGTGGAGGGTCCCACTCAGTCACATATTGAAGTAACATAGGAGCACGCCAGTCACTTTAAAGGACACAAGAATTTGCAACATGTTTGAAGGACTTTTCTTGTTATATATATGATTTTTTGTTATACATATGATTTATTGATCTATAGTTTAAATATATGCACGTGGAATATTGATCATTGGTAGTTGGTAAGGAATACAGGTGGTGATATATATAGAAAAGGGGGCAGCGCACTCACACATATTCACTAATATTTTTACCCATCTAAATGAAGGGTCGTTTTTGAGTGCAGCATACCTAATACTTGGTACATAGTAAAACAAAATAAAGTTTGGTTTTGCGCCGGTGACACGCACATAGATACCCCAAGCTATTTGCTGAGAGGTATAGTGAGTATTTTGCAGACCTCACTTTTTGTCACAAAGTTTTGAAAAAAGAAAAAAAAAATGTTTTTTCTTGCTTTCTTCATTTTCAAAAACAAATGAGAGCTGCAAAATACTCACCATGCCTCTCAGCAAATAGCTTGGGGTGTCTACTTTCCAAAATGGGGTCATTTGGGGGGGGGTTGTGCCACCTGGGCATTCCATGGCCTCCGAACCTGTGATAGGCAGTAAAGAGTGAAATCAAAAATTTTCACCCTTAGAAATCCTGAAGGCAGTGATTGGTTTTCGGGGTCCCGTACGCGGCTAGGCTCCCAAAAAGTCCCACACATGGCCTGTGTGAGCAATATATCATTTAGTGACAACTTTATGAAAAAAAAAAAAAAAGTGTCACTTTCCCGCAACTTGTGTCAAAATATAAAATATTCCATGGACTCAATATGCCTCTCAGCAAATAGCTTGGGGTGTCTACTTTCCAAAATGGGGTCATTTTGGGGGGTTTTGTGCCACCTGGGCATTCCATGGCCTCCGAAACTGTGATAGGCAGAGAAGAGTGAAATCATAAATTTACACTCTTAGAAATCCTGAAGGCAGTGATTGGTTTTCGGGGCCCCGTACGCGGCTAGGCTCCCAAAAAGTCCCACACATGTGGTATCCCCATACTCAGGAGAAGCAGCTGAATGTATTTTGGGGTGCAATTCCACATAGGCCCATGGCCTGTGTGAGCAATATATCATTTAGTGACAACTTTTTGTAAATATTTTTTTTTTTTTTTGTCATTTTTCAATCACTTGGGACAAAAAAAATAAATATTCAATGGGTTCAACATGCCTCTCAGCAATTTCCTTGGGGTGTCTACTTTCCAAAATGGGGTCATTTGGGGGGGTTTTGTACTGCCCTGCCATTTTAGCACCTCAAGAAATGACATAGGCAGTCATAAACTAAAAGCTGTGTAAATTACAGAAAATGTACCCTAGTTTGTAGACGCTATAACTTTTGCGCAAACCAATAAATATACGCTTATTGACATTTTTTTTACCAAAGACATGTGGCCGAATACATTTTGGCCTAAATGTATGACTAAAATTTAGTTTATTGGATTTTTTTTATAACAAAAAGTAGAAAATATCATTTTTTTTCAAAATTTTCGGTCTTTTTCCGTTTATAGCGCAAAAAATAAAAACCGCAGAGGTGATCAAATACCATCAAAAGAAAGCTCTATTTGTGGGAAGAAAAAGACGCAAATTTCGTTTGGGTACAGCATTGCATGACCGCACAATTAGCAGTTAAAGCGACGCAGTGCCAAATTGGAAAAAGACCTCTGGTCCTTAGGCAGCATAATGGTCCGGGGCTCAAGTGGTTAAAGTTGAATTATTAATCCCAGCTATACTGGGCCAGAACTAGGGTGAAATCTGTGAGTTGCACAGACCCATCAAGTGTCCGAGGCTGTAAATGCAGCATCCTTAGTCACCTGGTCTGCTTCCATGTGTGAAAGTTAATATGGCTACCTCAGCAAGAACATGGAAGGCTGAAAACAGCCGATCAAATTAACTTGGCATGCTTGATTGGTTTACCTGCCGAGGTAAAAACAAACTTTTGGCCCTTCAAATGGAACCAAAAGCTCTCTATATCTCGACTATCTATATAAATATACATTCTTTTTATAGCTCACGGGCTTTGCTAAAACATGGAGCTCTGCTTCTTGAGCTGGGGAAAAAGGATCCAATGACTCTGAATACAGAGTATCCTTCTGGGTGATAAACTGCATATTCAAATCTACAAAAAATTAAATATCTGGGTCTTCAGGGAGTGTGTCCTGCACTGGGCTCACAGCAGCTGATTCCTACGTCATCAATTAAACACATGTGTCTTCCTTTGTCTCCAGCCTCCTCCAATAGAGGCAATAAGGTGGCTGGATTCAAATGTACGCATTTTTCATTGTTAGATTTGTACATAAACAAACTCATATTTTAAACCTTTCATTAGACAAACATTTAGTTAGCTGTATATTTGCTGCACAGAATGTCGGACCATTAAAAATTAAATGTTTGACCAAAACAATATCTAACTTTGTCTAATAGCACCTTTGCATAAAAGCTACAGCTCTGATATATCGGGGTGAACCCTTCATTACTGGGTCCAGCTTCCATGAATATATTACAATGGCTTGTTTTCTATCATGCTGTTTGTGTAAGAACTCCAGTTTCATGCTTCAAAAGACAACTTTTTCCTGGCAATATTATAATAAATGATAACAATACCCTGCGGTCATGGAGAGATGTCCATAAATCCAAAATATTCTTCTGCTTATACCACTGCACTTACAAGTTAAAGGGGCACATCATTTCACAATCCACACATTCTGCTTTGGATTTCAAAAATAAAAATAAGAAAAAACAAAAAGGATCAACAATCTGTAGGATGGACCAGAAAGCATCAAAAACTATAAAACAACTGGCTGCAGGTGGCATCTATCCTAACAGGGTGTGTGGACTTGATGTGATGGGTCTCTTATATTTATATTTTATTTATTATTACTCTCACATCATGGACCGCACATCAAGTTATTATCAAAAACCTTAAAAATTCATTTTTGTAGAAAAACTTCTTCTGTATTCCATCCATCTTGGCTTTGTTAAATATTATGGCAGCTGTATTCCAAATAACAACCTCATCTTAATCTTTTTTCTCTCAATAAGAGCTTATTGAATAAATGTAAAATTACAAAATTGTTATCGTAATCTAAACTAATCACATTTTTACAAATTTCCCCAATAACCTGGATTTAATTTCCAACCAAAGGTTGTCTAAACCAGTTTCAATATATCTATATTATTAATAAAATTGTTAAACTCATATTAGAAATGAATACTTATTATTACTTAATTTTACTTAATTTTCCTTTTTTAAATGCACTGTTTCCACTATCAAAGGATATTCAATTTGTGTAATACACAGTTAAATGTAACCTTCATTTTACCATGTTTGGAAAACAGATTCAAAATAATTGTGATCACATTGTTTACCATTAGATTCGTTAACCCGGCACATTTTGTTATTAATGTTTTGTCTAAAAAAACTGGAATTGGCATGGTGTCCTTCCAGCTTATCACTGACCTCTCATCTCAGCCACATTTCTTTCAGGAGAGCACAAAGGAGGGGGTCACATCTGCATACATGACACACACAAGCAATAGAACTAAAGGTCCCAGCATTCACACACATACACCAATATCTCTCTAAAATCGCTTACATTTTTCCCATTTGTACACAACACATGCATATCATTCTCTCACTTTCTTTTAACTCTCCTTAATATTTCCCTGCCTAAATTCTGCTTTCCTTATTTTGTTCAGATATCTTTTATATCTAGCTTCTATGATCAGATGGCAGCCAGAGTGCTCATCCCATCTTCCCTCTCTGACAACATATAAAGTATTCTGTTTTAACTCTCATTTCTCTGTTTTGATTTTACTAGTTGTAGTGCCTGACCCCAAATTCATCCCACAACTTAACATGAAAATGTCCCTTTCTGTCTAGTGTTAATGTCACCCTTGATCCATCCTGCTCACATAGATAGCTGTTTCTCTAGCTGTTTACTCTGCATGATTCTTAGTCCCTGTGGACCTTGGTAACCCAGTTACCCATTGTGGATCCCTGTCCACTTTAACCATTAATCTAGGGGCTCAGTATAGGCGGAACCGCACCTTTGGTTCATATATAGCGCTCCTCTTTGCGCTGGGCATTTTTGAGGGTCTCTTACCCTTCATTCCCTTACTTAATTTAATGCCAATAATGACTGGCCAGTCTTCTCTACATGTGCCTATACCCTCTTGCCTCTAAACTACTTTATCTAGCAGATGTACTACATATACCTGTGAATAGCACTATTATACCCTTTCTTATCTATAACACTCTGATGGACAATAGACAGGGACAAAATAACATATAACCACCAATCAATACAGTTCGATTAAGGGGAGTAAAATAGGTACCCTTTGTCCCAAAAATGCCTTACCGATCAAGGAAGTCTGATAACTCAAATGTAAGCAAAAGGTTTACCTCAGCCGGCTGATTATCAGAAATTCCCGGATCGTCTCAAGCTCCTCGTTTCGGATACACAGGGTCACCTGGAATCCCCTCCTAAGGCAAAGCTCGCCATGCTGACTCGGTTAAATTGATGATAGGAAACTCCTATCCTCATATTGATTAGTGGTTCCAAATTAATAATAACTACTGCAGTAGGGAACAGACACAAAAGATACGCTCAGCATCTTTCCAAATAACTGTTCTGCTTTATTATGACGCAATTGAAGGTTTTTATACACATGATTACGTAGGTATCACATTATTATTACAATTGTACGTTTATGGTAACAAGGGGCATTACATAGGCAGTCTAATTCTAATCAGGACTCAAAAGAATGTAAACATTTACTGAAAACATTATTAGTGCTGTGTGCACAGTGAGGGCAGAGTGAAATACATACAAAATAGAATACAATTATATACAGAACTTACAAATTTCCATTACACCTTGCCATACCCTGCAATACCCTGCCATACTCTGCAATACCCAGCCATACTCTGCAATACTCGGTGATACCCAGCCATACTCTGCAATACCCAGCCATACTCTGCCATACCCAGCCATACTCTGCAATACTTGGTTATACCCAGCCATATTCTGCAATACCCAGCCATACTCTGCAATACTCGGTGATACCCAGCCATACCCTGCAATACCCCGCCATACCCAGCCATACCCAGCCATGCTCTTCCATACTCGGCTGTACTCGGCCTCTGTATGTGGCCAGGCTGTGGAAGTCTCACACATGTGATATCGCCGTACTCAGGAGGAGTAGGAGAATCTATTTTGGGGTGTCATTTTTGGTATGTACATGCTATTTGTTAGAAATATTGTATAAATGGACAACTTTGTGTTAAAAAAATGCGCTTTAACCACTTTCCGCCTGCCGGCCGTCATACGACGTCCTTAACTTTGTGCGGCGATATCTGAATGATGCCCACAGCTACAGGCATCATTCAGATATCAGCTTTTTTCAGCTAGCGATTTCCTACACCATAAGAATGAGCATAGCGGCTGTTCCACTGCTTCCACTGCTTGATCGTTCTTACGGGAGGCGAGAAGGGACATCCCCCCCCCTCCCGCCGCCCTCAGGTGCTTCTACCGGCTCACTGCTACGATCGAAGCCAGGATCATTTTTTTTTATTATTATTTCAGGCTTCCCAGCCTAGAGGTGAGATGTGGGGTCTTACTGACCCCATATCTCACTGTAAAGAGGACCTGTCATGCCATATTCCTATTACAAGGGATGTTTACATCCCTTGTAATAGGAATAAAAGTGATCAATATTTTTTGGAAAAAAGCGTCAAACGAAAATAAATAAAGTAAAATGAATAAAAAAATTTTTTTTTAAAGCGCCCCTGTCCCCGCGTGCTCGCATGCAGAAGCGAACGCATACCTAAGTCCCGCCCGCATATGAAAATGGTGTTCAAACCACACATGTGAGGTATCGCTGCGATTGCTAGGGCGAGAGCAATAATTTTGGCCCTAGACCTCCTCTGTAGCTCAAAACATGTAACCAGTAAAAAATTTTAAAGCGTCGCCTATGGGGATTTTTAACCACTTGACGACCGCCTCACGCCGATGTACGTCGGCAAGGTGGCACGGACAGGCAAAATCACGTACAGTGTACGTGATTTGCTTTCCGCGGGTGGGGGGTCCGATCGGTCCCCCCCCCGGTGCCCGAGGCGGTCGCCATTTCTTCCCGGGCGATGAAAGGTCAGGGGGAGGCCATCCATTGTTGGCCACCCCCTCCCGATTGCTCCCGGCGAATGAAAATGCTTCCTTTCCCTCTGTAATGTAAACAGAGGGAAAGGAAGTGATGTCATCTCTCCTCGAGCCGGTCTTTTCGTCGCCGCGCCGAGGAGAGAAGACATCAAGTAAGTCTGCACAACACTACACATTCAGTAGAACACGCCAGGCACACTTGTCACCCCCCATCACCCCCCGATCACCCCCTGATCACCCCCCTGTACCCCCTGTCACTCTGACACCAATAGCATTTTTTTTTTTTTTTTGCATTGGTGTCAGTTTGTGTCAGTTAAAAGTTTTAGGGCAGTTAGGTTAGCCCCCTTTAGGTCTAGGGTACCCCCCCTTAGGTCCAGGGTACCCCCCTAACCCCCCCTAATAAAAGTTAACCCCTTGATTACCCCCCGTCACCAGTGTCGCTAAGCGATCGTTTTTCTGATCGCTGTATTAGTGACACAGGTGACGCTAGTTAGGGAGGTAAGTATATAGGTTCGCTGTCAGTGTTTTATAGCGACAGGGACCCCCATATACTACCTGCTAAAGGTTTTAACCCCCTGATTGCCCCCTAGTTAACCCTTTCACCAGCGATCACCGTATAAGTGTTACGGGTGACGCTGGTTAGCTAGTTTGTTTTTTGTAGTTTATTACAGTTTATTACAGTTTATTATAGTTTTAGGGCACCCGCCGTTTATTACCCTATAAAGGTTTAACCCCCTAATTGCCCGGCGGTGATAGAAGTTAAGTTTTTAGGATCAGATAAGGTCTGCGTCGCCCCAGGCAGCGTCAGGTTAGCGCCAGTACAGCTAAAACCCGTGCACGCAGCATACACCTCCCTTAGTGCTATAGTATCTGAGCGGATCGATATCTGATCCGATCAGATCTATACCCCCCAGCAGTTTAGGGTTCCCTGAAACGCAGTGTTAGCGGGATCAGCCCAGATACCTGCTAGCACCTGCGTTTTGCTCCTCGGCCCAGCCCTGCCCAGCCCACCCAAGTGCAGTATCGATCGATAACTGTCACTTACAAAACACTAAGCACACATAACTGCAGCGGTCGCAGAGTCAGGCCTGATCCCTGCGATCGCTAACAGTTTTTTGGTAGCGTTTTGATACAGTCGCCAACAGTCAGGAGCTTTTTTGCCTGTGAGTCTCACTAGTGTACCCCTAAATTTAGAGCCCAAAATGGCAAATAGAAGGTACACTAGTGAAGAGGCCTACAGGATTCTGAGTATGACAGATAGTGAAGAGGAAGTCACTCATCTGTCAAGTTCAGGCTCAGAATACGAACCTGTAGAGGACAGCGGCTCCATGACAGATGACGACAGAGTTGTGGTCCCTGCTAGGGTCAGGCGTACCAGACCCCGAACTTATGCTGTCCTTGAAGTGCAAGAACCGCAGGACTCTCGTATGGAGCAGAGCAGTACTAGCGCCGCTATTCCTTCTGGTGAACTGGCAAGCACCAGCGGCCTAGTACACCCTGGTCGTACATCCAGCACTGCAGTATCACGTGGTGACGTGGCGAGTCCCATAAGTGCAGTTCAAGCTGGCGAGGTGGCAAGCAGTAGTAGTGTCCCGCTGCCACCAAGAAGACAAAGACAGGCCCGTCGTGCCCATAGTGCCCTTCCTGCTGCATTGGCCAATCCGAATTGGGAACCTTCCACTTCTGCAGCACCCGTACTTCCCCCTTTCACTGGCCAACCCGGAATTCAGGTGGAAACAGTTGACTTTATGCCACTGGATTTTTATTCACTGTTTTTCACCGAAGATCTCTATAGATCTATTGTGGACCAAAGCAATTTGTACGCTGGTCAACACATCGCCGCTAATCCCCAGTCCTCCCTTGCCAGAGATTGGAGACCAATTACGGTCTCCGAATTTAAGACCTTTCTGGGCCTTTCCCTCCTCATGGGGTTGAATAAAAAGAGTAAGTTGCGGTCATATTGGTCCACTGACCCAATTTACCATTCACCCTTGTTCTCTGCTTCCAAGGCCAGGGCACGATACGAGCAGATTTTGCGGTTCATGCACTTCAACGACAATGAACTCTGTCGTCCTCGTGGAGACCCTGCATACGATCGGCTCTACAAAATTCGGCCCCTCGTAAACCACTTCAACCAACGTTTTGCAGACTTGTTTACCCCCCATCAAGTTGTCTGCGTTGATGAGTCCCTTATTAAGTTTTCTGGCCGCTTGTCATTCAAACAGTACCTTCCCAGCAAGCGTGCCAGATACGGGGTCAAGATGTATAAGCTCTGTGACAGGGCCACAGGCTATACATGTAGATTTATGGTTTACGAGGGAAGAGATAGTCACGTAGAGCCGACAAACTGCCCTGACTACATAGGAAGCGCTGGCAAGATAGTGTGGGACTTGGTGTCACCCTTATTCGGAAAGGGGTACCACTTGTACGTGGACAATTATTATACGAGCGTGCCACTTTTTAGTCACTTGTTTGATCAGCAGATTGGAGCATGTGGCACCGTGCGACCTAATCGCCGGGGCTTTCCCCAGCGGCTTGTAGATTCCCGTCTTAGGCTGGGGGAGAGAGCCTGCTTGAAGTATAATAATTTGCTCGCTATGAAGTGGAGGGATAAGAAGAATGTTTTCGTTCTCACCTCCCTTCATGCAGACACGACGACCCAAATTTCTACGGCGACTGGTGTTGTGGAGAAACCCCTCTGTGTCCACGAATACAACCTTAATATGGAAGGGGTGGACCTCAACGACCAGTTGTTGGCGCCGTACTTAGTTGCCCGTAAGGCCAGACGCTGGTACAAAAAAGTGTCTGTATACTTATTTCAATTGGCTTTGCTGAATGCTCATGTGCTATACAGAGCTTCAGGACAGACTGGATCCTTCCTTAAATTCCAGGAAGAGATCGTCAGAGCCCTTCTGTTTCCAGACGGTGCTCTACCTCACCTTCCCCAACCAAATGCAGTAAGCCGGCTGCATGAGCGGCATTTTCTTTATGCCATCCCGAGTACCCCTACCCAACGAGCCCCCAAAAAAGATGTCGTGTCTGCAGCAAGCGCGGATTTAGGCGTGACACCCGGACTTATTGTCCCCTCTGTCCTGGCAATCCTGGTCTTTGCATGGGTGAATGCTTTGAACGCTACCATACATTAGTTGAGTATTAGCGTAGGGTTCAGCACTGCACAGACTAGGCACACTAACACAGGGTCTCCCAAGATGCCATTGCATTTTGAGAGACCCAAACCTGGAACAAAAGTTACAAAAGTTTAAAGTTACTAAAAAAAAGTGTAAAAAATAAAATAAAAAAAAATTAAAAAAAATAAAAACACAAAAAAAACTATAAAATAAAAAAACCAAAAATAGTTGTTGTTTTATTGTTCTCTCTCTCTCTATTCTCTCTCTATTGTTCTTCTCTTTTTTACTCTATTCTATTCTGCAATGTTTTATTGTTATTATGTTTTACCATGTTTCCTTTTCAGATTTTTCATACTTTACCGTTTACTGTGTTTTGTTGGTAACCATTTTATTGTTTTCAGGTACGCCATTCAGTTGCAGCGCGGATTTATTTATCTTGACAGCAACAGCGTTTGCTCCCACGATATATAAAGCCGTGACTCCAACGCTGTCGGAGGTGATTTCACCACCACAGTTACATACTTCAGCATATATGCCGAAGCGTGGGGGCAGAAGTGGGTGGAGGAGCGATTTGCTCCTGCCTTTTGCGGGAGGATGCCCCCATGCTTCGGCATATATATATTTTAGGCACAGGTTGCGTTAAATGTTTTATTTTTTACTATTTTTTTTTTGTATTTGCTTTGCAGGTATGGTAAGTCTTACTGTTATACTGTAATGTTGCTTTGTTTTATTGTTAACCATCATTTGCTTAGCAGGTACGCCATTCAGTTGCAGCGCGGATTTATTTATCTTGACAGCAACAGCGTTTGCTCCCACGATATATAAAGCCGTGACTCCAACGCTGTCGGAGGTGATTTCACCACCACAGTTACATACTTCAGCATATATGCCGAAGCGTGGGGGCAGCAGTGGGTGGAGGAGCAATTTGCTCCTGCCTTTTGCGGGAGGATGCCCCCATGCTTCGGCATATATATATTTTAGGCACAGGTTGCGTTAAATGTTTTATTTTTTACTATGTTTTTTTTTTGTATTTGCTTTGCAGGTATGGTAAGTCTTACTGTTATACTGTAATATTACTTTGTTTTATTGTTAACCATCATTTGCTTAGCAGGTATGCCATTCAGTTGCAGCGCGGATTTATTTATCTTGACAGCAACAGCGTTTGCTCCCACGATATATAAAGCCGTGACTCCAGCGCTGTCGGAGGTGATTTCACCACCACAGTTACATACTTCAGCATATATGCCGAAGCGTGGGGGCAGCAGTGGGTGGAGGAGCAATTTGCTCCTGCCTTTTGCGGGAGGATGCCCCCATGCTTCGGCATATATAAATGGTGCATGTATGCCCATCATTAGAAGTGGGTGGATGAAGGGAGGTATTCTAATGGTGGGCATACCCACCGATCAATATCTTTTTTTCGTTCAGCCCACAGGCTGCATGAAAAAAAAGTTTACAATATATGCCTAACAAGGACCAGCAACGTACTGGTATGTTGCTGGACTTTGAGTGGTTATACCAGAATGATGCCTGCAGGTTTAGGTATCATCTTGGTATCATTCTTTTCAGCCAGCGGTCGGCTTTCATGTAAAAGCAATCCTAGCGGCTAATTAGCCTCTAGACTGCTTTTGCAAGCAGTGGGAGGGAATGCCCCCCCTCCCCCACCGTCTTCCATGTTTTTCTCTGGCTTTCCTGTCCCAATAGGGAACCTGAAAATGCAGCCGGTGATTCAGCCAGCTGACCATAGAGCTGATCAGAGACCAGAATGGCTCCAAACATCTCTATGGCCTAAGAAACCGGAAGCTACGAGCATTTCATGACTTAGATTTCACCGAATGTAAACAGCGCCATTGGGAAATTGGGAAAGCATTTTATCACACCGATCTTGGTGTGGTCAGATGCTTTGAGGGCAGAGGAGAGATCTAGGGTCTAATAGAGCCCAATTTTTAAAAAAAAGAGTACCTGTCACTACCTATTGCTATCATAGGGGATATTTACATTCCCTGAGATAACAATAAAATTAATAAAAAAAAATAAAAATGAAAGAAACAGTTTAAAAATAAGATAAAAAAGCAAAAAAATAATAAAGAAAAAAAAAAAAAAAAAAAAGCACCCCTGTCCCCCCCTGCTCTCGCGCAAAGGCGAACGCAAGCGTCGGTCTGGCGTCAAATGTAAACAGCAATTGCACCATGCATGTGAGGTATCACCGCGAAGGACAGAACGAGGGCAGTAATTTTAGCAGTAGACCTCCTCTGTAAATCTAAAGTGGTAACCTGTAAAGGCTTTTAAAGGCTTTTAAAAATGTATTTATTTTGTCGCCGCTGCGCGTTTGTGCGCAATTTTAAAGCATGTCATGTTTGGTATCCATGTACTCGGCCTAAGATCATCTTTTTTATTTCATCAAACATTTGGGCAATATAGTGTGTTTTAGTGCATTAAAATTTAAAAAAGTGTGTTTTTTCCCCAAAAAATGCGTTTGAAAAATCGCTGCGCAAATACTGTGTGAAAAAAAAATATGAAACACCCACCATTTTAATCTGTAGGGCATTTGCTTTAAAAAAAATATATAATGTTTGGGGGTTCAAAGTAATTTTCTTGCAAAAAAAAATTATTTTTTTCATGTAATCAAAAAGTGTCAGAAAGGGCTTTGTCTTCAAGTGGTTAGAAGAGTGGGTGATGTGTGACATAAGCTTCTAAATGTTGTGCATAAAATGCCAGGACAGTTCAAACCCCCCCCCAAATGACCCCATTTTGGAAAGTAGACACCCCAAACTATTTGCTGATAGGCATGTCGAGTCCATGGAATATTTTATATTGTGACACAAGTTGCGGGAAAGAGACAAATCTTTTTTTTTTTTTTTTTTTTTTTTTCACAAAGATGTCACTAAATGATATATTGCTCAAACATGCCATGGGAATATGTGAAATTATACCCCAAAATACATTCTGTTGCTTCTCCTGAGTATGGGGATACCACATGTGTGGGACTTTTTGGGAGCCTAGCCGCGCACGGGACCCCGAAAACCAAGCCCCGCCTTCAGGCTTTCTAAGGGCGTAAATTTTTGATTTCACTCTTCACTGCCTAGCACAGTTTCGGAGACCATGGAATGCCCAGATGGCACAACCCCCCCCTCAAATGACCCCATTTTGGAAAATAGACACCCCAAGCTATTTGCTGAGAGGTATAGTGAGTATTTTGCAGACCTCACTTTTTGTCACAAACTTTCGAAAATTGAAAAAAGAAAAAAAAAATACATTTTTCTTGTCTTTCTTCATTTTCAAAAACAAATGAGAGCTGCAAAATACTCACCATGCCTCTCAGCAAATAGCTTGGGGTGTCTACTTTCCAAAATGGGGTCATTTGGGGGGGGGTTTTGCCATCTTGGCATTTTATGGCCTTCAAAACTGTGATAGGTAGTGAGGAGTGGAATCACAACTTAACGCCCTTAGAAATCCTGAAGCCGGTGCTTGGTTTTCGGGGCCCCGTATGCGGCTAGGCTCCCAAAAAGTCCCACACATGTGGTATCCCCATACTCAGGAGAAGCAGCAGAATATATTTTGGGGTGTAATTCCACATATGCCCATGGCATGTTTGAGCAATATATCATTTAGTGACAACTTTGTGCAAAAAAAAAAAAAAAAAAAAAAAAAATTGTCACTTTCCCGCAACTTGTGTCAAAAAATAAATTATTCCATGGACTCAACATGCCTCTCAGCAATTACCTTGGGGTGTCTACTTTCCAAAATGGGGTCATTTGGGGGGGTTTTGTGCCATCTTGGCATTTTATGGCCTTCAAAACTGTGATAGGTAGTGAGGAGTCAAATCACAACATTATGCCCTTAGAAATCCTGAAGGCGGTGCTTGGTTTTCGGGGCCCCGTATGCGGCTAGGCTCCCAAAAAGTCCCACACATGTGGTATCCCCATACTCAGGAGAAGCAGCTAAATGTATTTTGGGGTGCAATTCCACATATGCCCATGGCCTGTGTGAGAAATATATCATTTAGTGACAACTTTGTGCAAAAAAAAAAAAAAATTGTCACTTTCCCGCAACTTGTGTCAAAAAAGAAAGTATTCCATGGACTCAACATGCCTCTCAGCAAATAGCTTGGAGTGTCTACTTTCCAAAATGGGGTCATTTGGGGGGGTTTTGTGCCATCTGGGCATTTTATGGCCTTCAAAACTGTGATAGGTAGTGAGGAATGAAATCAAAAATTTATGCCCTTAGAAATCCTGAAGGCGGTGATTGGTTTTCGGGGCCCCGTACGCGGCTAGGCTCCCAAAAAGTCCTAAACATGTGGTATCCCCATACTCAGGAGAAGCAGCAGAATGTATTTTGGGGTGTAATTCCACATATGCCCATGGCATGTTTGAGCAATATATCATTTAGTGACAACTTTGTGCAAAAAAAAAAAAAAAAAAAAAGTGTTATTTTCCCGCAACTTGTGTCAAAATATAAAATATTCCATGGACTCAACATGCCTCTCAGCAAATAGTTTGGGGTGTCTACTTTCCAAAATGGGGTCATTTGGGGGGGTTTTGTGCCATCTTGGCATTTTATGGCCTTCAAAACTGTGATAGGTAGTGAGGAGTCAAATCACAACATTATGCCCTTAGAAATCCTGAAGGCGGTGCTTGGTTTTCGGGGCCCCGTATGCGGCTAGGCTCCCAAAAAGTCCCACACATGTGGTATCCCCATACTCAGGAGAAGCAGCTAAATGTATTTTGGGGTGCAATTCCACATATGCCCATGGCCTGTGTGAGAAATATATCATTTAGTGACAACTTTGTGCAAAAAAAAAAAAAATTGTCACTTTCCCGCAACTTGTGTCAAAAAAGAAAGTATTCCATGGACTCAACATGCCTCTCAGCAAATAGCTTGGAGTGTCTACTTTCCAAAATGGGGTCATTTGGGGGGGTTTTGTGCCATCTGGGCATTTTATGGCCTTCAAAACTGTGATAGGTAGTGAGGAATGAAATCAAAAATTTATGCCCTTAGAAATCCTGAAGGCGGTGATTGGTTTTCGGGGCCCCGTACGTGGCTAGGCTCCCAAAAAGTCCCACACATGTGGTATCCCCATACTCAGGAGAAGCAGCTGAATGTATTTTGGGGTGCAATTCCACATAGGCCCATGGCCTGTGTGAGCAATATATCATTTAGTGACAACTTTTTGTAAATATTTTTTTTATTTTTTTTTTTTGTCATTATTCAATCACTTGGGACAAAAAAAATAAATATTCAATGGGTTCAACATGCCTCTCAGCAATTTCCTTGGGGTGTCTACTTTCCAAAATGGGGTCATTTGGGGGGGGTTTGTACTGCCCTGCCATTTTAGCACCTCATGAAATGACATAGGCAGTCATAAACTAAAAGCTGTGTAAATTCCAGAAAATGTACCCTAGTTTGTAGACGCTATAACTTTTGCGCAAACCAATAAATATACGCTTATTAACTTTTTTTTTACCAAAGACATGTGGCCGAATACATTTTGGCCTAAATGTATGACTAAAATTGAGTTTATTGGATTTTTTTATAACAAAAAGTAGAAAATATCATTTTTTTTCAAAATTTTCGGTATTTTTCCGTTTATAGCGCAAAAAATAAAAACGGCAGAGGTGATCAAATACCATCAAAAGAAAGCTCTATTTGTGGGAAGAAAAGGACGCAAATTTCGTTTGGGTACAGCATTGCATGACCGCGCAATTAGCAGTTAAAGCGACGCAGTGCCAAATTGGAAAAAGACCTCTGGTCCTTAGGCAGCATAAAGGTCCGGGGCTCAAGTAGTGAAGTTTGGCGCCATTTCACGAGCGTGTGAAATTTTGAAGGGTGACATGTTGGGTATCATATTCATATTATGCAAAAACATTGGGCTAACTTTACTGTTTTGTTTTTTTTTTAAAGCACAAAAAACGTGTTTGAAAAATTGCTGCGCAAATACCGTGCGAGATAAAAAGTTGCAACGACCGCCATAGTATTCTCTAGGGTCTTTGCTAAAAAAAATATATAATGTTTTGGGGTTCTATGTAATTTTCTAGCAAATAAATTATGATTTTTACATGTAGGAGAGAAATGTCAGAATTGACCTGGGTGCTCCAGAACGCCTGAAGGAGCTCCCCTGCATGCTGGGTCTCTGTATGTGGCCACGCTGTGTAAAAGTCTCACACATGTGGTATCGTCATACTTGGGAGTAATATCAGAATGTGTTTTGGGGTGTAATTTGTGGTATGCATATGCTGTGTGTGAGAAATAACCTGCTAATATGACAATTTTGTGAAAAAAAAAAAAAGAGAAAAAAATTTTGATTTTGCAAAGAATTGTGGGAAAAAATTACAACTTCAAAAAACTCATCATGCATTTTTATAAATACCTTGGAATGTCTTCTTTCCAAAAAGGGGTCATTTGGGGGGTATTTGTACTTTTCTGGCATGTTAGGGTCTCAAGAAATGAGATAGGCCGTCAGTAATTCAGGTGTGATCAATTTTCAAATATTGGCACCATAGCTTGTGGACTCTATAACTTTCACAAAGACCAAATAATATCCACCGATTTGGGTTATTTTTACCAAAGATATGTAGCGGTATAAATTTTGGGCAAAATATATGAAGAAAAAATTAATAATTTGCAAAATTTTTTAACAGAAAAGAAGAAAAATGCATTTTTTTACAGAATTTTCAGGCTTTTTTCTTTTATAGCGCAAAAAAAAAGAACCCAGCGATGATTAAATACCACCAAAAGAAAGCTCTATTTGTGTGAAAAAAAGGACAAAAATTTCATATGGGTACAGTGTTGCATGACTGAGTAATTGTCATTCAAAATGTGAGAGCACTGAAAGCTGAAAATTGGTCTGGTTATTAAGGGGGTTTAAGTGCCCAGTGGTCAAGTGGTTAAATGAAATGCAATCAATCAGTGATCAACCTTCTCACTAAATACACAATATACAATCAGATTGCATAGTGTATGGCCATCTTTATACAAGTACATAGGAGGGAGTGGACAGAAACACTCAGCTGTCAAGCCCCGTTCACTCTGCATAGCCGGAACGCGCATTCCTATATGCGCTTTTTGGGGGTTTTTTTAGCGAGGGGGGGGGTTTTGGAGCATTTTCACTCATCACGCATAGGGCAGCCCATCCACCTGAATGGGCCACCCTACATAGTTTTGCAGCATTTACCCCTCGTTATTTCACATGGCAAAATGTGTGTTTGCTTCTGTGTTTGGTGCGCCGTTAACAATTAAGGGCACTGAAAGGGCAACTAGTAATTTTAGGTGTATAAAGATAGCCATACAATATACAATCTGATTGTACAATCTCCTTTAGATCTACCATCAATTATGCAGTGCAAGGGCCTGCCTGATTGGATATAGAGTGATTGACTAGATAGGTGTTTCCTCCTATTATATAAACTTAAATCTAAAGGAGCTTGTACAATCAGATTGTATAGTATATGAAAATAGTGATAAAATTACTAAAGCGCTGAAGTGGAAAACAAATTATGTGAGAATATATTAAAAGATGCCCAAATAATACAGCTGCAATAATTACGTGAACCACACAAAATGCATAAATAAATAAAAATAGATAATTGCGCTAATATTAACCAATTAATATCACACTGGGTGCTAAAATCCACAAGTGGAATATAATATATTGCAAAATTATATACAAGTGAATATATATGGTGCATAAATAAACAAACCTTCTGTGCATAAATAGTGAATAGATAATAATAAAGATATGGAACAGTCCACTCTTATGAAACAGGCAGGGATCCTCTTAATATGAAACCAGAGCCTTGTAAAACAAGCTGATGATATATGATGCATAAATAAACAAATCTTCTATGCATAAATAAAGTGAATAAATAATGTGAATAAAAGTGAATTACTCCAGTAATTAGGAAACAGGAAAGGATCCTCTTGTTAAAATACTGGAACCTTGTAAAGCAAGCTTGGATGAATTGACAACAAGTTCAATAGTGCCGTTCACCTGCCGGTACTAACTAGTGAATTATCAGCTTTCAACGGCCATCCATTGTATAGAAAACAAAATTGGGAAACTAAACCATTGCGCAGGGATTAAACTCAAGTGATTGAAATAAAGTAAGAGTAATCTCACTCACGTATCCCCATTTATATAGATCGCATAAGAATAAATGGTCAGCTACATTCAGCTCCGAGCTGAAGCCTCCTCATTCAACTCCAGTGTACACACTGCTGAGAGCGTCACGCATTGTGTCACCAGACACGTGACTTTTTCAAGGGTGCTCATGTGACAGCTCTGAGCAATACTTATAGTATGTGTACTGGTTGCCACGGTAACCCCAGGAGTCAATGTATCACCATACCATTAAGCGATCTCGGGATTTACATGGTATTTTGGATTACTAAACAACGTAGCATATCATTTATTTACATACAAAGATTAAAACTGAACACCTTTAATACAACATTTAAAATACACTTAAGCTGGATAAATATATGATAACGGTCTGGTTGCCTCAAACTTAATTGATCTTTTAAACATTTAAAAGAGTATGAATACAAACAAGTTTAAGAGCACTCCCTCATTGCAATATGATGAGAGATTGATTTGCAGCCGGTCATACATCATGGAATAAATCCTCACTAACACATAATTCTATCCATTAAAAAACGTTAATAAATAGAAATAAAGAACAAAATAATAATAAAATTTGATATAAGATATATATATTATAGACAACAGTTAAAATTAAGATGAAAAAATGTATTTAAAATATGTTTAAAATTTAAAATTATGGAATTTAAGAATCCGCTATGAAGCAGTTAAGATCAAACTCTATGTTTAATCCCATTGGCGTGAGTACACCCATAATGTATATTCATTTGGATTCTTGTTTGCCTAATTCCCTCATTTTATTGCTACCTCGCCAATGGGGTTTGTATTTATCTATCGCCCAAAATTTTAATAATGTTGGATTTTTATCATGGCATAATGAAAAATGCAGTGAAACGCTATGCTTTGGATAGCCTTTGATAATGTTTTGTATGTGTTCCCTGATGCGCTTCCACGTCGGTCTTTTTGTTCTTCCCACATACTGAAACGAGCACGGGCATTGCCATACATACACCACTCCCTCAGTTTTGCATGTCATGAAATCTTTGATCTGATATTCTGTGTTGTTACTGGTCGATTTGAAATTGGTACATTTTTGACCATTTTGGTTCGTATTCTTGCATGCATAGCACCGCCTGCAAGGATAAAAACCTTTCCTTTGAAAAAAGGTTAATTCCTGTGATTTTATTGGGGGGTCAAGACATGTTGAAAGAGAGCATCCCCAATACCAGTACCAATATGATGGTGATCGAGGACGAAATGAATATTATCAATATGGACCCAGAAATAGTCCTATACATACCCAAAATCGATATGAAGCACTGAGATGTCACAGAGATTCGAACTCATCAATGTAAGAAGTCCAAACGGAAGAGGGGATGTAGAGGAGGACGCAAGAGCCAAGAGGAAAAGAGAGTAGTAGGTGAAGGAATATATAATATCAGTGGATTGGATCTCACAAAAAATGAATTATCGCTATTGGACAAAGGCTTTACGTATGCACCGAAACGCAATCTGAACAAATTCAACCTATATGTGGATATTCAAAAATACACAAGGAAGTTAAATATCAATAAATATATGTTGAATCAAACAGTAGCTACTAGTTCAGATAATTCATGACATGCAAAACTGAGGGGGTGGTGTATGTATTGCAATGCCCGTGCTCGTTTCAGTATGTGGGAAGAACAAAAAGACCGATGTGGAAGCGCATCAGGGAACACATACAAAACATTATCAAAGGCTATCCAAAGCATAGCGTTTCACAGCATTTTTCATTATGCCATGATAAAAATCCAACATTACTAAAATTTTGGGCGATAGATAAATACAAACCCCATTGGCGAGGTAGCAATAAAATGAGGGAATTAAGCAAACAAGAATCCAAATGCATATACAATATGGGTGTACTCACGCCAATGGGGTTAAAAATAGAGTTTGATCTTAACTGCTTCATAGCGGATTCTTAAATTCCATAATTTTAAATTTTAAACATATTTTAAATACATTTTTTCATCTTAATTTTAACTGTTGTCTATAATATATATATCTTTTATCTAATTTTATTTTTATTTTGTTCTTTATTTCTATTTTTTAACGATTTTTTAATGAATAGAATTATGTGTTAGTGAGGATTTATTCCATGATGTATGACTGGCTGCAAATCAATCTCTCATCATATTGCAATGAGGGAGTGCTCTTAAACTTGTTTGTATTCATACTCTTTTAAATGTTTAAAAGATCAATTAAGGTTGAGGCAACCAGACCGTTATCATATATTTATCCAGCTTAAGTGTATTTTAAATGTTGTATTAAAGGTGTTCAGTGTTAATCTTTGTATGTAAATAAATGATATGCTACGTTGTTTAGTAATCCAAAATACCATGTAAATCCCGAGATCGCTTAATGGTATGATAATACATTGACTCCCGGGGTTACCGTGGCAACCAGTACACATACTATAAGTATTGCTCAGGGCTGTCACATGAGCACCCTTGAAAAAGTCACGTGTCTGGTGACGCAATGCGTCGGGAGGAGGAGCCTGTGACGCTCTCAGCAGTGTGTACACTGGAGGTGAATGAGGAGGCTTCAGCTCGGAGCTGAATGTAGCTGACCATTTATTCTTATGTGATGTATATAAATGGGGATACATGAGTGAGATTACTCTTACTTTATTTAATTCACTTGAGTTTAATCCCTGCGCAATGGTTTAGTTTCCCAATTTTGTTTTCTATAGAATGGATGGCCGTTGAAAGCTGAGAATTCACTAGTTAGTACTGGCAGGTGAACGGCACTATTGAACTTGTTGTCAATTCATCCGAGCTTGCTTTACAAGGTTCCAGTATTTTAACAAGAGGATCCTTTCTTGTTTCCTAATTAGTGGAATAATTCACTTTTATTCACATTATTTATTCACTTTATTTATGCATAGAAGATTTGTTTATTTATGCATCATATATCATCAGCTTGTTTTACAAGGCTCTGGTTTCATATTAAGAGGATCCCTGCCTGGTTCAGAAGAGTGGACTGTTCCATATCTTCATTAATATCTATTCACTATTTATGCACAGAAGGTTTGTTTATTTATGCACCATATATATTCACTTGTATATAATTTTGCAATATATTATATGCCATGGATTTTAGCACCCAGTGTGATATTAATTGGTTAATATTAGCGCAATTATTTATTTTTATTTATTTTTGTATAGTATATGGCCACCCTTATACACCTAAAATTACTAGTTGCTTTTTCAGTGCCATTAATGGTTAATGGCACACCAAACACAGAAGCAAACACACATTTTGCCATGTAAAAAATGAGTGGCAAACGCTGCAAAACGCACAGTAAAAAACACGCAACCCACAAAATGGCAAAATGTCCCATAAGCCACATATAGCACAGCCAATTGAAATCAGCAGGCTGCCCTATGTGTGTCACAGGAAAAACGAGCCACAAAACGTTCACTCCCACTATGCTAGATGTGGATGGGGCCTGAAAGTGAAATTAGTGCGATAACACAAGAACAATAAGGCTCCATTCACATCTGTGCATTTCCTTGCATTTCAGAAATGCGCTGCACCAAAAAGAATCGCAGTAAAAAACGCGCACCAAGCTCCGCTCTGAAAAAAAAAGTTTTGAAGCATCTTTGGGGCGATTGCATAGGGCAGCCCATTCAGGTGGATAGACTGCCCAGTGTGTGATGAGTAAAAATGCTCCAAAACAGTCCGGTCGAAAAATCCGCTCGTCTGTATGCTAGTCCGACGGACGAAAACCCACGCTAGGGCAGCTATTGGCTACCGGCTATGAACTTCCTTATTTTAGTCTGGTCGTACGTCATCACGTACGAATCCGTCGGACTTTGGTGTGATTGTGTGTAGGCAAACCGTTCGTTCAAAAGTCCGTCGGACCAGTCCAGTCGAAAAGTCCGCCCGTGTGTACGCGGCATTACAAAAAACATACTGGGGTTGATTTACTAAAGGCAATTAGACTGTGCACTTTGCAAAGTGCAGTTGCGCTCTGCAAGTGTAGCTGCTCCAGAGCTTAGTAAATGAGCGGAAGCTCTGCTGACTTTCATCATCCAATCATATGCAAGCAAAGTTGCTGTTTTTTTTTTTTCCATGCACGTGATTGGGTATTTTTTGCAAAGTGAAACTTTACATCATTTACTAGGCTCTGGAGGACTGCACTTTAAAAAGTGCACAGTCTATTTGCCTAAACCTCTATAGGTCTTTGATAATGTAGATTCATTAAATATTTCTATTTCTCATTTTAAAAGTAAAAGTGGATTTTTTTTGTTGTTGCTCCTGCTCTTAGGATACATAGGGCTTGATTGAACCCCATTGTGTTTGCCTATTTGTGTAAATCAGGATGGGGAAATAAAAGTAAAGCACATTTATGTCAAACAATGTGGAAGGAGGGGGTTCATACATTACATGCTGTGAATACAAGCAAAAAAATGTTTCCTGTTCAGTGATATGTTTTCAGCTGGTACTTCTACTGCATCAACCGACACAATATTATTTGTGAACTAGTCATATGATAAATTTTAGAAATTCTAGTTATGATGAATTAGGGCTGTACTTCCTCTATTTCCTTTTTACATACAGCTGAACAGGAAACATCTACTCAGAAAGGTTTGATAGGCATAACCGCGAGTTTTGTTTTTTTAACCTTATCTGCTCCACTTTTTACTGAGCACATTGCCATGCACCCTAATGGCCCGTACACCCGGTTGGATTTTCCGACGGAAAATGTTCGATGGGAGCTTGTTGTCGGAAATTCCGACCATGTGTAGGCTCCATCGGACATTTTCCATCGGAATTTCCTTCACAAAAAATTTGAGATCTGTATCTCAAATTTTCCGACAACAAAATCCGTTGTCGTAAATTTCCGATCGTGTGTACACGATTCCGACGCACAAAGTTCCACGCATGCTCGGAATTAAGCAGAAGAGCCGCCCTGGCTATTGAACTTCATTTTTCTTGGCTTATCGTACGTATTGTACGTCACAGCGTTCTTGACGTTCGGAATTTCCAACAAGATTTGTGTGACCGTGTGTATACAAGACAAGTTTGAGCCAACATCCGTCAGAAAAAATGAATGGATTTTGTTGTCGGAATGTCCAATAGTGTGTACGGGACATAAGAGTGTGCAAAACCTAAAGGTACTCCAATCTAAAATGTAAGTAACATAAGGCAGGCCATAGATGGAGCAAATTTCTTTCCTGCAACCACAGTCAGTGTTGACAGAGGAATCCTTCCCGCCGAGCCATTGTGTTCTCTCGGCTATAACAGCTTCTAGCACTTTTAGCACCCTTTAGTGTGCAACTAGTGTAGGTAAATGTATTTTGTGGCTCATGATAGTTGTAAGAGTCTGGTAATTAAACTAAGGGTTCAGGCTGGAAAGCTCCGCAGACCAGTCCTCTATCGCCTCACCCTGGTTCTGGAGGTCCCTGGAAACCTTTAGAAACTAGTGGGCGGAGATAAAGAGGCTGGGTCTTTATCTTGATGAGAGTTTGGACCAATCTCCAGGCAGGAGGCCTGGCAGGGTGGCTGAACCAGACCATAAATATGGTGGAGCCTGAGCAGCAGGGGGAATCAGGTGGAAGATAGAGTGCTGAGGTTTCTGTCATGTTGCCTGGGAGGGGACCCCCAGGGCTGGGGGGGGCTCTGTCCCCAGGCTAGGAACTGACAAAAGGAAGGAGAGGAAGCCTATGAGAGGAGTCTCCATTACCTTTGGACATCCAGGCTGGAATTGTAAGATCTGATCAGTTGGAGGCCTGAACAGGAGTTTGCCCAGTGCAGCGGGGAGCAAAGGTCAGTGCAAGAGTACCTCAGCACATCCAGGGGCATACAAGGGGAAAGACTGCCAGACATAGCATACTTTTCAAAAGACAGCTTTGTGCTAACTCCTGATCCCTTGTCCTGGGGAGTTCTTCAGAGCAGCCAAGTGGGCTGGTAGTATCTGCAAGCATCAGAACTGAGTGAAGTTCTACAGAGGAAACAAGATACTTCTGCATACAGTTTGCAGCTTTGTGTTAATTCTTAAACGGGACAGGGCTCCTGGTCCATAAAGGATCTTGTCATTGTAATGGAAATTTGTAAGTTCTGTATATAAATGTATTCTATTTTGTATGTATTGCACTCTGCCCTCACTGTGCACACGGCACTAATAATGTTTTCAGTACATGTTTACATTCTTTCGAGTCCTGATTAGAATTAGCCTGCCTATGTAACGCCCCTTGTTACCATAAACCTACAATTGTAATATTATTGTGATACCTACGTGATCATGTGTATAAAAACCTTCAATTGCGTCATAATAAAGCAGAGCAGTTATTTGGAAATATGCTGAGCGTATCTTTTGTGTCTGTTCCCTACTGCAGTAGTTATTATTAATTTGGAACCACTAATCAATATGAGAATAGGAGTTTCCTATCTATAAAATGTCCTGGTCAAGTGGCGAGCTTTGCCTAAGAGGGGCTTTGCAGGTGACCCTGAGAATCCGAAACGAGGAGTTTGAGACGATCCGGGAATTTCTGATAATCAGCCGGCTGAGGTAAGCCTTTTGCTTACATTTGAGTTATCAGACTTCCTTGATCGGTAAGGCATTTTCGGGACAAAGGGTACCTATTTTACTCCCCTCAATTGAACTGTATTGATTGGTGGTTATATGTTATGTTGTCACTGTCTACTGTCCATCAGAGTGTTATAGATAAGAAAGGGTATAATAGTGCAGTTCACAGGTATATGTAGTACATCTGCTAGATAAAGTAGTTTAGAGGCAAGAGGGTATAGGCAAACGTAGAGAAGACTGGCCAGTCATTATGGGCATTAAATTAAGGGAATGAAGGGTAAGAGACCCTCAAAAATGCCCAGCGCAAGAGGAGCGCTATATATGAACCGAAGGTGCGGTTCCGCCTATACTGAGCCCCTAGATTAATGGTTAAAGTGGACAGGTATCCATATTGTGTAACTGGGTTACCACCAGAGTCCACAGGAACTAAGAATCATGCAGAATAAACAGCTAAAGAAACAGCTATCTATGTGAGCAGGATGGATCAAGGGTGACAATTAACACTAGAAAGAAAGGGACATTTTCATGTTAAGTTGTGGGATGAATTTGGGGTCATGCACTACAACTAGTAAAGTCATAACAGAGAAATGGAGAGTTAAAACAGAATACTTTATATGTTGTCAGAGAGGGAAGATAGGATGAGCACTATTGCTGCCCGTCTGATCATAGAAGGTACAGTATGTGAAGTATGGTATTACAATACATTGGATGCAAAGGATATCAGAACAAAATAAGGAAAGCAGAAGTTAAGCAAGGAAATATTAAAGAGTTAAAAGAAAGTGAGAGAATGATATGCATGTGTTGTGTACAAATGGGAAAATTGTAAGCGATTTTAGAGAGATATTCATGTATGTGTGTGAATGCTGGGACCTTTAGTTCTATCTCTTGTGTGTGTCATGTATGCAGATGTGACCTTCCTTTGCACTCTCATGAAAGAATGCGGCTGGGATAAGAGGTCAGTGATAAGCTGGAAGGACACTGCCAATTTCAGTTTTTTAGACAAAACATTTATAACAAAATGTGCCGGGTTAATGAATCAAATGAACAATGTGATCACAATTATTTTTGAATCTGTTTTTCAAACATGGTAAAATGAACGTTACATTTAACCGTGTATTACACAAATTGAATATCCTTTGATAGTGGAAACAGTGCATTTTAAAAAGGGAAATTAAGTAAAATTAAGTAAAATGTCCTAATTTAAGGAAATATTTATCTGGATATATATTAGAATTAGGGTGTGATATTGAAATTATCATTTGAGTATTCATTTCTAATATGAGTTTAACAATTTTATTAATAATATAGATGTCTTGAAACTGGTTTAGACAACCTTTGGTTGGAAATGAAATACAGGTTAATGGGGAAATTTGTAATGAATGAGATTAGTTTAGATTAAGATACCAATTTTGTCATTTTACATTTATACAATAAGCCCTTATTGAGAGAAAAAAAGATTAAGATGAGTTTGTTAATTAAAATACAGTTGCCATTTTCTTGTAAAAAAAAAATACAGTTGCCATAATATTTAACAAAGCCAAGATGGATGGGATATATAAGAAGTTTTTCTACAAAAATGAAATCTTAAGGTTTGATAATAACTTGATGTGCGGTCCATGATGTGAGAGTAATAATAACTAAAATTTAAATATAACAGACCCATCACATCAAGTCCACACACCCTGTTAGGATAGATGCCACCTGCAGCCAGTTGTTTTAAAGTTTTTGATGTGGCTTCGTTTTTTGGTCCATCATATACAGATTGTCGGTCCTTTTGTTTTTGTTTGCTTTTGAGGTCCAGAGCAGAATGTGTGGATTGTGAAATGGTGTGCCCCTTTTCCTTGTAAGTGCAGTGGTATAAGCAGAAGAATATTTTGGATTTATGGACATTTCTGCATGACCGCAGGGTATTGTTATCATTTATTATAATATTGCCTGGAAAAAGTTGTCTTTTTGAAACATGAAACTGGAGTTCTTACACAAACAGCATGATAGAAAACAAGCCATTGTAATATATTTATGCAAGCTGGACCCAGTAATGAGGGGTTCATCCCGATAGAGCTGTAGCTTTATGCAAAGGTGCTATTAGACAAAGTTACAGAAATTATTTTGGTCAAATATTAAATTTTTAATGGTCCCACATTCTGCTCAGCAAACATACAGCTAACTAAGTGTTTGTCTAATGAAAGGTTCAAAATATGAATTTGTTTTGTTTATGTACAAATCTAACAATGAAAAATGTGTACATTTAAATCCAGCCTTATTGCCTCTATTGGAGGAGGCTGGAGACAAAGGAAGCCACATGTTAAATTGATGGTGTAGAAATCAGCTGCTGTGAGCCCAGTGCATGACACATTCCCTGAAGAGCAAGATATTTCATTTTTTGTAGAGTTATTCCCGGTTTTATACTGAGGGTGCAGTTTATCACCCAGAAGGATACTCTTTATTTAGAGTCATTGGATCCTTTTTCCCCAGCTCAAGAAGCAGAGCTCAATGTTTTAGCAAAGCCTGTGAGCTATAAAGAGAGTGTATATTTATATAGATAGTCGAGATATAGAGAGCTTTTGGTTCCATTTGAAGGGCCAGAAGTTTGTTTTTACTTCGGCAGGTAAACCAATCAAGCATGCCAAGTTAATTTGATTGGCTGTTTTCAGCCTTCCAGCTTCTTGCTGAGGTAGCCATAAAACTCACATATGGAAGCAGACCAGGCGACTAAGGATGCTGCATTTACAGCCCCGGACACTTGCTGGGTCTGTGCAACTCACAGATTCCACCCTAGTTCTGGCCCAGTATAGCTGGGATTAATAATTCAACTTTAAGGACCCCAGAACGAGAAGAACAAGTTGTACACAGGGGGCAACTTCTTATGAAACAGGACTTTGGAAAAGGTGATCATTTATGTCTGCCAGCCACTCTTTTCCCTCCAGCTTGACACATAGACCGTGTCATCAGTCACAAGCAGTTATGGCTGCCTTAGTAAATGAGCATGGGATAGAGCCAGGGTTCTCCACATACCACTTCTTGTTTTACCTGTTACCAAAGGTGTTACCAAAAGCTGAACATCCCTTCCAGAGATTACAAAAAGATATATCCAGATGCCCAAGTCGGGATCATACAAGTATGCATTTTGTCTGTATGGACATGTTTTCTGGATGTCTAGTGGCAAATGCTACTGCAAAGGCCACAGTAAAAAGTGTTATCAGAAGTAGTTTGTAAATACAGAGTGCAGAATCTACAGAGAGTAACAGAGGAAATCATTTTTCTAGGAGAGTTCTTACTATAAGTTTTGAGGTTTTATTTTTACACCCCTTCTGTCTACAATGTAGCGGAAAAAGTAGAGTAAGAAACTAGAAGACTTTTGCCTGAATATTTTATCAAGCACCTAAGGGGATGTTGGACTCTCTCTCTATGGGATTTGGTTTGGGAGTGTGTTACTCACTTGCTTATATTTTGTCTCAGCAGCTGAAGTCCTCCATTCGGATCTCACAGAGAACGTTGCTGATCTTTTAAGGTTTTTGACAAACTCATTTATATGTTTTCTCCCCAATTCCAGATCCTAAAAGTTTGGAAGTCACCTGGATCCACACCAGACACTGCAAAAATGACTAAATTAAAGAAATCTCTGTGTTTGATTTGTTTACCTCTTTGAATCATAGTCTAGGGTTTTATTTATTCAAATACTAATTGTAAGGGATAAAAAAAAAACACACTTACAAGGAGCCAATGTGGATGTGCTCCAGCTGGATCAATATAAAGCAAAAATGAGCGGTCTCCCCCAAAGAGAGTGATCACCTTGTCATTGAACCAAAAGTCCTCAATGCACACAGTGGAGCTGACATCCCCAGGGCTCCCGGCTTCCTCCTTATATATCCCCAGTAATCAAAAACGGCGCCAAGACCTGACGTCACGTGGACCTGGCCGCTGCGTCATTGATGGGGTGGACCGCTGATGAGCAGAGGGATGGGCTGGTGTATAGACGTGCGCCGGCTAGACGGTTCGGAGAGCGAGCAACAAACCCGTGGGAAAGCCGGCGCCGTCACCATGGCAATGACGTCGGAAAGCATCCAACGTAGCCAAGGCAATGTACGCCGACCAGACGGCTGGGGAAGCTGACGCCCCGCCCGAGGGGAAGCCGCGGCACCACTACCAAGGCAACAAGACAGAAAATATCCAACGCAACAAAGGCAGTGGTGCCGCCTCCACCCCAAAGGCGAGGAAAGCCCACAGCCGACCTGGGAGATGGAAATCCCCAAACCTGCTTCGCCATCAATATATATATGAAGCAGATCCCTCACCCACACCCAGTGAATGTCTGCCTATTGCTGCAGATGGACCAGCTCAACATGTGTTGCCCAAAACCATCAGCCAAGGCTGATAGATTGAGGACAAACTGGACACATATACATGTATACACAAGAAAACATAATGTTCCAAATCATATGATAAAATATTGTGGGGTGCCTATAATGTCAAGACAAGGACAACATCCACTTTATTTACATAGAATGGAAAAAACAAATATTAATCGATAAACCCCCAAAGGATAAATTCATGATGGTCCTAACTCTAACTCTTAGGCACCCCACATTATTTTACCATATGATTTGGAACATTATGTTTTCTTGTGTATACATGTATATGTTTATTTGTTACAATGATGTTCCTCCTGTGACTGGGTTTGATTTTATTCTCCATCTGGGCACCCACCCCTAGCTGCCACCATCACATTCCCGGCACACGTAGGCCCCCATTTAGTTAATGGGGGCCATCTCCGTGGCGACCTGCAATTTTTGCCGCTCCCCCGGTTGGGCCTATGGGGTTTTCTTAGTGTGTCGGGGGTGTTAGTCTTTCCGGAGTTACATGAGCCTCACCAGATAAGTACATTCTGGTTTTATGTGAGGCACTTGTCCGTCCATGACCCATGGGAAGTTTGGGTCTTCCCTGGTTTTCCTTAGGTGACCGGACGCTTCCTTCCATCTGTGATGTCTGACTTTGCTGGCTCCAGTGTGTCCTCAATCTATCATCCTTGGCTGATGGTTTTGGGCAACACATGTTGAGCTGGTCCATCTGCAGCAATAGGCAGACATTCACTAAGTGTGGGTGAGGGATCTGCTTCGTTAATCTATTGATGGCGAAGCAGCTCCTCCCCCTGCGGCGGTGGTTTGGGGATTTCCATCTCCCAGGTCGGCTGTGGGCTTTCCTCACCTTTGGGGTGGAGGCGGCACCACTGCCTTTGTTGCGTCGGATATTTTCCAGCTTGTTGCCTTGGTAGTGGTGCCACGGTTTCCCCTCGGGCGGGGAGTTAGCTTCCCCAGCCGTCTGGTCGGCGTACGTTGCCTTGGCTACGTCGGATGCTTTCCGATGTCATTTCCATGGTGACGTCTATAGGCCAGCCCATCCCTCTGCTCATCAGCAGTCCACCCCATCAATGACGCAGCGGCCAGGTCTGGGTGACATCAGGTCTTGGCGCCGTTTTTGATTAAGGGGGATATATAAGGAGGACGCCGGGAGCCCTGGGGATGTCAGCTCAACTGTGTGCATTGAGGACTTTTGGTTCAATGACAAGGTGATCACTCTCTCTGGGGGAGACCGCTCATTTTTGCTTTATATTGATTCGGCTGGAGCACATCCACATTGGCTCCTTGTAAGTGTGTTTTTTTTTCCAACAAGCCATTTATCTTATTCCATTTTTTGTTTCAGGTCTTTTTCCCCCCGTTTTCTCCCTATATTTTTGGGGGGTTTGCATTACAAATAATGGTGGAGACTTAGGTATTGGATTTCCCTGTTGAGTGTTACACTCTTGGGCCCCTTAATGCGATGGAGGGCCAATGCTGTTGGTGGTGGAGTGCTTAGTTTGTAATTGTTCTCTCCTCAGTCTTAGGATCAACATCTGAATATCAGAATATGTAAGTGTTTCTTGACTAGAGTCTCGGACACGCTTAATAATGTTTTGAAAATATGTATTGATATCATGTTTGTATTTTCAGAAAGTTGCTATATGTCCCTGATGAAGAATTTTATGTACTATCGAAACGTGTCAGACTTTGCAACTATGTATCACCTAGAGCTATGTAATTTATCTCTTTGTTGAACTTAGCTGTATTTGCTACTTTCTGATATCATCTTGTGTCACTTTATGTATTTTTATGTATCAACTTTAATCAACTTGTTTGGATCCATATGATCATTGTTTTTAGATATTTTTGTATCAATAAAATATATTTTTTTTTATAAAATTATCAGTTTACATTGCCTTTAAAATCCCTATATCTTGAGGTATTATTTTGTGAGGGAGTACAGTCCAGGATCTTCATTTTTGTACATAGCGAAGGAAGTGTCGGGGGCATGGCCAGGACGGGCATGTCAGCGGACGTGCTTCACAGTGCTCCCACAAGTGATCCTCCATCTATCCTCTCCCCTGCCTACATTGCACTGTTATAACCTCCATTTCGCCGAACATTACCGGCTGTCACTCCGGGAACCCTTGGGAGTCGTTTTCTGCTTCTGAAGCAGCTATGCCTCCGGGTAAGAATCGAGAGGAAACTGTGGCGACGGACATCAAAGATGGCACCCAGACCCCTGTGGATGATCTTAAAGAGCACTTTGGGGGCTTGAGAGAAGAAGTATTATTGCTAAGATAGGTTTTTTAAAAGATCCGGGAGCAGACCAATTTACAAAGATTGCAGCCCAACAGGCAGCTGCAGCCCACAACAAGACAGATGATTGATTGGAAAGATTGATTGAAAATAGGCTACGCCACAACAATGTGCTCATAGTAGGGATGCCAGAAAAATTGGAGGGGAGAGATCCCACAGATTTTGTAGAGCACTGGCTACCGAACACTTTCGGAAAGGTGGCTTTTACCCCACTGTTTGCAGTGGAAACCCCAATCCGCACGTTTCCACATGGCTCCCCCCGGGCCTATGCTAGCATACCTTCTCAAATATAAGAACCGAGAAATAATCTTTAGGCTGGCCAGGGAGAAAGGTAACATCCTGTATAATGGAGCAAAAATATCACTATACCCTGACTTCTCTGTGGAAGTACTACGCAAGCGTTCTAAGTTCAATGATGTCAAGGAGCGGCTCCACCGTCTACAACTCTCCTATGCCATGTTGTATCCGGCCAAACCTAGGGTCACTGCAGAAAACCAATCCCATTACTTTGAATCAGCCACTGAGGCGGTCCCCTGGGTGGATTGTAACGAGAACAGCCTGCGCCACCCTCAAGCAGCTGAAGAAGAGGATTGATCCCTCAAGGGGGAACCAGTGCCCCCATTTCAACGCCAGTTGGAGCTGGATTGGATATTTCCACCTACTCCTAATTATCCAGGCTGGGAAGCCATTAGTTACATTAATGAAAAGCGAGAGGTTTATGAAGAGTTTTCTATCTACTTATTACCTACAATATGTGTGTTCACCAAGTTGAATATATCCCTGCTGTGGCAGGTTGTTTTTCTTTGTTCCGGTTTTTCTTTTTGCTGAGATCACATCTGGAATAGCCAAGAATGGCTCTGCAATCGGTCAGTTCTTTTTGATTATTCTTTCACTGAAGGTGGTACTTTACTCAGCCTTTATGGCACAGTTGCGCTTCGCAGTTTGTATCTTTTGTTTTGACTTTCGACGGGATTTTGTGACCGTAAGTGCTTTATTTTTAAAGTCCTTTATCTGGATTTACAACTCACTTGTAATCCATCTACCTCGGTGCCTTTGGGTGAGTCTCATTGGCCTAAACGATCGACAGGCGACATGATGGTCAGATGACAGCCCCGCAGCCCCTTGTTGATCTGCTCCGCACAAGTATTTCACAATGATGCCTAATGTCGATACCTGTTGTATCATGGAACGGTAGAGGTGTGAACAATCCTTTAAAACGCACTATGATCCATATGCTTCCAAAAGTTCCACCCTGCCATAGTGGGCTTACAAGAAACCCATCTGATTATGGAGACACGATCCCTGCAATACTCCTGGGTGTGCAAAGTGCATCATTCTACTCACACCTCTTATTCCTGGGGTGTCAGTGTTTTGATACACTGGTCACTGATATTCCAGGACTTGGACTCTCAAGTGTTTATTCTTTGTAAATTGTATAGCTTGACCTTAGTTCTAGCCTTTGTGTATATCCTGCCCCCATTTTTGAGAGATGTGCTGAAAAATCTGATGACGCATCTGACTGACAAACCAGATCTCCCGTTATTAATAATGGGAGACTTCAATTGCTATCTTGATATTCTCCTAGATCGTCATCTCCCATTGTCTTACCATGGAGGGACTAGGAGTACGCTTCTGGGTACATTTCTGTCTGGGGTTGATCTGCTGGATCTGTGGTAGACATGTGCAGTTTGTTTCGTTACGAATTAAAATTCGGATGAATTTTCGTTATTCGGAAATTCGGGTGTATCCGAATTAGAATAGTACCGAATTTAAACAAATCCGAAATAACAAAATTCAAATTCGAAAACTTTTCGAATGCGAATAGTTTCCAATGAGAAGTAAATAGAATAGAACATAAAGGAATAGAGTAGAAAAAAAAATTCTATTCCTTTTATTTTCTATTCTATTTTATTCTTTTTGGAAATTGAAAAACTTCAAATCTATTTGAAAACGAAAAAACAAAACGAATCCTGAAAATGAATGAAACAAATTTAACTAAACAAATTTATGTAAATAACAAATCGAAACGAAACTAATTTTTTTCGTTCTGCACATGTCTAATCTGTGGAGCTTTAAAATTCCTACTAAATTGTTCTCACGTTCGGCACCACGTACCTGTCTTTATCCCGTATAGATCTTTGTGTGGATAGTGCTATGCTTGGCCAGATCTCTAATATTATATACAGTATCATACTCGAGGAGCGTCAGACCATTCTCCACTGGTTGTGGAGCTTGCCGCTCGACCTCCGACAAACCTCCTCAGAGTGCCCTGAAAACTTAATGCCTACTGGCTACAGCTGTTCCCCTCACACGACAGTATTGAGAGTCAGATCATTGCATTTTTTTTATGATCATGACTCCTCTTCGAAAATGGGAAACGTTAAAAAAAGTACTTAGGGGGATATTTATTGCTGAAATTCAGGCAGTAAAAAAGAGATCATCTGAACTCCTTTTCCATATGGAGGACCAGGTTAGACAGTTTGAACTAGCATATATTGTTCAGCCAACTGATTCCGCTCGGGAGGCCTGGATGTTGGCCCAGGACTCTCTGGATCGTCTGCGGGCCTCCACTGCACAACGTAAGCGGTTCTTTAATAAAGCTGCATTTTTTGAAGTGGGGGAGAAGACTGGCTGCCTCCTGGCAAATATTGCTCAATCGCAGCATGCCTGTCCGGCCATAGGTGCTATCTGGAATAAACCCGGTAGGATTGTTAATTCACCAGAATTAATTGTGAAAGACTTAACAGACGTCTACGCTTCTCTTTATCAGCCACAAAGGTTGCAGTCCTTAGAGGCCCTTTTTCACTATATTCAGGGAATTTCCCTCCCTACCCTGACAGCAGCCCAGAGGGGGAAATGGGATGCTCTTATTACTCTGGCGGAGTTACAGAGGGCAGCCAGCTCTATTCCTACTTGTAATTCCGTGTACACACAAGCGGAATGTCCGAAAGACAAAAATTCTGACGGACCTAGAAGAGAACAGGTTCTAAATTTTTCAGACGGAACCAATTCCTATCGGGAAAACCACTCGTTTGTATGCTGTTCAGACGTACCAAAAACGATGCATGCTCTGAAGCGAGTACGAGACGGAAGCTAACGGCTACTGGCTATTGAACTTCCGTTTTCTAGTCCTGTCCTACGTGTTGTACGTCACCGCGTTCTGGACGGTCGGAATTTAGTGTGACCGTGTGTATGCAAGACAGCTTGAGCGGAATTCCGTCGGAACTCCGTCGGAAAAACCTTCAGAGTTTTTCTGAACGGGAAAACCGGTCGTGTGTACAGGGCTGGTGATGATGGCATCCCGATGGAAGTTTATGTTAGGTATGGAGAGTTAATCTTACCCCATCTAATAAAGGTGTTTAGACCCCTCTCACACTGGGGCTGCAGCTGCGTTCATGGTAAAGCGGCGATCATTTTAGCGGCGCTTCAGCGCTGTTTAATCTGCACTTTTGCGCTGATTTTCGGCTGCTAGCGAGGCGTTTTTAACCCAAAAAAAGTAGAGGCCATTTCTAATGCTAAAGCGCCTGAAAACTGCCCCAGTGTGAAAGGGGTTTTAATGCCTCACATTTTGATCCATGTCACAAGCTCTGGTGGTACTTTTTTGGCGGCTAGATGGAGGAGTGTAATAGCACAGACGCCGGGCGGTTCTCCGCCCAGCCAAGGACGCCTCCCTCTACCAGTGCACGCCCACGTGACGCCGGTGGGCGTGTGATGGCCCTGCCCTTATAAGCTTCACCCAGGGATGTCAGATTCACTCTGGTGTGTCGTTGCTCACTTCGGTTCACTACATGAATCACCTTGGATCCCTGGACCCTATGAACTGATCACTGTCTAATTAGTAATTAGAATTCACCTCTAGTTTCCACTGCACTGTTATTGCTTTATTCAACCTTTCATGGTGATATATACCATGGTTTATATGGTTTATATCCTTATCACTTTTCACACCTTTCTCTTCAACCTCTTCTGGTGATGCGTTTATATCCTCATCACTTTTCACTTCTTACACCTCGGCTACCACCAATACTTTTTAGTACTTCAATCCCCCTGTTCTTTACCAAGCACAGGACACTTTGCACGTGTCATACTATAACTATATAATTATATATACACACACACACATACCGTATATACTCGAGTATAAGCCGACCCGAATATAAGCCGAGGCACCTAATTTTACCACAAAAAACTGGAGTATTTACTAGAGTATAAGCCTAGGGTGAGAAATGTGCAACTACTGTAAGTGGAAAAGAGGGTCAACAATGCCCATTTGCAGCCTCACTGTGCCCATTTGCAGCCATAGGTCCCCCGAACTTCAAACTTGGTAGTTAAGGGTTCCCAGATGCCCCCTAGCTGCAGCCAAAATTTGGGGTCTCTGGACCCAAAGGGTCCCGAAATGACATTGCTGCAGATGGACACAGTTGACCAAATTTGGGGCCCTGTATCTCGGGGGGCCACTTGGTGATAGTAACCCCACATTTGGTGTGCAAACCTAGTGGAACTAGCACTACAACATATCCAAAGCTGGGGTTCCTAGCACCAAGTGGCCCAGAGATACGGGGCCCCAAATTTGGTTGGGAAAATGTCAAGCACTTTTCTGCAGCAGAGAATGACATTTTCCGAACCGATTTTGGGGCCCCGTATCTTGGGGCCACTTAATGCTAGGAACCCCAGCTTTGGATATGTTGTAGTGCTAGTTCCACTGGGTGTGCACCAGTTCCTAGCACCAAGTGGCCCCGATATACGGGGCCCAAAAGTCGGTTCGGAAAGTGTCATTCTCTGTTGCAGAAAAGTGCTTGACTTGAGTATAAGCTGAGGGGGGCATTTTCAGCACAAAAAAATGTGCTGAAAAACTCGGCTTATACTCGAGTATATATATTTTTTCAGAAGTCCTTCATTGACGGTCTCAGCAATTATGGTCACTCTGACTATTTCAATTTCTTGGACTCTGTCTCCCCTGGATGATTTTCTTGCTGGACAGCAGGCTACTCACACCACCTCAGCTCCCATTTGAGATGCCCCCCTTGGGTGTCCCCGATCCAAATGCCACACTTTTATTACATAGTCAACCTTGTAAGTATGGTAGAGCGTGGGTTTTATACTTGGTTTTATTTTATTTTTTATGATTTTTCTTTTTTCCTTGGGTAGGATCAGACCATGCAGCAACTCCTTATATTATAGTTGAGTGAACTCACGCGCAGGCTCCTGAAGAGTGGATCAATACACAAAATGCATAGAGCTATTGTATGCCGTGTCCCTATGATTCAATTTATATGTGTAAGTATGTATAATTTTTGATATTATTCATCTATAATCATGTGGCAACCCGTCTACATTGTATGTATAGATATACATTTTTATGAATTGTACCAGTTATTATAATGGTATTGGATATACACTTACTCATGATTATGCATTTTTATGTTAATTTATATAATAAACTGAATTCTTTATACCTACCTGCTTCATTCAAAGTCCCAATCCCCTTTACCCTCATTTTTTGACTCATCTGGAATATGCAGTTCAGTTTTGGGCACCAGTTCACAAAAAGGATAATCAGAGAGCTGGAGAAAGTGCAGAGAATGGCAACCAAACTGATAAGAGGCATAGAGGAGCTCAGCTATGAAGAAAGATTAGAGGATCTGAATTTATTCCCTCTTGAGAAGAGGAGATTAAGGGGGGATATGATCAACATGTACAAATATAAAAGGGGTCCATATAGTGAACTTGGTGTTGAGTTATTCACTTTACGGTTAACACAGAGGACAAGGGGGCACTCTTTACACCTAGAGGAAAAAAGACTTTCTCTCCAAATATGGAAAGGTTTATTCACAGTAAGAGCTGTGAAAATGTGCAGCAGACCGCCTCCAGAGGTGGTTCTGGCCAGCTCAGTAGATTGCTTTAAGAAAGGCGTGGATTCTTTCCTAGATGTACATAATATAATGGGTACCGACATTTATAGGTAAAGTTGATCCAGGGAAAATCTGATTTCTGGGGGGATCAGGAAGGAATTTTTTTCCCCTGCTGTAGAAAATTGGATCATGCTTTGCTGGGGTTTTTTGCCTTCCTCTGGATCAACTGTGGGTATAGGATTGTGTATTTGGGATTCTATGATATTTATTCATTTATTTATTTTTATGGTTGAACTAGATGGACTTGTGTCTTTTTTTAACCTGACTAACTATGTAACCATGTAAAGCCGCATGTCAGCTTCATGCACAGATGTCTCCAAAAAATAGTGCAGGAACTACTTTTTCAAATCAATGCAGCACCGCAAAGCCGGCATTGCACTGATTTGAACAGTGAGATTGCCCGCAATAGAGTGCAACTTGTCATGCAATTTGAGCTGTCAAACAGCATGACAAGTCGCTTCAATATGAACAAGGGCTTAGACATCTATCACGCAGGCATTTGCACATAAACAAATCAGATACAGCAGGTACATTTATATGAACTCATAGGACAGATGTTTAACCCCTTTACGCCAACGTAACACATATGCGGCCTCACAGAACTGTGCTTTATCTGGGGGGCCGCATATGTATGTGTTGCTCCCTTTGTGCCGAGAGAGCATCGCACAACATGCTTCCAGCATGCTCCCAGCAAAGAGACTCACCGATCACCAGATACTGAATATTGGCAGGTTATGGTTGGCAAGTGACACTGCATCTGGGCAGGCCGCGGGTGACAAGTGACACACTGCATCGAGTGGCAAGTGACATGCTTCACCTGACGAGTGGCAAGTGACACGCTGCACCTGGCGGGTGGCAAGTGACACGCTGCACCTGGCGGGTGGCAAGTGACACACTGCACCTGGCGGGTGGCAAGTGACATTGGCAAGTGACACGCTGCACCTGGTGACAGGCGACGGTGGCAAGTGACACACTGCACCTGGTGGCAGGTGACGGTGGCAAGTGACACATGCACCTGGTGGCAGGCGACGGTGGCAAGTGACAAGCTGCATATGGTGGCAAGCAACGATTGCAAGCTGCATCTGGTTGCAAGTGACAAGCTCAGGGTTCCCACTGCTTCTACATTATGGTGAGTTTGTGATAATGATAATGACTGAGAGCCTCCCCTTCATGACATTGTCGAAAAGGGGCGGAGCATGGGTGACCTTAAAATGATGCCCCCCCTCCTAAAAAAGTTCTGCGGATGCCCATGTATGTACGGTTTTGCTAACACATTTCAAAATTGCAAAATTCTGCTTAGGCATTTAGATTTGTTTTACCCTTAGATGTGAAGGGGTTAAATTGATTATAAAAATATATAACGGGTTCTATGTATGTGGTTGCAGGGTGCAGTTTTTCACCAACTGTCATTTTCTGTAAAAACAGTATGGCTTAGTTGGAATGTCAGAGTGTCCAATCACTTATAATGTGTGTCCTATGGTTCATTGAACTGAGCATGCTTTGTATTTATGTAGTATACCTTTCATCCAGCTAATTCTTCTATCTCTAGCTATTTCCTTATAAAGCCATTAGCACATTCCTTCTAGAAAGCTCCTATTTTGTAAACATGCCTTTCGCTGTTCATCAGAAAGAACATGTTGTTATCAAGGCCTGTATATAACTTTACATTTATTAAAATGATTGAGATCGGCTGCATTGAATACTACCTGTCATTTTTTAACAAAGTTTACTTGATGGTGAAATCTGGTGGTTTTACAGAGAAAACCATGGGAATGGTAAAAAATGACGTGCGCTTTGTTCTTTTCATTTATTTGTGCTGTTCTTTCCTAACGCCATATCCATAAACAAGTGCTAGCATGCCTCATAGTGCAGATCAATGCATGCTTAACATATTTACTGGTTCATTATGGAGAACACACCTAAACAAAGATGTCAAATATAGGGACATTAAACAGACTTTGACCACTGTGTAATTATTAAGTAATTTATTACTGCTGGGGTATGCAAGACTGATGATGTGCTTGAACAGTTGTAGACAAAGAGCTATGGTCATGGGACTTTGAGTGAGTCACTAAATCAGGTAAAGGTACAGACAGCATATGGAATAAAAATAGATTATACAAAACAAATACAAAATATTCTCAAAGAACATAATGCGATCATAAAAACGAATTCCATAAAAAGCTGACATACATAGAATTGATAAAAAAGATATTCACATATTCAATAGATGCATGATGGCATAGATAAGCAGGTACATGGTAAATCTGGGTAAAAAAAAAAATCAAGCTGTAGTGACAAAAAAGAACTCTACGCGTTTCGAGGATCCATCCTCTCATCAGGAGTACAATGTCAATAGTATCTACAAATATGGATAGTACATAATGAATGTTAATGAAGGGGAAAAAATAAAATAAAAAATTAAAGAATAAAAAGCAAAAGGTCTAACACTGAGGCGAGGGCATGCAAACCCAGCCCTGGGAACAGCCGATAAGCAGGACAAGAGACCATGTTTGAATGATGATGAAGGTGAAAAATGAGAAACAAATAGGAATCCGCACCACTCAATACAACCCCAGATTGTGCCGTCAAATTACGTCACGAGCGGGGTGCACGGGCATGGCGCCGATGCGTGGGTGCACACTGCCTGCCCACACTCCAGACAGTAATGGAGAGGGGAGGTGCTGCCATGCATCGCAACCGCCAGAAAAGACAAGAAATGGACAACCCCCCCACCACTGGGCCATCGGCTGACTGGTTAGCAAAAAAAGGGGGGCGGGGGAGGTTAGAATCAGCAAGCAGAATATGGAATGTGTATATGCAGATTTAACATGTACCTGCTTATCTATGCCATCATGTATCTATTGAATATGTAAATATCTTATTTATCAAATCTATGTATGTCAGCTTTCTATGGAATTCGTTTGTATGATCACATTATGTACTCTGAGAATATTTTTTGTTTGTATAATAAATGTATTTTTATTTCATATACTGTCTGTACCTTTACCTGATTTAGTGACCGGCCTCACTCAAAGTCCCATGACCATAGCTCTTTGTATACTCGCGTATTTACCGGGATGGAGGCCTGTCACTGTGGTTGTGTCTGCTCATACCTTTTTTTGTTGGTGCTTAAACAGTTGTCTGAAATTTCGAACAGTTTTGCATTTAGAGCGTTTTAAACCCAAAATCGAAAATGTAATATATTGCAGCTAACAAAACCTTAGATGTGGTGGCTACATTAGTTTTGTTTTTTTCTCCCCTTTTTTCACCTAGTGATCTGGCCAGTAACACACCTCCTGTATTAGAGTGCCTCCACTCTGGATGAAGGAGAACAGGGGGCACCTTCCGACAGCAGCATTGTTAATCTGGGGGAGGGGGGTGTCAGATGTACTAGTAGATTTATATACATTAACAAATTCAACCCAAACTCCAGTTCACACTGCAGCTACACAAGCAGGTTTTATTTATTTTTGGGGGTGGGGAGGATAAATGTTTTACATGAATAAAACCTGCAGCCCTCTCCTCTCTGACCTGTCACTTGACTCAGAAGCCGGTAGAGGAAGTTTTCTATTCTACTTCCTCCACCGGCATCTGTGTACTAGCGCCGGCACCCACAGCAGGTGCCTCATATCTGTTGATTGGCGACCTGGGTGCTGACATCCTTTTACTGTGAGGATTATGGAGGCAACTTGTCTCCCCGCCTGCCAGACCTCTGTACACAAAGCAGCTCTGATAGGCGAAGTTGCACAGATCAGATGGCAGTGGGCTGAAAAAAAAAGCCAGCTCTACCGTGAATGCACCGATGTAATGCATATGGTGAGAACTGTGGAAGGAAAGGGGGCCAGATGTGCAGTGACACAGCTGTGGAGAGGTTGGGGGTATTGTGCAGAGGTTAAATCTGGGGGGAAGTTGTGTGGAGTTAAGAGAGCTGTGGGGGGAGCTGGGGGTGCAGAGGTGAAAGATGGGGTTTGCAGAGGTTGAGAGCTGTGGATAGGGGTGTGCTGTATATGGGGGTGCAGAAGTGAAATTTGGAGGGGGCAGAGATAAATTATGTAATGATTGGTATGGTGTGCAAGGTGCAATGGTTAGGATTTTGTAACATACCTTGTGCATTGCTGATAGTTAATCAGGACTTCAAAGAGACTTACAAGGTAGCCCCCACCTTTGTATAGAGTATAAAATGTACTTAGGCCCCCAGCCTCAGTCAGAACAATTATATTGAAAGTCACCATGAGCTTACTATATTGTTCTCCCTGCCTATGGCTAAAACTATAGGCTTGAATATTAAATACATCTTTTTGAATGTGGTTCAGCAGTCAAAATGTTATTGGAAACCCCTAAGTTCTGGGATTTCCCTATCAATTGGTCCTTCGCAGCCGGAAATGATAATTCTACAGACATCGCAAAGAAATGGAACACAAGTTGGGAATTCACTTCTGCTGGTGAAGGTAAGCTAACTTTTTGCTTACTGTCACTTCTCCTTGTGCTGTGACTATTTCTGTAAGTTGGTGTCATGTAGAAGTACTCTTTCCAAGAACCTTGACTGTTGAATTTTGTTATTTTTACATTTCTATTTACTTTCCATACTATCTGTACTTATTACTGTCCTTGCAAGTGTGTGTTCTGTGTGAATGGTTTGCCCTATTTCAGGTGCAATGTGTGCTTAGCTAGGATTTCACAATAAGCAGAAGTACTATCTCTCCTATTCTGCAGAGTGCCTATAAACTGATGTGGAAGACTTTAGGGAAGCAGAACTGTCTATACTCTAGAATTTTCTCCTATTGAGATTTTTTTTTGGTTACTGTACTGCACAATTTGTTGGAATATGTGATGCTGTGTGTGTGTCCTGCATGAGTGGCTTGTCTAAGGGAGTGCTTTGTACATTCGTGAACTGTTTTAATCTGTCTGTGTGACCCCATTCAATTTGTGTAACTGAACCCCTATTCAGTTGTGTGCCTGTCATATGTGCTGCCATGTATCTTGCATAAAAGGAGACTGTTTCTATTTAGAAAGGAGTGTATTTTTACATCTTAAATCCAGAGTTAAATCCAGAGTTTCCTTTTTTTAGCAGCTTCTGTGACTAAACCCCCCCGTTCAGTTGTGTGCCTGTCAGTCTGTGTGGCTGATTTGTGCAGTGTATAGTCTGGTATAGATCCTTGGCCGAGATTGGGGGCCAGATATACAGTTCTTGCTATTACTTAGGTTCACTGTGTCTGTGTGATGTGGGGACCTAGGAATAGATGAATTCTTGAGGAAGTCTCACCACCGTGTGAGATGGGGAATTGTACCACCGAGTACACCCCAGATTGGGATCTGTGTGATCCCACCAGGAGCTCCTTTGGGCTGTCTGTGTGACCCCATTCAGTTTGTGTAACTGAACCCCTATTAACAGGAGTGGCCGAGTGCCTCAAGGAATGGAACCAAAGCACACAGGGGTTTTGTACCACTAGAAGGCTAAAACAAATGACAAAAATGTTGAAAAAAGGAAATGAAAGGAACTTATTGTCCTGTATATGAATTTGAACCTAATAATAACATTGCTAAAATAACTGCAAGCACATCATACCCTACCACCCAGCGCACTTATAATGACCTAAGTAGACATATGGATTAGAGCCCATTATAGATGAGTGAACTTATATAAAAAAAATAAAAAAAAAAAGAGAAGGGAAAGTGCAGTTTTATTAGAGAAATATTTTTGTCTACATGGTGTAGTTGGCTAAGTGTGAGAGTTATGTTTGTTGTATATATGTGTGTGAGATCCATGGATTGTTATGTCATTTTAGTTGTATTAATATGCTCAAAGTGCTGTATCAGCAAAACAGTTGATCCAAACCATGACTTTACCTACATGAAGTTTGCGTGTTCTCCCTGTGCCTGCATGGGTTTCCACCGGGTACTCCTGCACTCTGGAGAAATACTGGGAGGTTAATTGGATCCTGTCTAAATTGTCCCTAGTGTATGTATGAATGTGAGTTAGGGACCTTAGGATTGTAAGCTCCTTGAGGGTAGGGACTGATGAATGTGAAATAATAGTAACATAGTATGAATATGGGTGGCATGATGATTTGTTTTGTGTTTGTTATGTATGTTTTAAAGTGATGGGACATTGCCACATGGACAATTACAGGTAACAAGTCAGTGAAATGTTGGTCATTGCAACTTTTAGAAGCAAGAAAAATATTTTCTCTGTAAAGTGTGACCTTTATGACTTAAAAGAACAATTTGATCTATATAATTTAGGTATAAAAAAATTGACTTAAAATTGTAAAATCATGTGCAATGTGTAGTCATTTTGCACTGTGGTCAATATAATATGAAAAAGAAAACATAAAATATTATATTTTCTTATTCTAAAAGAAAAGTTCATCTAAAAACTGTGAGCTGAAAATCGTTAATTTAAATACTTGCTGGGGTGGCTAATCATGTGGTCATTGGAGTCATACCCAATACACTTAATAAAATTTAAAAAAATGATTAAAGTGAAATGTTAAAAGATTAGTGGCGTAGAAAAAAAAATACCCTTTTTCACTGATTATTAAAGTTTAAAAATAAGGAATGGTGTTTTATAGTTTAAAGGAGCAACGAGCCCCCCCCCCCACCCCCCTTTTCTTTGACACGGGTTAAATTGCATGGCTTGTGTGTGTGTGTGTGAACAGCTGTATTGTCATGCAAATTGAGTGAGCTAAGTGAACTGTAAACGAAAAAAAAAAAAAAGAAAGTAAAATACCTCCTAATAATGTATATTTATGTGGGTGTGTGTATTAATGGTAATCTTTGTTTCCATAGAAGAAACAGTTTTTGAAGAAGTTTTCAAATGTGCTCAGTATGGTGAAGTATAACAGTCTTGCAATCAGTAATAACAGTCTTTCTCCCATCACTTGCCTGGGGTTGTGGATAGGGGGCGCAACTAAAATCTGGGGGGCGCAGTCCACTCCAGCACTTTGCAGGGAATTCCTCTCACTTCCTGTTTTGTCTATGGGACAGGAAGTGAAAGGAGATCTTCACAATGGGACACAGATGACAGAAAAATATTTGACAGGGGTTATAAGTCTTCCTTGCTCTCCAAAATGAAACAAAAAAACAATTTTGCCTTTAGTTTCACTCAGGGCTTTTTTTCAGCTGGAACTTGGTGGAACCACCTCTGGCTCAGGTCCTTGGCTCCCTGTTCACCACAATTATTTGAAAACACAAAAGTTTGGCTTCTATGCTTACAAGTGACAGCTTGTTCAGCAACAGCTCCCACAAATCAGATCTCCTAAGTGGCTCCCACTGAGTGAAGGATGGAGACAAGGGAGATGCAGGTACCTGGGGTGCAGTGCAAATGCCAACATCACCACTGGATGATCCCCCCGCAAGTGAGAGAGGTGGAGCCAAGTACAGTAAGCAGGGAGGTACTAGAGCCGGCTGGGTGCTTCAGCTTAATACAGAAATAAAAATAAAACATGTGGAAGATGGTGGAGCTTTTAAGGAGATCGGGAGAAGATATGGAAGAAGGCTGAATTCTGCACTCTTTGTGTAGCACACCCTTGAACCCTGCACTATTTATGTAGCACATCCTGAACTCTGCACTCTGTACATAATGCACTCCTGGTATTTAATGACCATGTTAAGACCCTCCCACTGTTGTGAAATTTGATCACACCCACTATTTGATGCGGTTTGGAGGGTGTGTGTAAGGGGTGGGGGGGGGGTGATGATTGAGTTCCTGTACCTTTTTTCAGAGAAAAAAAGCCCTCGTTTCACTCAACAAAAGTCCCTTGTATTGCTCTCAGCCTACTCCAAATTCCTTTTTTTTCCCCTGCTGTGACCTGACTTCCTGTTAGAGGGTGGCTACATTCATTCATTCTCCATGGTCTACAGAAACCGTGCATAGAGAAGTGCACAGGGGAAGGGGGTGAGGATGAGGTTTAGGAGCTCACAGAGGACAATACAAGGAGGCAGAAAACTACAGTATTGCCCTGTACACATGGGCGGACTTTTCAAACCAAAGTCCGACGGATTCGTAGGTGATGACGTACGACCGGACTAAAATAAGGAAGTTGATAACCAGTAGCCAATAGCTGCCCTAGTGTCGGTTTTCGTACGTCGAACTAGCATACAGACGAGCAGATTTTTCGACCGGACTCGAGTCCGTCGGACAAATTTGAAACATGTTCCAAATCTAAAGTCCGTCAGATTTTCGACCGAAAAAGTCCGCTGCAGGTCCGATGGAGCCCACACACGGTCGGATTGTCCGCCGGATTCGGTCTGTCGGAACAGTCCGGTCGAAAAGTCCAGTCAAAAAGTCTGCTCATGTGTACGTGGCATAAGAAACATTTCATGAAAAATACATTACAGGGCCGTTACGTAGTATGTATATGGATTATATTTGGCGAATAAGGATATTGTTTAGCCACTTGACGACCGCCTCACGCCGATGTACGTCGGCAAGGTGGCACGGACAGGCAAAATCACGTACATGTACGTGATTTGCCTTCCGCGGGTGGGGGGTCCGATCGGACCCCCCCCCGGTGCCCGAGGCGGTCGTCTTTTGTCCAGCGGAGATCAGAGGTGAGGGGGAGACCATCCGTTCGTGGCCCCCCCCTCGCGATCGCCGCCGGCCAATCGAATCATTCCTTTGCTGCTGTATGCTAAACAGCAGCAAAGGAAATGATGTCATCTCTCCTCGGCTCGCTAATTTCCGTTCCGGGCCAAGGAGAGAAGACAGGTATGTGAGTGCACAACACACTACACACTCAGTAGAACATGCCAGGCACACTAAACACCCCGATCCCCCCCCCCCCCCCCCCCCGATCACCCCCCCCCCCCCCCCCCCGTCACAAACTGACACCAGCAGTTTTTTTTTGTTTTTTTTTCTGATTACTGCATAGTGTCAGTTTGTGACAGTTACAGTGTTGGGACAGTTACTGTTACCCCCCTTTAGGTCTAGGGTACCCCCCTAACCCCCCCTAATAAAGTTTTAACCCCTTGATCACCCCCTGCCACCAGTGTCACTAAGCGATCATTTTTCTGATCGCTGTATTAGTGTCGCTGGTGACGCTAGTTAGGGAGGTAAATATTTAGGTTCGCCGTCAGCGTTTTATAGCGTCAGGGACCCCCATATACTACCTAATAAATGTTTTAACCCCTTGCTTACCCCCTAGTTAACCCTTTCACCACTGATCACCGTATAAGTGTTACGGGTGACGCTGGTTAGTTCGTTTATTTTTTATAGTGTCAGGGCACCCGCCGTTTATTACCGAATAAAGGTTTAGCCCCCTGATCGCCCGGCGGTGATATGCGTCGCCCCAGGCAGAGTCAGATTAGCGCCAGTACCGCTAACACCCACGCACGCAGCATACACCTCCCTTAGTGGTATAGTATCTGAACGCATCAATATCTGATCCGATCAGATCTATACTAGCGTCCCCAGCAGTTTAGGGTTCCCAAAAACGCAGTGTTAGCGGAATCAGCCCAGATACCTGCTAGCACCTGCGTTTTGCCCCTCCGCCCAGCCCACCCAAGTGCAGTATCGATCGATCACTGTCACTTACAAAAGACTAAACGCATAACTGCAGCGTTCGCAGAGTCAGGCCTGATCCCTGCGATCGCTAACAGTTTTTTTGGTAGTATTTTGGTGAACTGGCAAGCACCAGCCCCAGGCAGTGTCAGGTTAGCGCCAGTACCGCTAACCCCCATGCACGCAGAATACGCCTCCCTTAGTTAATATCTGATCCGATCAGATCTATACTAGCGTCCCCAGCAGTTTAGGGTTCCCAAAAACGCAGTGTTAGCGGGATCAGCCCAGATACCTGCTAGCACCTGCATTTTGCCCCTCCGCCCGGCCCAGCCCAGCCCACCCAAGTGCAGTATCGATCGATCACTGTCACTTACAAAAGACTAAAACGCATAACTGCAGCGTTCGCAGAGTCAGGCCTGATCCCTGCGATCGCCAACAGATTTTTTGGTAGCGCTTTGGTGAACTGGCAAGCGCCAGCGGCCTAGTACACCCCGGTCGTAGTCAAACCAGCACTGCAGTAACACTTGGTGACGTGGCGAGTCCCATAAGTGCAGTTCAAGCTGGTGAGGTGGCAAGCACAAGCAGTGTCCTGCTGCCACCAAAAAGACAAACACAGGCCCGTCGTGCCCATAGTGCCCTTCCTGCTGCATTCGCCAATCCCAATTGGGAACCCACCGCTTCTGCAGCGCCCGTACTTCCCCCATTCACATCCCCAACCAAATGCAGTCGGCTGCATGAGAGGCATTTTCTTTATGTCCTCCCGAGTACCCCTACCCAGCGAACCCCCCAAAAAAGATGTTGTGTCTGCAGCAAGCGCGGATATAGGTGTGACACCCGCTATTGTTGTCCCTCCTGTCCTGACAATCCTGGTCTTTGCATTGGTGAATGTTTTGAACGCTACTATGCACTAGTTGAGTATTAGCGTAGGATACAGCATTCCACAGACTAGGCGCACTTTCACAGGGTCTCCCAAGATGCCATCGCATTTTGAGAGACCCGAACCTGGAACCGGTTACCGTTATAAAAGTTAGTTACAAAAAAAGTGTAAAAAAAAATATATATAAAATAAAAAAAAATAGTTGTCGTTTTATTGTTCTCTCTCTCTCTATTCTCTCTATTGTTCTGCTCTTTTTTACTGTATTCTATTCTGCAATGTTTTATTGTTATTATGTTTTATCATGTTTGCTTTTCAGGTATGCAATATTTTGTACTTTACCGTTTACTGTGCTTTATTGTTAACCATTTTTTTGTCTTCAGGTACGCCATTCACAACTTTGAGTGGTTATACCAGAATGATGCCTGCAGGTTTAGGTATCACCTTGGTATCATTCTTTTCAGCCAGCGGTCGGCTTTCATGTAAAAGCAATCCTAGTGGCTAATTAGCCTCTAGACTGCTTTTACAAGCAGTGGGAGAGAATGCCCCTCCCCCACCGTCTTCCGTGTTTTTCTCTGGCTCTCCTGTCTCAACAGGGAACCTGAAAATGCAGCCGGTGATTCAGCCAGCTGACCATAGAGCTGATCAGAGACCAGAGTGGCTCCAAACATCTCTATGGCCTAAGAAACCGGAAGCTACGAGCATTTTATGACTTAGATTTCGCCGGATGTAAATAGCGCCATTGGGAAATTGGGGAAGCATTTTATCACACCGATCTTGGTGTGGTCAGATGCTTTGAGGGCAGAGGAGAGATCTAGGGTCTAATAGACCCCAATTTTTTCAAAAAAGAGTACCTGTCACTACCTATTGCTATCATAGGGGATATTTACATTCCCCAAGATAACAATAAAAATTATTAAAAAAAAATAAAAATGAAAGGAACAGTTTAAAAATAAGATAAAAAAGCAAAAAAATAATAAAGAAAAAAAAAAGCACCCCTGTCGCCCCCTGCTCTCGCGCTAAGGCGAACGCAAGCGGCGGTCTGTCGTCAAACGTAAACAGCAATTGCACCATGCATGTGAGGTATCACCGCGAAGGTTAGATCGAGGGCAGTAATTTTTGCAGTAGACCTCCTCTGTAAATCTAAAGTGGTAACCTGTAAAGGCTTTTAAAGGCTTTTAAAAATGTATTTATTTTGTTGCCACTGCACGTTTGTGCGCAATTGTAAAGCATGTCATGTTTGGTATCCATGTACTCGGCCTAAGATCATCTTTTTTATTTCATCAAACATTTGGGCAATATAGTGTGTTTTAGTGCATTAAAATTTAAAAAAGTGTGTTTTTTCCCCAAAAAATGCGTTTGAAAAATCGCTGCGCAAATACTGTGTGAAAAAAAAAAATGAAACACCCACCATTTTAATCTGTAGGGCATTTGCTTTAAAAAAATATATAATGTTTGGGGGTTCAAAGTAATTTTCTTGCAAAAAAAGAAAAACTTTTTCATGTAAACAATAAGTGTCAGAAAGGGCTTTGTCTTCAAGTGGTTAGAAGAGTGGGTGATGTGTGACATAAGCTTCTAAATGTTGTGCATAAAATGCCAGGACAGTTCAAAACCCCCCCAAATGACCCCATTTTGGAAAGTAGACACCCCAAGCTATTTGCTGAGAGGCATGTCGAGTCCATGGAATATTTTATATTGCGACACAAGTTGCGGGAAAGAGAGAATTTTTTTTTTTTTTTGCACAAAATTGTCACTAAATGATATATTGCTCAAACATGCCATGGGAATATGTGAAATTACACCCCAAAATACATTCTGCTGCTTCTCCTGAGTACGGGGATACCACATGTGTGAGACTTTTTGGGAGCCTAGCCGCGTACGGAACCCCGAAAACCAAGCACCGCCTTCAGGCTTTCTAAGGGCGTGAATTTTTGATTTCTCTCTTGACTGCTTATCACAGTTTCGGAGACCATGGAATGCCCAGGTGGCACAAAACCCCCCCAATGACCCCATTTTGGAAAGTAGACACCCAAAGCTATTTGCTGAGAGGTATAGTGAGTATTTTGCAGACCTCACTTTTTGTCACAAAGTTTTGAAAATTGAAAAAAGAAAAAAAAAAAAGTTTTTTCTTGTCTTTCTTCATTTTCAAAAACAAATGAGAGCTGCAAAATACTCACCATACTTCTCAGCAAATAGCTTGGGGTGTCTACTTTCCAAAATGGGGTCATTTGGGGTGGTTTTGTGCCACCTGGGCATTCCATGGCTTCCGAAACTGTGATAGGCAGTGAAGAGTGAAATCAAAAATTTTCACCCTTAGAAATCCTGAAGGCGGTGATTGGTTTTCGGGGTCCCGTGCACGGCTAGGCTCCCAAAAAGTCCCACACATGTGGTATCCCCGTACTCAGGAGAAGTAGCTAAATGTATTTTGGGGTGCAATTCCACATATGCCCATGGCCTGTGTGAGCAATATATCATTTAGTGACAACTTTGTGCAAAAAAAAAAAAAAAAAATGTGTCACTTTCCCGCAACTTGTGTCAAAATATAAAATATTCCATGGACTCAATATGCCTCTCTGGAAATAGCTTGGGGTGTCTACTTTCCAAAATGGGGTCATTTGGGGGGGAGTTTGTGCCACCTGGGCATTCCATGGCCTCCGAAACTGTGATAGGCAGTAAAGAGTGAAATCATAAATTTACACCCTTAGAAATCCTGAAGGCGGTGATTGGTTTTCGGGGCCCCGTACGCGGCTAGGCTCCCAAAAAGTCCCACACATGTGGTATCCTCATATTCAGGAGAAGCAGCAGAATGTATTTTGGGGTGCAATTCCACATAGGCCCATGGCCTGTGTGAGCAATATATATTTTGGTGACAACTTTTTGTAAATATTTTTTTTTTTTTGTCATTGTTCAATCACTTGGGACAAAAAAAATAAATATTCAATGGGTTCAACATGCCTCTCAGCAATTTCCTTGGGGTGTCTACTTTCCAAAATGGGGTCATTTGGGGGGGTTTTGTACTGCCCTGCCATTTTAGCACCTCAAGAAATGACATAGGCAGTCATAAACTAAAAGCTGTGTAAATTACAGAAAATGTACCCTAGTTTGTAGACGCTATAACTTTTGCGTAAACCAATAAATATACGCTTATTGACATTTTTTTTACCAAAGACATGTGGCCGAATACATTTTGGCCTAAATGTATGACTAAAATTGAGTTTATTGGATTTTTTTTATAACAAATGTAGAAAATATCATTTTTTTTTCCAAATTTTCGGTCTTTTTCCATTTATAGCGCAAAAAATAAAACCCGCAGAGGTGATCAAATACCATCAAAAGAAAGCTCTATTTGTGGGAAGAAAAGGACGCAAATTTCGTTTGGGTACAGCATTGCATGACCGCGCAATTAGCAGTTAAAGCGACGCAGTGCCAAATTGGAAAAAGACCTCTGGTCCTTAGGCAGCATAATGGTTTCGGGGCTCAAGTGGTTAGTGTCCCTTTAATGGGATGCAGTTCAAAAAACACCCAATTGAATTTCTAAGCACCATGCACCAAATAGATCCTGATAAAGGGGGATTTCACACCTGAAGATCGTTTTGGTCTCTACCCCAATAAGGCCTCATTCAGACAGGCGTTGACACCCAGAGCCCCTTGTTTAGGCGGCTTTGACTGCCAAGTGATGTGTGCAGGCACCACATTCATGGCTAATGGGACGCAGCAGCTGCACAGATACAGACACTCATCTCGATTTCAAAGCTGTGCGGGTGGGGTTGAGCAACTCTGAACACACACAATCTTATCTGTTCTAGCATACCCGTGCTGTGACTCAGCATGGGATCACTAAGAAAATACAAAAAAAAAAATACGTATAAAATAACTTACTCCATAGTGAGCACCTTTAATCAGTATAAGATGAGTAGATTCTCTTAGAAAATCTCTCCTGGATCTCAATGCTGATGATGATGCCGAGATTGTAAACACAGCAAACAACACTGAACACAATACTGTAACAAGTTGCGTTTATCAATTAAAAAGAAAATATAAAAAGCCACAAAAATGTTATTGATGCTGCTGCGATAAAACATTTTAGCACGACTGGAGTCATTAAAGGGTTATGCCAAAACGTAAATGCAGTATCGTAACAAAAAACAAAAAAATGTCCACGACATCCAATAAAATGTAAAACAGATTTTAAATTCCATAAAAGTTACTTACCAGAAGGACACAACAAACAGCACCATCATTAACGTAGCTCCTATCACATACTGTCTGGATGGCAGCATTTTCTTCTTACAGTTGACAAATGACAATGACTTCCTGGGAAAGCTCCAGCTATTTTCCTTCCAACAATGAGAGAACAACCTAGAAATTCAAGTGATCTATTTTATAAGAGGCAGCAGAAAATAGATGTAAAGGGGAGTGTCCTAACCAATATATATAATTGGTAATGTACAGTATATAATGTGTAAAATGCAACAAAAATGTCCTCTCATGGTGTCCTCTCTCAGACTGAATTCAGGAGCAGCCTGGCAGGCAGTATGAAGGGAGTGAACCTTTTGTATGTGTTCCTCCTCCGTCTCTCACATTACAAGCACAGAGCACCAAGCTGCTACACAGGAAAAAACAAAATACGACCCCTAGAAATGTTCATATTGTTAATCCTAGAGTCATGGAGGCATTGAAAACTTTATGGAGAATAAATATATTTAATAATACTACAAACATAAATCCCCCTTATCCATATGAGGAATTAGGAAGAAATATAATTAAAGTGACTGTAAAAAAAAAAACATTCAGTTTAAAATATATCTAAAAAAACTAGAATATCATTATAAAGTTAATTTATTTCAGTAATTCAATTGAAAAAGTGAAACTCATAGATAGATAGATAGATAGATAGATAGATAGATAGATAGATAGATAGATAGATAGATAGATAGATAGATATATCTATATAGATATATAGATATATGTAATATTTTTATTTTTTGACACAGAGTTATATATTTATTATATATATTTAGTTATATGTATTATTATATATATATATAATTATTACACACAGAGTTATATATTTCAAGCATTTCTTTCTTTTCATTTTGATGATTATTGCTTACAGCTAGTGAAAACCCAAAATTCTGTATCTCAGAAAATTAGAATATTGTGAAAAAGAAGTTCAATATTGTAGACTCATGGAGTCACACTCTTATCAGTCAATTAACTCAAAACACCTCTAATGCCCTGTACACACGGTCGGATTTTCCGACAGAAAATGTGTGCTAGGACCTTGTTGTCGGAAATTCCGACCGTGTGTGGGCTCCATCACACATTTTCCATCGGAATTAACGACACACAAAGTTTGAGAGCTTGCATGCTCAGAATAAATTAAGAGATGAAAGCTATTGGCTAGACATGTGCATTCGTTTTCGTCCGAATGCATTTTCGTCCGAATTTTAGGTATTTTCGTTATCGTTTTACCAAACGATAACGAAAGTGCAGAGTCCGAAAAACGAAAGATCCGACATAAACAAATGCTTTACTTTCGTTTTCGTTGCTACAACAGTTCGGTATAGATAGGAGATTCGACATGATGATGACAATAACAATCTGTGTCCATCAAACCTGTGGTCGAATGTGCCTAACCTTAGCTCTATTAGTCCAAGATTATTCTACATAGAGAGAAAAGATTCGACGTAGAGAGAGAAGATTCGACGTAGGGGAGGAAAGATTCGACGTAGGGGAGGAAAGATTCGACGTAGGGGAGGAAAGATTCGACGTAGGGGAGGAAAGATTCGACGTAGGGGAGGAAAGATTCGACGTAGGGGAGGAAAGATTCGACGTAGGGGAGAAAAGATTCGACGTAGGGGAGAAAAGATAAATAAAAATAATGATGATGATGAATGTTATTGGCTGATTGTAACCAAAGAGGTGGAGCAGTAAAATAGCTAGAACTAAGTACACACGTACTTTGGCTTATGGTGTCTGTTGAAAGTTCTAAGAAGATTCGACGGAGCAGGTAAACTATACGGCATTGTACAGTTTAGCTGCTCCGTGGAATCTTCTTTGAACATTCGACAGACACCATAAGCCTTCAATGACAGATTCGACCTTAATTTGGATTTTCGGACGAATGCAATTTTTAACGAAAAACGAAATAAATAAAAACGAATTTCGGGAGTAACTAAATAAATTTATTTTTCAGACGAAAACGAAATTCCGAAACTAAATATTTCAGTGTGCACATGTCTACTATTGGCTACTGCCCCGTTTATAGTCCCGACGTACGTGTTTTACATCACCGCGTTCAGAACGATTGGATTTTCCGACAACTTTGTGTGACCGTGTGTATGCAAGACAAGTTTGAGCCAACATCTGTTGGAAAAAATCCATGGATTTTGTTGTCGGAATGTCTGATCAATGTCCGACCGTGTGTACAGGGCATTAAGGTTTCCTAAACCTTTATGGTCTCTCAGTCTGGTTCAGTACGCAATGATAGGGGAGACTGCTGACTTGACAGTTGTCTAGAGAACAGTCGTTGACCCCCTCCACAAAGAAGGTAAGTCACAAAAGGTCATTGCTAAAGAAGCTGGCTGTTCACAGAGTGCTGTATCCAAGCATATTAATGGAAAATTGAATGGAAGGAAAAAGTGTGGTAGAAAAAGGTGCACAAACAGCATCCTTGAGAGGATTGTGAAGCAAGGGCCATTCAAGAATTTGGGGGTGACAGTGCTTTAAGAGCCAAAACACACAGACATATCCAGGACATGGGCTACAAATGTGCCAAGCCACTCCTGAATCAAAGAGAATGTCCGAAGCGTCTTACCTGGGCTAAGGAGAAAAAGGACTGGACTTTTGCTCAGTGGTCCAAAGTCCTCCTTTCGGATGAAAGTAAATTTTACATTTTATTTGTAAATGAAGGTTCCAGAGTCTGGAGGAAGAGTGGAGAGGCACGGAATCCAAGTTGCATGAGGTCCAGTGTGAGATTTCAACAGTCAGTGATGATTTGGGGAGCCATGTCATCTGCTGGTGTTGGTCCACTGTGTTTTATCAAGTCCAAAGTCAGAGCAGCCCTCTCCCAGAACATTCTAAAGCACTTAATGCTTCCCTCTGCTGACCAGCTTTATGGAGATGCTAATGTAATTTTCCAGCAGGACTTGGCAGCTGCCCACACTGTCAAAAGTACCAATACCTGGTTTAATGATAATGGTATCACTGTGCTTAATTGGCCAGCAAACTCACCTGACCTAAACCCCATAGAAAATCTGTGGGGTATTGTGAAGAGGAAGATGAGAGACACCAGACCCAACAATGCAGATGAGCTGAAGGCCACTATCAAAGTAACCTAGGCTTCCATAACACCTCAGCAGTGCCACAGGCTGATCACCTCCATGCCACACCGCATTAATGCAGTAATTCATGCAAATGGAGCCCCGACCAAGTATTGAGTGCATACTATAATGTACATGGACATACCGTATTTATCGGCGTATAACACGCACTTTTTTCCGCTTAAAATCAGGGGAAAATCGTGGATGCGTGTTATACGCCGATCCCCGCTGATTGTGAGCGGAGCGGAGCAAGCGCCGCCGACATACACAAAGCCGAGTGTACTCAGCTAGTCTCGGCTCCGCTCACAGTCCCGCCCAGTCCCGCCATTGGACCTGTGTTATGTCCATCATAGGGGCGGGACCGGGACTGCGAGAGGAGCCGAGAATAGCCGTGACTAGACGAGTACACTCGGCTTTGTGTATGTCGGCGTCGGCTCACGATCAGCTGGAGATTTTCGGAATCTCCTCAGCGCCTGTGCACTACAGAGTGGACACAGCCGATGATCAGCGCCAATTTTAAATACCTGTAGCTGCAAAGGCTGCAAAGGCTGCAAAGGCTGCAATGACACAAGGCTGCAAAGGCTGCAATGACACAGGGCTGCAAAGGCTGCAATGACACAGGGCTGCAAAGGCTGCAATGACATAAGGCTGCAAAGGCTGCAAAGGCTGCAATGACACAAGGCTGCAAAGACACTGGGCAAGGCTGCAGATGGACACTAAGGCTGCATTAATGGGTATTTAAATGTAAGTTTTTTTCCTTAACCACTTGCCGACCGCCGCACACAGATGTACGTCGACAGGGCGGCACGGGCAGGCAAAAGGGCTTACCTGTACGTCCCTGCCTGCCCGCGGGTGGGGGGTCCGATCGGACCCCCCCCCGGTGCCTGCGACGGTCGGCAAATGTCCCCCGGCGATCGGTGGTGAGGGGGAGGCCATCCATTCGTGGCCCCCCCCTCGCGATCGCTCCCAGCCAATGGGATCATTTCCCTGCCTCTGTATTGTACACAGAGGCAGAGGAAATGATGTCATCTCTCCTCGGCTCGGTATTTTCCGTTCCGGGCCGAGGAGAGAAGACTGGAATGTGAGTGCACAACACACACACACACAGTAGAACATGCCAGGCACACAAAACACCCCGATCCCCCCCCCGATCGCCCCCCGATCCCCCCCCAATCACCCCCCCCCCTGTCACAAACTGACACAAAGCAGGTTTTTTTTTTTTTTTTTTTTTTTTTCTGATTACTGTATTGGTGTCAGTTTGTGACAGTTAGTGTGTTAGGGCAGTGAATGTTAGGCCCCCTTTAGGTCTAGGGTACCCTCCTAACCCCCCCTAATAAAGTTTTAACCCCTTGATCACCCTCCGTCACCAGTGTCACTAAGCGATCATTTTTCTGATCGCTGTATTAGTGTCGCTGGTGACGCTAGTTAGGGACATAAATATTTAGGTTCGCCGTCAGCGTTTTATAGCGACAGGGACCCCCATATACTATCTAATAAATGTTTTAACCCCTTGATTGCCCCCTAGTTAACCCTTTCACCACTGATCACCGTATAACTGTTACGGGTGACGCTGGTTATTTCTATTATTTTTTATAGTGTCAGGGCACCCGCCGTTTATTACCGAATAAAGGTTTAGCCCCCTGATCGCCCGGCGGTGATATGCGTCGCCCCAGGCAGCGTCAGATTAGCGCCAGTACCGCTAACACCCACGCACGCAGCATACACCTCCCTTAGTGGTATAGTATCTGAACGCATCAATATCTGATCCAATCAGATCTATACTAGCGTCCCCAGCAGTTTAGGGTTCCCGAAAACGCAGTGTTAGCGGGATCAGCCCAGATACCTGCTAGCACCTGCGTTTTGCCCCTCCGCCCGGCCCAGCCCAGCCCAGCCCACCCAAGTGCAGTATCGATCGATCACTGTCACTTACAAAACACTAAGCGCATAACTGCAGCGTACGCAGAGTCAGGCCTGATCCCTGCGATCGCTAACAGTTTTTTTGGTAGCGTTTTGGTGAACTGGCAAGCACCAGCCCCAGGCAGCGTCAGGTTAGCGCCAGTAGCGCTAACACCTACGCACGCACCGTACACCTCCCTTAGTGGTATAGTATCTGAACGGATCAATATCTGATCCGATCAGATCTATACTAGTGTCCCCAGCAGTTTAGGGTTCCCAAACACGCAGTGTTAGCGGGATCAGCCCAGATACCTGCTAGCACCTGCGTTTTTCCCGTCCGCCCGGCCCAGCCCACCCAAGTGCAGTATCAATCGATCACTGTCACTTACAAAACACTAAACGCATAACTGCAGCGTTCGCAGAGTCACGCCTGATCCCTGCGATCACTAACAGTTTTTTTGGTAGCGTTTTGGTGAACTGGCAAGCACCAGCCCCAGGCAGCGTCAGATTAGCGCCAGTACCGCTAACACCCACGCACGCAGCATACGCCTCCCTTAGTGGTATAGTATCTGAACGGATCAATATCTGATCCGATCAGATCTATACTAGCGTCCCCAGCAGTTTAGGGTTCCCACAAACGCAGTGTTAGCGGGATCAGCCCAGATACCTGCTAGCACCTGCGTTTTGCCCCTCCGCCCGGCCCAGCCCAGCCCAGCCCACCCAAGTGCAGTATCGATCGATCACTGTCACTTACAGAACACTAAACGCATAACTGCAGCGTTCGCAGAGTCAGGCCTGATCCCTGCGATCGCTAACAGATTTTTTGGTAGCGTTTTGGTGAACTGGCAAGCGCCAGCGGCCTAGTACACCCCGGTCGTAGTCAAACCAGCACTGCAGTAACACTTGGTGACGTGGCGAGTCCCATAAGTGCAGTTCAAGCTGGTGAGGTGGCAAGCACAAGTAGTGTCCCGCTGCCACCAAAAAGACAAACACAGGCCCGTCGTGCCCATAGTGCCCTTCCTGCTGCATTCGCCAATCCTAATTGGGAACCCACCGCTTCTGCAGCGCCCGTACTTCCCCCATTCACATCCCCAACCAAATGCAGTCGGCTGCATGAGAGGCATTTTCTTTATGTCCTCCCGAGTACCCCTACCCAACGAACCCCCCCAAAAAAGATGTTGTGTCTGCAGCAAGCGCGGATATAGGCGTGACACCCGCTATTATTGTCCCTCCTGTCCTGACAATCCTGGTCTTTGCATTGGTGAATGTTTTGAACGCTACCATTCACTAGTTGACTATTAGCGTAGGGTACAGCATTCCACAGACTAGGCACACTTTCACAGGGTCTCCCAAGATGCCATCGCATTTTGAGAGACCCGAACCTGGAACCGGGTACAGTTATAAAAGTTAGTTACAAAAAAAGAAAAAAAAAAAAACACATACAAAAATATAAAATAAAAAAAAAATAGTTGTCGTTTTATTGTTCTTTCTCTCTCTATTCTCTCTCTCTATTGTTCTGCTCTTTTTTACTGTATTCTATTCTGCAATGTTTTATTGTTATTATGTTTTATCATGTTTGTTTTTCAGGTATGCAATTTTTTATACTTTACCGTTTACTGTGCTTTATTGTTAACCATTTTTTTGTCTTCAGGTACGCCATTCACGACTTTGAATGGTTATACCAGAATGATGCCTGCAGGTTTAGGTATCATCTTGGTATCATTCTTTTCAGCCAGCGGTCGGCTTTCATGTAAAAGCAATCCTAGCGGCTAATTAGCCTCTAGACTGCTTTTACAAGCAGTGGGAGGGAATGCCCCCCCCCCCCACCGTCTTCTGTGTTTTTCTCTGGCTCTCCTGTCTCAACAGGGAACCTGAAAATGCAGCCGGTGATTCAGCCAGCTGACCATAGAGCTGATCAGAGACCAGAGTGGCTCCAAACATCTCTATGGCCTAAGAAACCGGAAGCTACGAGCATTTTATGACTTAGATTTCGCCGGATGTAAATAGCGCCATTGGGAAATTGGGAAAGCATTTTATCACACCGATCTTGGTGTGGTCAGATGCTTTGAGGGCAGAGGAGAAATCTAGGGTCTAATAGACCCCAATTTTTGCAAAAAAGAGTACCTGTCACTACCTATTGCTATGATAGGGGATATTTACATTCCCTGAGATAACAATAAAAATGATTTAAAAAAAAAATGAAAGGAACAGTTTAAAAATAAGATAAAAAAATAATAATAATAAAGAAAAAAAAAAAAAAAAAAAAAAAAAAAAGCACCCCTGTCCCCCCTGCTCTCGCGCTAAGGCGAACGCAAGTGTCGGTCTGGCGTCAAATGTAAACAGCAATTGCACCATGCATGTGAGGTATCGCCGCGAAGGTCAGATCGAGGGCAGTAAGTTTAGCAGTAGACCTCCTCTGTAAATCTAAAGTGGTAACCTGTAAAGGCTTTTAAAGGCTTTTAAAAATGTATTTAGTTTGTCGCCACTGCACGTTTGTGCGCAATTTTAAAGCATGTCATGTTTGGTATCCATGTACTCGGCCTAAGATCATCTTTTTTATTTCATCAAACATTTGGGCAATATAGTGTGTTTTAGTGCATTAAAATGTAAAAAAGTGTGTTTTTTCCCCAAAAAATGCGTTTGAAAAATTGCGGCGCAAATACTGTGTGAAAAAAAAAAATGAAACACCCACCATTTTAATCTGTAGGGCATTTGCTTTAAAAAAAATATATAATGTTTGGGGGTTCAAAGTAATTTTCTTGCAAAAAAAAATTATTTTTTTATGTAAACAATAAGTGTCAGAAAGGGCTTTGTCTTCAAGTGGTTAGAAGAGTGGGTGATGTGTGACATAAGCTTCTAGATGTTGTGCATAAAATGCCAGGACAGTTCAAAACCCCCCCAAATGACCCCATTTTGGAAAGTAGACACCCCAAGCTATTTGCTGAGAGTCATGTTGAGTCCATGGAATAATTTATATTGTGACACAAGTTGCGGGAAAGAGACAATTTTTTATTTTTTTTATTTTTTTTTGCGCAAAGTTGTCACTAAATGATATATTGCTCAAACATGCCATGGGAATATGTGAAATTACACCCCAAAATACATTCTGTTGCTTCTCCTGAGTACGGGGATACCACATGTGTGAGACTTTTTGGGAGCCTAGCCGCGTACGGGACCCCGAAAACCAAGCACCGCCTTCAGGCTTTCTAAGGCCGTAAATTTTTGATTTCACTCTTCACTGCCTATCACAGTTTCGGAGGCCATGGAATGCCCAGGTGGCAAAAAAAACCCCCAAATGACCCCATTTTGGAAAGTAGACACCCCAAGCTATTTGATGAGAGGTATAGTGAGTATTTTGCAGACCTCACTTTTTGTCACAAAGTTTTGAAAATTGAAAAAAGAAAAAAAAAATTTTTTTTTCTCGTCTTTCTTTATTTTCAAAAACAAATGAGAGCTGCAAAATACTCACCATGCCTCTCAGCAAATAGCTTGGGGTGTCTACTTTCCAAAATGGGGTCATTTGGGGGGGGGTTTGTGCCACCTGGGCATTCCATGGCCTCCGAAACTGTGATAGGCAGTGAGGAGTAAAATCAAAAATGTACGCCCTTAGAATTCCTGAAGGCAGTGATTGGTTTTCGGGGTCCCGTACGCGGCTAGGCTCCCAAAAAGTCCCACACATGTGGTATCCCCATACTCAGGAGAAGCAGCTAAATGTATTTTGGGGTGCAATTCCACATATGCCCATGGCCTGTGTGAGCAATATATCATTTAGTGACAACTTTGTGCAAAAAAAAAAAAAAAAAAAAAAAAATTCTCACTTTCCCGCAACTTGTGTCAAAATATAAAACATTCCATGGACTCAACATGCCTCAAAGCAAATAGCTTGGGGTGTCTACTTTCCAAAATGGGGTAATTTGGGGGGGTTTTATGTCATCTGGGCATTTTATGGCCTTCAAAACTGTGATAGGTAGTGAGGAGTAAAATCAAAAATGTACGCCCTTAGAAATCCTGAAGGCAGTGATTGGTTTTCGGGGCCCCGTACGCGGCTAGGCTCCCAAAAAGTCCCACACATGTGGTATCCCCGTACTCAGGAGAAGCAGCTAAATGTATTTTGGGGTGCAATTCCACATATGCCCATGGCCTGTGTGAGAAATATATCATTTAGTGACAACTTTTTGTAATTTTTTTTTTTTTTTTTTTTTTTTGTCATTATTCAATCACTTGGGACAAAAAAAATGAATATTCAATGGGCTCAACATGCCTCTCAGCAAATTCCTTGGGGTGTCTACTTTCCAAAATGGGGTCATTTGTGGGGGTTTTGTACTGCCCTGCCATTTTAGCACCTCAAGAAACGACATAGGCAGTCATAAATTAAAGGCTGTGTAAATTCCAGAAAATGTACCCTAGTTTGTAGACGCTATAACTTTTGCGCAAACCAATAAATATACGCTTATTGACATTTTTTTTACCAAAGACATGTGGCCGAATACATTTTGGCCTAAATGTATGACTAAAATTGAGTTTATTGGATTTTTTTTAGAACAAAAAGTAGAAAATATCATTTTTTTTCAAAATTTTCGGTCTTTTTCCGTGTATAGCGCAAAAAATAAAAACGGCAGAGGTGATCAAATACCATCAAAAGAAAGCTCTATTTGTGGGAAGAAAAGGACGCAAATTCCGTTTGGGTACACCATTGCATGACCGCGCAATTAGCAGTTAAAGCGACGCAGTGCCGAATTGTAAAAAGTGCTCTGGTCAGGAAGGGGGTAAATCCTTCCGGGGCTGAAGTGGTTAAACTTCCCTCCTAAAAGTTTTTTTCCTTAAACTTCCCTCCTAAAAGTTTTTTTCCTTAAAATTCCCTCCTAAACCTGGGGTGCATGTTATACGCCGGTAAATACATACAATACAATAATAAACTTTTCAGTAAGCCAACATTTCTGTATTAAAAATCCTTTTTTTTATTGGTCTTATGTAATATTCTAATTTTCTGAGATACTGAATTTTTGGTTTTCACTAGCTGTAAGCCATAACCATCAAAATTAACAGAAAGAAATGCTTTAAATATATCACTCTGTGTGTAATGAATCTATATAATATATGATTTTCACTTTTTTCATTAAAGTACTGAAATAAATGAAATTTTTGATATTTAAATTTTTTGAGATGCACCTGTAGAAACGAAAGGCAAAACATTTTTGTATGGGTATAAAAAAAAACAAAAAAAAACATAAATACTTTGTTTCCCTTTTTTTATAAGTGATCCTCTGTTCTCAGCTGCAAAAGAGATGAGGGGGGGGGGGGGGGGGGAGAAGCAGCAGCACACTGAGCTTGCCAGTGAATGGCTATGCAGCGGGGGCTTGTCAGGACACATGTGATCACTGGAGGAGAGAAAAACCAAAAATCTTTGGTAATGCACACCTAGTACCAAAGATAATTTAATAATAAGAAATCTTTAAATAAAAGTGGGTACTCACAAAATGCAACTTACAAAAGGCCATAAAAACAGTGCATGGACATGCACAGAACACGGGGTACAGCTAACGCGTTTCGGGGGGTGCACCCACTTCCTCAGAGCTAGGCTAGTTCTGTTTATGTTATTTTCTGAAAAAAATATGTTTTCTTTTCTGTTATTTGCTGATGTAAGCTTGTTTGTTTTTGTTTATTTATGTATATATTGTGACATTATGAAAGGTGAGGTGATTGGTGGACGTTTATTTTTCACCTCGCATGTGTTCATTTGCTGAGATCTAAGGTGTAGACCGGAGAGAACCCCTGATATATGGTGGAGGATGTGGGCATCTTCCTGAACAAGGGGAAAGATGGAGGACATAATAAAAGCTCTGCTGCATGCCACTGCAACCCAGCAGGAAACCAATCGCCAAGTTACAGAGGCCGCCGCAGCCCAGCAGGAGGCGAATCGCCAGCAGCAGGAGGTGAACCTCCAGTTTGTGGTGGCCCTGCTGGAGTTAAAGAAGGGGTCCGCAGGTCCTTTTGCCAGTGGAACAGAAAATGGTGCGTGCCAGCTATTACCTGCAGATGATGTGGAAGCTTACCTAGCACCTTTTGAAAGAGTTGCTGTTCGAGAAGGATGGAAAAAAGAGCAATGGGCAGGGCTGCTAGTGCCCTTTCTGACAGGAAAACCCCAAAAGGCCTATTATGACCTGGAACTGGATGCTGCCCAAGATTATGAGACATTGAGGGCTGTGATACTTGCATGCCTGAGTGTCACCGTTGCAGTCCGGGCTCAACAGGTGAATCGGTGGTCATACAGTACTGACAAGCCACCCTGCTCCCAAATATTTGACTTGATACACCTTACCCAAAAAGTGGCTACAGCCAGAGACTTTGACTGGCGCTAAAATTGTGGAGTGTGTGGTCATGGATCGGTATTTGCATGCGCTCCCTGCCACTGTGAGGAAGTGGGTGAGCCATGGGGACCCTAAGACTGCAAACCAGCTGGTAGACCTGGTGAAGAAATATACTGCTGCTGAGGACTTAATGAACTCATCTGTGCCCCACCCCAGTGGCACTAGGGGTGAAAAACCGCCCAGAGGATCCGGAAAGACTGTTCCAGGGTTCAAGGGCATGGGGAAAAATTACAAGACTGTTGCTACAGATACTGAGACTATGGCCTCAGAACCTGGAGACTGGCCAATTAGGTCAGGAAGGTCTCTGAGGCCATTTAGAGGACTGGGTACAGAACAAATAAAATGTTATCTCTGCCATGTTGCTGCTTACTGTTCCCTAAATGATGAACCAATGCAATATGATAATGCTTATTAGAAAAATCGCATGACTCTTTTTGCACAGGTGGCATGTACTGCATCATATAAAAACAAGAGAGATGCAGGTTCTCCCACTCCATGGATAGTGTAGGACCCACTGATTATGGGGTACTTTGTCACATTTTTTATTTTCTTATTTGTACACGAGTGCGATTGATCCTGCCATATTGGAATCGCTCTTTAAAGGCCCGGGCTGGGTTTAAGCCACCTGTCTGATTTTGGCTTACGTTCTGGTAAGCATCTCACCACATAGATGTATCCCAATTGAATTATCATCTTCCATCTTATCACACTGAAGAAATTTTACGTCACTTATTAATATCATTGGACTCTTTTGTAATGGACTTTACACTTTCAATATTATTTAATACTTTCTAGTGCGTTTTTTTACCACACTTATAACCGCAGCTGTTTTTGTCTTTTTATTTCATTATCTATTAATTGTATGGTTTTCACTTCATTATTATCCTCACTACTATTCATTTTTCTCCTAGCGCAGTTTTTTATTTTCTTATATGTACTGCATCATGTCAGAGACGCATGGGAAAAACAAATGTGTATGATTTCTGTTGGTGGAAAGCCAGTCACTGCTCTGTTAGATTCCGGTGGTGTTGTGATATTAGTCAAAGGTGATTTTGTAAATCCTGCAAAGTTACACCCTAGCACTATTGGGGTGATTTGTATACATGGTGACACACACGTGACTACCAGAATGCTGTGTTCGAGTTTGATACCCCTTGGGGCACTGTGACACGTTCAGTGGGGGTGGTACCCTCACTACTTCATGAAACCCTAGTGGGGAGAGATTTTCCCCACTTTTGGAGTTTATGGGAAAACAAAAGGAGTCAGGAGGACAGAGCCCCCCCTGCTGAGGAAACCCTGGAACTCACCCCAGACCCTTTTGATTGCAAAATTCAAAGGGAAAGGGTTGGTGTGCCCAACTAAGAGGTAGATCCATTTCCCTTTTCTGTAATGGCTGGGGAGCAGGAGGAGCTGGAATCTAGCCCCCAGCTTGAGGTTAATAAACAAGAAATTATCTCTGACTCTAATAGTGAGAGTGGTCAGAATGTGGTGCCTGACTTAGAAGTCAGGAAAGATGATTTTTGTATGGAACTACTAAGAGACTCCACACTCAATAGAGCCAGAAAAATGTTAAAATGATTGATGGTGAATCTGTTGAACCTAATGTAGGGGTGTCTTTTCCCTACATGGTTCTTAAAAATAACTTGCTGTATCAAGTGGTAAAGCAAGGGGAGGAGGAGGTAGAGCAACTTGTGGTTGCCAAACCCTATAGTTGGATGTATTAGATTTAGCCCATGGTCATATAATGGGTAGACACCTGGGTATAGAAAAAAAACAGGAGAAAATAAGCCAGAGATTATTTTGGCCTGGGTTATATGCAGATATCAAAGAATATTGTGAGTCATGCCCAGAGTATCAGTATTCTGCTCCATCATTTTCACAGTCCGCTGGTACCGTTCCCGATCATTGAAGTGCCTTTTGAAAGAATTGGCATGGATCTGGTGGGACCTGTAGTAAAGTCTGCCGGGGCCATCAGCACATACTGGTAATACTGGACTATGCCACACGGTATCCTGAAGCCATTTCCTTGCGTAATACCTCAGTTTAGACTATTGCCAAAGAGCTTGTCCGTGTATTTAGTAATGTGGGTATTCCAAAAGTAGTATTACCGGATCAAGGCACACAATTTATGTCCAGAGTCACTAAAGAATTGTGCAAGTTGTTCAAAATCTCCCATCTCCATACCTCTGTCTACCACCCCCAAACTGATGGTCTTGTGGAGAGATTTAACAAAACGTTCAAAAGCATGTTAAAAAAGGTGGTGGACAAAGATGGAAGAAATTGGGATTTTTTGCTGCCGTACCTCTTGTTTGCTGTATGAGAGGTACCTCAGGCCTCTACTGGTTACTCCCCATTTGAAGTATTGTATTGTAGACATCCCAGGGGATTGATAGATGTCGCAAAAGAAATGTGGGAGGGAGAGACCACACCTTCAAAGAAGTGTCATCGAGCATATCTCATTGATGCAAGAAAGGATTGCCTCTGTCATGCCGCTTGTAGGGGAACATATGGAGCAAGCCCAGGAGGCCCAGAGAAGGGTTTATAATCCTGGGTGCCAAGACCAGAGCCTTCAACCTTGGGGATAGAGTGCTGGTACTAGTCCCCACAACTGAGAGTAAATTTCTGGAAAAGTGGCAAGGTCCCTTAGAAATTATGGAAAGAGTAGGGGAAAGTAAACTACAATGTTTACCAGCCAGGGAAAAAGATATCAGAGCAAATATATCACGTTAATCTCTTGAAACCTTGGAAAGACAGAGAGACTTTACTGGCAGTGCCAACCCCCCAAAAGGACATGTGACACCTGAGGTACCCATAACTGAAACCTTAAACTTGTTAAAGAGTTTGTGAGTAATAATAGAGACTTTTTCTCTCACCTACCCCGATAGACCAGTGTTATACAGCATGGCATATTTACGGAACCAGGTGTCCGCATAAGTGTAAAGCCCTATATAATACCCGAGGCAAGGCAAGAAGCAGTTGCAAATGAAATAAAAAAACAGATTGTGAAGTGCCCGGTACATATTTACTTTAGATCTGACTACAGGTTATTGGCAGATACCCCTAACAGAATCTACTAAAGAGAAGATGGCCTTTTCTACCCCTGAGGGGTCATTCCAGTATAAGCGGATGCCTTTTGGTTTGCATGGTGCTCTTGCCTCATTCCAGAGAATGATGGACAAGACATTGAGACCACATCACCAATACGAAGCCGCCTATTTGGACAATGTTGTCATCCACAGCCCAGATTGGGAATCTCATTTGCCCCGGGTCCAAGCAGTAGTAAATTCCCTTAAAAAAGCAGGACTCGCGGTAAACCCCAAAAAGTGTAGGCTTGGAGGAGGCCAAATATCTTGGCTACATTATTGGTCGAGGGCTGATCAAACCTCGGATCAATAAGATTGAGGCGGTTCAAAAGTGACCCCAACCTCTAAATAAAAAACTATTTTGTGCCTTTCTGGGGATCACAGGGTACTACAGGCGTTTTATACCCAATTTTGCCACCATTGCAGCCCCACTGACATATCTGGCGAAGGGTAGAGAGTCAGTCATGATTAAGTGGAAACCCGGAGACAGAAGGCATTTCAAATGTTGAAGCTGGCTCTTTGTGTACAACCTGTGCTCGTGACCCCAGATTTCACAAAGGAGAAATTGAAGTTTACAGAGGAGCATAGAGCTGGGAATCAACAAAATAATGCAGATACCCTTTCCCGCGTTCATTGTGTGGTTGGGGTAGTTGCTCAGACGCAGGGGCTTGAGCAAAGGGGGAGGACATGTGACATTAAAATAGGCGAGGTGATTAATGGACGTTGTATTCCACCTTGCATGCCTTAGTTTGCTGAGACCTAAGGTGGAATCCGGTCCGGGTTTTACCAGCCACCTTGGCAGGGTTGGTGCCGGACCAATAGGTAGTATAAATAAGGCAGGACTGGAGAAGTGGTGGCCGGTGGTAATTTATTTTTGGGGGGGAACGGCAAACATTAACACCGTGCCCTCCCACCCCAGGTGGGCGGTCAGTCGGTCGGTAGTCGGGTGCACTTACCCCATCTATGCAGCGATTCGCCGATGGCTTCCCTTGCTCCTCAGCGGCGGCGGCAGCTATCCCTTCCCCTGCTCTCCACGGGCATCGGCAGCTTCCGTTTCCTCCCTCCTCTCGGCGGCCAATTGGGACTCTTCTCTTTTCGGCCAATTGGAAAACGTCAGTAAAAACTTGGATGGTTTTTCCGACGGAATTCCACTGAAGCTTGCCCTGCATACACACGGTCACACAAAAGTTCACTGAACTTTCGACCGTCAAGAACGCGGTGACGTACAACACTACGATGAGCCGAGAAAATTAAGTTCAATGCTTCCGAGCATGCGTCGAATTGTTTCCGAGCATGCGTGATTTTTTGCGTGTCGGAATTGCATACAGACGAACGCATTTTCGGATAGGAACTTTTTACGACCGAAAAATAGAGAACCTGCTCTCAATCTTTTGCTGGCTGGAATTCTGCCAGCAAAAGTCCGATGGATCGTACACACAGTCGGAATTTTTGACCAAAAGCTCACATCGGACTTTTGCTGGCAGAATTTCCGATCGTGTGTATGGGGCATTAGACCTCCTTCTGATTGGCCGGATTGAGGATCAGTGTTACAGCGAATATTCACTGGGCAATATTTAATTAAAAAACTAACAGTGAAACTACAGATTACTATCAAATATTTCCTATTGCGCTCCAGGCAAGATCAGGCTGCACACTCCACAATCGCATCTCAGATGCTGCCTCGTCTCCACCAAAGCAATTGTACCAGCAAGAGAAATGCTGCACTCCGAGATGAAAAATAATATTCTTCCTTTATTATAGCCAGCAGAAATAAGTATTACAGTGCCTTGAAAAAGTATTCATACCCCTTGAAATTTTCCCCATTTTGTCATGTTACAACCAAAAATGTAATATTTTATTGGGGTTTTATGTGATGAACCAACACAAAGTGGCACATAATTGTGAAGTGGAAGGAAAATGATAAATGGTTTTCAAAATTGTTTACAAATAAATATCTGAAAAGTGTGGCATGCATTTGTATTCAGCCCCCTTTACTCTGATACCCCTAACTAAAATCTAGTGGAACCAATTTCCTTCAGAAGTCATCTAATTAGTAAATAGAGTCCACCTGTGTGTAATTTAATCTCAGTATAAATACAGCTGTTCTGTGAAGCCCCCAGAGATTTGTTAGAGCACCTTACTGAATAAACAGCATCACGAAGGCCAAATAATGCACCAGACTGTTGTGAATTCATGAAGAAATATATTTTATATTTACTGGCAGAAACATGAGAGATGCTTAGGCCTCACCAAGTAGATGAACTGTGATGTTAAATATTTGAACTGTTGCCCTCTTGGGGACTTTTAGGATGAAATGGACATTCTCATGTTTGACCAAGCCTTTCTCTACTTCTTTAAATATTGAAGACTTTTACAAGCATGTATTGTAAAGGAAGCTGTTGGAACAAAGACTGCTCTTGTCACAAAACAAGGAGATATTTACATGGTATTGTGAATAAACAAAAACTGCCACAGGACCCAAGGTTATGCAGACCATTATCGCCTAGAGATAGCCTCACTTGGCTAACCTATTGTGTTCAAGGAAGGACTGTTTAAGTAGCTAACACCTTGGCTAACAAAACTCATTGTATGAACTTTTAGGATGGTTTAAACAAACAAGTCACTTCTAAACACCCAGTGAGAATGTTCAAGGTCCCTCTCAACACATTAGAGAAAGTTGAATATTGTGCCAGTCAAAAATAATATAAGGTATCAATAAGGTTATTATAAGTCATTTTAAACTATCTCTGACATTGTAGGTCACAGAGTCATTATAATGTTGGCGTCTGCGGACCCAACAACTTTGCTATGAAGAAAATGTATATGAAAGTGTGATTTTATAAGTAGAAGTGTTTTAAGTAACGAATTAGTATTAGGAAAAACATATAATCATGATTATAATCATATAAGATTGTAGCCTACACTTAAGATAAACAAATGTTCAGTGGAGATACCAGAAGTTATACAGGTATCCATATAGATAATCAGTTTTATGTAGTATTGATGAAATATATAACAATGTGTGTATTTCCTAGATAGACCAGTTTTCCAGATATACATTTATATAGATACAGTTATATAACCAAGTTATGTAATGATGATTAATCAAACTTATACTGAGTGTATTTTACATTAGACCAAGTACCAGAATATTTAAAGGTATATACTTATCCTTACCATTATACACCTTATGAAAATAGAACGTATTAATTTAAAAGGATGGACTCAAAACACGTGTGAGACACCTGGTGGTTGAAGGTGGTATTATTTGAACTCACTAAATTTCCAGAGGAAGTTAATCATTACGTCTCCTAACCCAATGGGAAGTGAGCCACCTCCTTTTGGGCAGAGCCATTATAACTTTTATGGTCTTATTATCTGAAATGGTATTTAGAGGCAAGGAAGATGGGAGAAAAAAAAAAGAGAACGGAAGGAGGAGAGAGCTCAGGGGGAGAGCTCAGGGATCCACCCTGAGGGGGGACACTGGGAGACACACACACTCCCAGACTGACACTCATGCACCATGCATGAATACATATCTTTACATTCATGAAAATTCCTCAACACCTAATACTTAGAACTCGGAGGTCACAAGAAATAAATCATCTTTAGGAGTATCCATTTTTGAAACTACGGCAGCCATTTTAACTCTGGTAACCAGCCCATAGGAACTGCAGTCATCCTGGAATGGGTAATTATATCATGTTGATTTTATCTTGCATGTTCTCTCAAATATTGATATGTTCTCACAAATATTGATGTATTGAATATTATACAGTTGATAATCATTCTCCCGAATCAATAACCGCCTTGTAGATTTTTCTCTAAAGATTCAGATTTTTTCATTATATTTTCCTTTTTGCATAGTTGCCACAATTATTGACAAAACAAACGTCTAATTTATTTCACAATTTTAACCATTTACTTACCTGCAGTATAGTAACGGTTGCACGTGTGAAATACAGATGTTCTGTTTAATTGTCAAGTTCACAAGGTTATTGATTCTACCGAGAAGTTATCATGGTGGTATTATGTCAAAGGGACGGTACGCCCATTTTTGCAAGTGTTTTTATTGATTTTCAAGACGTTCATGTAACGCAATCGGTATCTTAATTTCATGTGATTATTTGTGTTTGTTTACCAATAAATTTCTATTTCGTATGCTCACGTCTCCGTGAATAAGTTTCACAAGCATAGACTGTGTCATAGAACAAGTAAACCGTGCTAAATTAATGAGTAAAGTCCAATTAGCAATCAGTGAGATAAAGTTCAATTGAAGTCCAGAACAGTAAAAATTCTCTATGTGATGAGGTGAGGAAAATCAATGGAAGATAACTGTGTGATGAACTGCTTACCAGAACGTAAGCCAAGTCAGACGGATGGCTTAAACCCAGCCCAGGCCTTTAGGAGCGCTCCAAAATGGGCAGGATCCGTCGGGCTCATACAGTAGAACGGGTCCACATAGGGTTTAATCAGATAAAAATACAAAGACCATAACGTGATACTGACATAATAATATTAAATCAAAAAAGGGAAAAAAGTGGTGTTCACACAAATAATCATGAAAATCATAAATGCACCCTGAATGCGTGGCAAATACAGGGATGTGAAAAAATTGTGACGTGCAACATGCAATGAGTAGTGTCCTTGGAAGTGAGGTGTAAAACACCAAGTATATCTGTTTATCAGAAAATACTGTTGGACAAGCAGACAAAAAACCAAAAACAGAAAAAACACCCGGTGCACAGACACAAGAGGCCGCTTACCAAATGGCAAACTGGTGAGGATATATCAGCGGTAGGCTTACTGCCTCTATGTAACCCAGAGTGTAAACTTAATTGGACCCATAGGGGTTCCTGCTCACCAGAAGATTGATTGGAAATAGCCCAAAATGAAACCTTGGCGGAGTCACCGTGATCCCGTCCTGGCAGGCTCTTCACAGGCTCAGATATGCATATGTATTCAAAGAGGAGAAGCAGCCAATAGCGTAATAACGTTGAGACTCCAATTTATTAAAAGCAAACACTTACATTTAAAAAACGAAAAACAGCAATGCCGGCCGGCACTCAGACAGCTCCCGTCCACAACAGGGAAACGTGGTGACGTCAGCACGTCCCTCCCAGACGCGTTTCGTCACAGGTTGACGTTCTCAATGGGGAACGGGCAGCGCGCTGAGCCACCACATTATATGCAGACACCAAGCCTCGCTCTGGGACCGAATAGGAAAAGCACAGAAAGCCATCTTTGGTGTGGGCATGGATAATGGAAAGTTGCGGGAATAGCGGCGAATAAACGTCAGCTAATTCCCGTCACTTCTAAGGTAAATTAGGCACATAAAGGCTAAAGCACTTAGCATTAAAAGTTAAATAAGAAATTGATGTAATCGGCGCCCTCTGTGTATAGAGGGCGGGCCTCAGTTGTCAGATAAAAGGGACCAATCTGAGTGGCCTGATGTACGTATCCAAAAGGACAGTGTCCCCGATAAATGGACAACATCTCAGTTATAACCCTGGACATTCGGTCATATGGGAACAAACAGTTTAGGATTAACTGGTTAAGAGTTGAGTAACACAAGGCCCTATTCTGTTCCACAAAAATAATTACATATATGTAACAAACAATAAAGCAAAATATGTATAATATATATTACTGGTACTAAGGGGATAAGCCTATACCTTATAAACAACTTAAATGAAATGAACCATAAATTTACATATTACACCCCATGAACCGCGGGTCACATTCATAGTCACATATTAGTAATACGATTTACCTCCTTAGGTGTGGGGGGTAATAAAAATTAATAAAGAAGAATAATAATAAATACATGAGAAAGACATATACTGATATATTCTCTAAGGGAACCTTATAGACTGACAGCTAAATTACTTATTACTAATGAAAAAACACCAGAATCTAAAACCAGTGGTATTATGACCACCCAAATAGGGTGTCTTTACGCACAGAAACATAAAAATCAAAACGGGACCCTGCCAGGGGTCCAGACCAAAGCGTATTACAACAAAAACGCCATCCAAAAGAATGGCTGAAAATTGAAAAAATAAAAATAAAATATAAAATTAAATTGGGAATATATAAATATAAATATAAAATGAAAGATGGGAGTCCTGTCAAAGGTTGGATATGTCCATTCCACTAAAAAACTCTACCCAAAAAATATTTATATTAACAGCAAAAATATATAGTGTTCAGGAATTGTCAATGAATGAATTAACATCCACATCTATGTTGAGACCGTAAGGCGTGTAGCTTTTAATCCTATGGATCCAAGCCATTTTGGATTTGGAGATCTCTCTTACCAAAGAGCTACCCCGCCAACGAGGTTTATAACGGTCAATCCCCAAAAACAAGGTGTTAGAGGGGTCTCTGTTATGAACCAACCTGTAATGTTTTGAGACCGAATGGTTTTTAAAACCTGTCAGAATGTTGGTAATATGTTCATTGAGCCTCACCTGGAGGGGGCGTTTGGTCCGCCCAACATATTGCAAGCCACAAGGGCATTGCAACAGGTAAACCACTCCAAAGGTGGAACAGGTAATAAATGGGGTAATGTGATGGATTCGACCAGTTTTAGTCGAAACAAAAGTTTGGGTCCTCCTGGTCACACACGAGTTGTAGGAGCAGACCCGACACTTATTACATCTATAGAAACCAGTTAGTTGGTCGAAGAAGGTGGCCCTATTCTGAGGAAGATCTAATACCCCTGGGGATAACCTGTTCTTAAATGAGGGGGCCCCTTTGAAGACAATTTTAGGTTTAGGTGGTAAAACTTCCTTCAACACCCGGTCTTTAGCCTTTATGTGCCTAATTTACCTTAGAAGTGACGGGAATTAGCTGACGTTTATTCGCCGCTATTCCCGCAACTTTCCATTATCCATGCCCACACCAAAGATGGCGTTCTGTGCTTTTCCTATTCGGTCCCAGAGCGAGGCTTGGTGTCTGCATATAATGTGGTGGCTCAGCTCGCTGCCCATTTCCCATTGAGAACGTCAACCTGTGACGAAACGCGTCTGGGAGGGACGTGCTGACGTCACCACGTTGCCCTGTTGTGGACGGGAGCTGTCTGAGTGCCGGCCGGCATTGCTGTTTTTCGTTTTTTAAATGTAAGTGTTTGCTTTTAATAAATTGGAGTCTCAACGTTATTACGCTATTGGCTGCTTCTCCTCTTTGAATACATATGCATATCTGAGCCTGTGAAGAGCCTGCCAGGACGGGATCGCGGTGACTCCGCCAAGGTTTCGTTTTGGGCTATTTCCAATCAATCTTCTGGTGAGCAGGAACCCCTATGGGTCCAATTAAGTTTACACTCTGGGTTACATAGAGGCAGTAAGCCTACCGCTGATATATCCTCACCAGTTTGCCATTTGGTAAGCGGCCTCTTGTGTCTGTGCACCGGGTGTTTTTTCTGTTTTTGGCTTTTTGTCTGCTTGTCCAACGGTATTTTCTGATAAACAGATATACTTGGTGTTTTACACCTCACTTCCAAGGACACTACTCATTGCATGTTGCATGTCACTATTTTTTCACATCCCTGTATTTGCCACGCATTCAGGGTGCATTTATGATTTTCATGGTTATTTGTGTGAACACCACTTTTTTCCCTTTTTTGATTTAATATTATTATGTCAGTATCACGCTATGGTCTTTGTATTTTTATCTGATTAAACCCTATGTGGACCCATTCTACTGTATGAGCGCGACGGATCCTGCCCATTTTGGAGCGCTCCTAAAGGCCTGGGCTGGGTTTAAGCCATCCGTCTGACTTGGCTTACGTTCTGGTAAGCAGTTCACCACACAGTTATCTTCTATTGATTTTCCTCACCTCATCACATAGAGAATTTTTACTGTTCTGGACTTCAATTGAACTTTATCTCACTGATTGCTAATTGGACTTTACTCATTAATTTAGCGCGGTTTACTTGTTCTATTTATTTTATTGGTGTGGCCCACTTATAACCGCAGCTGTATTGAATTTTATTTCTCACGATACTTGTACCAAGGAGTCATTCTATTCCTATTCACATTTTTTCTTTTTCACTTGTATTTATTTTTCCAAGCGCAATTTATTTGATTCTATTGTCTGTATCCACGGGTTATTATTGCAGCTGGTAAAAGTTTTTTTCTGTCATGGATATTTTTGAATTTAGAGCCCAAAAAACAGTTAACACTGAGGGTGTTTTTGAGGCCTATAAAGAGGATGAGAACGATTTAGGGGGTCTTTTTACAAGACTAAAAAATCTCATGATCTCCGAAACCCATACCCAATGGGATATAGCCTACCTAGGGACATATATAAAAAACTCAATGGTCCCGAGGAGTTTGAGGTGGGAGATCTCTCCCCAGAAAGGCGAATCAGAATTGGAGGAGTGGTTCAAATATTTTAATCAGGCGGGTTTATCACTCCTCCAATTTCTGATTGATAGAAAATCTGCTAAGCTGCAAAAAATTGACACAGAGATTAAAACCATCAAGGACAAACTCAGTGCCAATAAAGACAGTGATGAATATAGAGAGAGATCTCAGGGTCTGTTGAAAATCCTTGAAAAAGAGGATAGAGATCAAAAATACAAAAAAAGAAAGAAATATAATCGGGATCTTAACGATTATTGTAGCAATATGGTCTTTGAGTGGCAGAAACGATTGGCTGGGGATAACTCAGCCAATCAGGCCAGCACTGAGATGGAGTTAGTTACCCAGGACTATGGGGACAGTAGCAGTAGTGGCGGCTGTTCCCTGGGACCACCGCCACCATCAAGAAATAATGGTAACAAAAGAGGCCCCTTGGGTAATATCCAAAAGAGTACGGGCCCCCAGAGGTATCAATCCCCTCAAAGACCATTAGCCAATAAACCCAGTAACATTCCCCCATATCATCAGTATAATCCAGGACCCCCTAGGCCCAATCACACACAGAGGGGAGGGGGAGCTAGGTCTATCTCCCCTCCTCCATGGAGGGGTGGTCACCCTACAGGTGAAAGAGGACGTGGCCCGTCTAATCCTACCAGAGGCCAGAGTTATGGTGGGAACTACCCAGATTGGTGGAGACCCAACCATAATTATGACGTGTATCAGAAACCGCCCTATCAGGACCCTTATGCTGGGGGCTGGGAGTATAATCTTCCCACACAAAATAGGTTCTTTCCTATAAACGACATGAACCCATATGAGGGAATGTCTGCTCCCCATGCACCATTTGAATACCAACCGGATATCCAGGTTCCCAATTTGTCTTTTCCTCCCCAAAATACAGTTACCCCTGGTCCCACTGCCCCGTCGTTCAGAGGAGCGGGAACTTGGGGTTTTTCCAAACCAGGCCAGGGACTCAAAAGGCCGGTAGAAAGAAGCGAGGAACTAGAGGGGGGAGGCGAATGCGAGCAAAAAAAAGCCAGAATGTAATAGGACAGGGCATTTTTAACTTGAGTACCGTTGAGCTGATGCAGTCCGAAAAGTTGGTGTTGGACAAAGGTCTCAAGTTTGCCCCTCCCAAAAGCTTAAATCGCTTCCAAACATACATGGATGTCCACAAGTTTATCCGGAAATTAAATATAAAGAGATATATGATAGGGAATCCTATCACAAGGAATTCCCAACCCACTGATAACTATGTACATTCAGGATTGGCAAATGCATCCCTCTTTAATCCCCCTGGAACACTTGCTCCTGCTCTTAAAGTGTTCAGAGATGTAATGTTAAGGGATCTTGAGGAGTTAGAGGTTAAAAATGCAAAAAATCCCAGAGCCATACAAGAGGGACTGGATTCTTTATGTAAGAATAAGGATCTAGTCATCCACCCAGCGGATAAGGGGGGAGGGATAGTGGTGCTCGATCAGAAGGATTACCTGGCTGAAATGTCCAGGATCCTTAGCGATACAGAGACCTACACCCCCCTCCCCTCTGACCCAAAAAATGGCTACCTTAGGGAGCTACGTAGGATCATTTCCAAAGGTACTTCTTTGGGTATTCTGGGGGGCAAGGAGAGCTTATTTTTAGTTCCCAGGGCCCCTAGAACCCCTATTATTTATTATCTCCCGAAGGTTCACAAGAACCCTATCTGCCCCCCGGGACGCCCCATTGTGAGTGGCATTGACTCTGTCACATCCCGGGTGGGCAGATATATTGATTTTTTCCTTCAGCCACTGGTTCAAAAGATGCCATCATACATCAAAGACACTCGCCATGTGCTGAATCTTCTCTCTGGTACTGATATCAGACCTGGGATGTGGTTGGTGAGCGCGGATGTCACCTCTTTATACACCATAATTCCCCACGACATGGGCCTTCAGGCTGTAGAGGGAGCCCTGAGGAGAGACTCAGGCCTTCCCACAGACCAGATTTCTTTTATTATGGAGTTGTTGGTTTTTGCGGCCTCCCACAATTACTTTTGGTTTTCAGATCAATTTTACCGCCAGAGTCGTGGCGTGGCCATGGGGGCAAAATATGCCCCCAGCTTGCCCAATTTATTTATGGCCAAGTGGGAGGAGGATGTCATCTATACCCACCGGAATCCCCATCTAGCCTTGTGGGCGAGGTATATAGATGACATCCTCCTCCTATGGGATGGAGATGGCTTAGAACTTCAGCAGTTCATGTCCTCCCTGAATACCAACAATCGTGGAATCCATTTGAACTTTGAGATAAGTCAGACTCAAATCCATTTCCTGGATCTCACTATATCTATAGAAGGTGGAATTCTATCCACATCAACCTTTTTTAAGGAGAGTGATAGAAATTCCTACATCCCACTTGAAAGCTGTCACTATGGACCCTGGTTGAAGGGAATTCCTAAAAGTCAATATCTGAGGGTCCGTAGGAACTGCTCGGATCCAGAGAAATTTATATCACAAAGCAATGTCCTCACTGAGAGATTCCTAGAAAAGGGGTACACCAATGGTGACTTGATTCCTGTGTTAAAAAATGTACAGGAAATGGATAGGGAGCTTCTGTTGAGGGATAGACCCCGAACTGGTACCTCCATGAATTATATAGGAGTCCCTTTTATCACCACATACTCACTCCAACACAAGGAAATTAAGCAATTAGTTTCCAAACACTGGCACATAGTCACCAATGACCGGGTGTTGAAGGAAGTTTTACCACCTAAACCTAAAATTGTCTTCAAAGGGGCCCCCTCATTTAAGAACAGGTTAGCCCCGGGGGTATTAGATCCTCCTCAGAATAGGGCCACCTTCTTCGACCAACTAACTGGTTTCTATAGATGTAATAAGTGTCGGGTCTGCTCCTACAACTCGTGTGTGACCAGGAGGACCCAAACTTTTGTTTCGACTAAAACTGGTCGAATCCATCACATTACCCCATTTGTTACCTGTTCCACCTTTGGAGTGGTTTACCTGTTGCAATGCCCTTGTGGCTTGCAATATGTTGGGCGGACCAAACGCCCCCTCCAGGTGAGGCTCAATGAACATATTACCAACATTCTGACAGGTTTTAAAAACCATTCGGTCTCAAAACATTACAGGTTGGTTCATAACAGAGACCACTCTAACACCTTGTTTTTGGGGATTGACCGTTATAAACCTCATTGGCGGGGTAGCTCTTTGGTAAGAGAGATCTCCAAATCCGAAATGGCTTGTATCCATAGGATTAAAAGCTACACGCCTTACGGTCTCAACATAGATGTGGATGTTAATTCATTCATTGACAATTCCTGAACACTATATATTTTTGCTGTTAATATAAATATTTTTGGGTAGAGTTTTTTAGTGGAATGGACATATCCAACCTTTGACAGGACTCCCATCTTTCATTTTATATTTATATATTCCCAATTTTATTTTATATTTTATTTTTATTTTTTCAATTTTCAGCCATTCTTTTGGATGGCGTTTTTGTTGTAATACGCTTTGGTCTGGACCCCTGGCAGGGTCCCGTTTTGATTTTTATGTTTCTGTGCGTAAAGACACCCTATTTGGGTGGTCATAATACCACTGGTTTTAGATTCTGGTGTTTTTTCATTATTAATAAGTAATTTAGCTGTCAGTCTATAAGGTTTCCTTAGAGAATATATCAGTATATGTCTTTCTCATGTATTTATTATTATACTTCTTTATTAATTTTTATTACCCCCCACACCTAAGGAGGTTAATCGCATTACTAATATGTGACTATGAATGTGACCCGCGGTTCATGGGGTGTAATATGTAAATTTATGGTTCATTTCATTTAAGTTATTTATAAGGTATAGGCTTATCCCCTTAGTACCAGTAATATATATTATACATATTTTGCTTTATTGTTTGTTACATATATGTAATTATTTTTGTGGAACAGAATAGGGCCTTGTGTTACTCAACTCTTAACCAGTTAATCCTAAACTGTTTGTTCCCATATGACCGAATGTCCAGGGTTATAACTGAGATGTTGTCCATTTATCGGGGACACTGTCCTTTTGGATACGTACATCTGGCCACTCAGATTGGTCCCTTTTATCTGACAACTGAGGCCCGCCCTCTATACACAGAGGGCGCCGATTACATCAATTTCTTATTTAACTTTTAATGCTAAGTGCTTTAGCCTTTATGTGCCTAATTTACCTTAGAAGTGATGGGAATTAGCTGACGTTTATTCGCCGCTATTCCCGCAACTTTCCATTATCCATGCCCACACCAAAGATGGCGTTCTGTGCTTTTCCTATTCGGTCCCAGAGCAAGGCTTGGTGTCTGCATATAATGTGGTGGCTCAGCGCGCTGCCCGTTCCCCATTGAGAACGTCAACCTGTGACGAAACGCGTCTGGGAGGGACGTGCTGACGTCACCACGTTGCCCTGTTGTGGACGGGAGCTGTCTGAGTGCCGGCCGGCATTGCTGTTTTTCGTTTTTTAAATGTAAGTGTTTGCTTTTAATAAATTGGAGTCTCAACGTTGTTACGCTATTGGCTGCTTCTCCTCTTTGAATACATATGCATATCTGAGCCTGTGAAGAGCCTGCCAGGACGGGATCGCGGTGACTCCGCCAAGGTTTCGTTCTGGGCTATTTCCAATCAATCTTCTGGTGATCAGGAACCCCTATGGGTCCAATTAAGTTTACACTCTGGGTTACATAGAGGCAGTAAGCCTACCGCTGATATATCCTCACCAGTTTGCCATTTGGTAAGCGGCCTCTTGTGTCTGTGTACCGGGTGTTTTTTCTGTTTTTGGCTTTTTGTCTGCTTGTCCAACGGTATTTTCTGATAAACAGATATACTTGGTGTTTTACACCTCACTTCCAAGGACACTACTCATTGCATGTTGCATGTCACAATTTTTTCACATCCCTGTATTTGCCACGCATTCAGGGTGCATTTATGATTTTCATGATTATTTGTGTGAACACCACTTTTTTCCCTTTTTTGATTTAATATTATTATGTCAGTATCACGCTATGGTTTTTGTATATTTATCTGATTAAACCCTATGTGGACCCGTTCTACTGTATGAGCGCGACGGATCCTGCCCATTTTGGAGCGCTCCTAAAGGCCTGGGCTGGGTTTAAGCCATCCGTCTGACTTGGCTTACGTTCTGGTAAGCAGTTCACCACACAGTTATCTTCCATTGATTTTCCTCACCTCATCACATAGAGAATTTTTACTGTTCTGGACTTCAATTGAACTTTATCTCACTGATTGCTAATTGGACTTTACTCATTAATTTAGCGCGGTTTACTTGTTCTATTTATTTTATTGGTGTGCCCCACTTATAACCGCAGCTGTATTGAATTTTATTTCTCACGATACTTGTACCAAGGAGTCATTCTATTCCTATTCCCATTTTTTCTTTTTCACTGGTATTTATTTTTCCAAGCGCAATTTATTTGATTTTATAGACTGTGTCATATTGATTGATTTTGTATTTTAAAAATATCTTCGTTAAAAATTACTCAAGGATAATTATTGTGCGGGAAACCTGTCCTTAAAAAGGCACAACTTATTCTGATTGAATATTCACAACATAATGGAGGCACTGAGCTGAGATAACGTCGATGTTTTGTACAAGATCAATCATAGTTATGGTGGTGACATACATAATACTTTGCATGAAATTTTAATTATTAATTTTTTTTTGTTTGCCAAAAAAAAATGTCTGGTCAAAGTGAATTTCATGTTGGGGGGGATTATCAAGAGTCAGCCCTTAGTGGTAGTATGAGTACTCAGAGAAAATTGGTACATGTACAGGAAATTTTGGAAATAATTTCTAAAATTGAAATGACGGATCAAGTCAGAAAAAAATTGTCCAATGAGACTGGTCTAGAAGCATACATTAAAGACCGTAAAAGCCGCGCCAGTCAGTTAATGAAAGACATGTGGAACGCGGAAGGTCAAATCAATGAACTCACAGACAGCTTCTCTAAGACAAAGGGAATAAAAAGGCTTGATCGCCTTCTTTTGGAATTATGTATTATCCTGCTGTATCTTCATAAAGAGTTTAAACGTCAAAATACCCAACAGGAGAGTGATATCTTAGAAACTCAGCCCAGTTTAATAGAAAAGGAATGTGAACTTAATAAAAATAGAAAGGAGACCAATGACAAGGCAGATCGTTATCACGAGTCTATAATGACAGTGCAAGATGAAATAGAACAGTTGCAAAAGAACACTAAAATAATTCAGGACAAGTGTCACCAAGTAAAGAAAGAGTGGGAACAATTAATAGAGGAGATGGAGAGTTTTCTGCAGGAAAACGAGTCTCCTGACGAAAGTTGCCAAGTAATAGGCAGTGGAAATTTAGGAAGTTGCCGAGTAATATGCAGTGGAAATTTGGAAGAAGAAACAAATCAGCTTAGGTCAGTACAGGAATCCCTGATTAAGCAATCAGTAGAATTAAAAGAACAAGTGAAGTTTGTGCCCCAGGGTGATGCTCAGATGCTTAACCCTGAAAGTGAAGAGTCTGACAATACTTCAGAATCTGACTCTGAATCTGAAATTTGGGAGTCAGACAATGAGGAGGAATCAGAAAAAGAACCAATATCCTACCCCAAGCCATCTGTAGAGCAAAGAGGGGTAAAAATTGAACCACCACATGAAAGGGGGTCTAATCAATTTTCTGTGGGATCAGAGAAAAAGCCAGACAGCCCTAAACAAGACACCTTAGAAATAATAAAATTTGTAAATGATGCTGTCCCAGTCTTTAAGGAAGAGGGATCCATGTGCGTTATTGACCACATTGAGACCTATGAAAATACTAGGCCTAGATGATGACCAGTCTAGGATTAATTTCCTGCCATGGGTATTTGAAACCAAACACCGTAGATTCTGCGAATCTTTAAAAGGTCTGTATGGTGCTTCATGGCAGGAAATTAAACACTGCTGTCATCTAAAATTTGGCCCATGTGAAAATGTTACCGCGGCTACAGCGGCTATACCCAAGCTCAGATGTAACAGTAATCAAAGCCCCAACGAAAATCTGTCTGTGCTCAAAAGTGCTTCCCACGTAGCAGGAAAGGAGCCAGATCACAACCACCCTGAGTTTAAATCCACATCTTTCAAGGCCCTACCTAACTACATAAAAGTGAGTTTAGCAAAAGATTACAAAGGGGGGTGTTCACCGGAGTCGTTGGTAAAAGAGAGTAACAATTTGTATTCTATCCAACAGACTGGTGAAAACAAAGGGGGGCCTGAGCCCTCAAATAAATTTGTGAATGAAATTCATGTATCTCCTAAATCAGTACATGTTGAAACCCAGAAAAAGACATACGCTGACATAGTCAGAGGAGACGTGCCAAAGAGTTTCCCTAGCAGGAGACCAGATACCCCACCAAATAGAAGGGGGGAGCAAAGACCACCTCAGGAGTATCACCCATGGGATCCTGGCCCAAAGTTTGAAAGAAACTATAGGGTGTATCTCCCACGGGTCAGATTTAAACCTAAGGGTAGACACCCTCACCAGTGTAATTGGCCCCGGGGGCCTACACAGGTAAATAGGGAGCAATCACAGGGTAGGACACCCCAAAATCCCCGGAAAAATAGGGAGCAACGAAGGGCCAGACAACTATCCCAGAATGAAGACAGTGGTTCTGATGGGGATATGTCTGATCAAACTGAGCCAGCAGCCCCTAGAAAGTACAGAAACCGGGTCTCACGACCCAATCCTGATCAACCTATAAGCAATGCAAAATCCAAAATCGTTCAAATTATGAATATGTTACACGGTTTTATTGCTGTACGGAACGTGAATAGCATTTCTTCAAGGGGCAAATCCTGTGGCCAACCAAGGGCCACAGAGCCTTTGAAGCGCCTATGTTAAAATAAATCAGAGGAATGCACTGAATAAAGGTATAGGAGACAGAAGTTCTAACACCATGTTTTTCCCCAGGTCACAGTAATGAGGATCCTGAAATCCCTACCGGGGGATGGTGGTTGTTAGATATTAATTGTTCTCCTATTTTTCAGTGGTCACTTCATTCCTCTGACATACACAGGTCGCTCCAAACAGCCTAATTTCAAGAAGTCGCCTAAGACGGTGATTCCAGAGGAAGATCGAATCCTAAAGACATTAATATCAGGAGGCCTAAATGGTTTGATATTTTGGTAAAAGATGAGGAGTCACCCGCATAAGGTAGTTTGATTGCCTCAAATGAATTGTATTGACACCCCAAAGGGGGGAGATTTTATTTGTTTTATTCCTCACAAGTAGAAGGTTGATTATAATGTCAAATATCTTAGTACTGACAATAAATGTCACATGTCAAACTTAAATGTTTTAATTGCTATTATTCTAGAACCACTACAAGTAAGCTAAAAAAAAAAATGGTTATGAAGAATGTCAGTCAGTCATTCGTGTCTGGTATCCACAGCTCTAAAGAAATGTCCTCATGTTAATAAGCCCGGGAGCTTGGTCTCCCATAGCAAATGTTTCATACATTGTCCTGCTATCCAGAGTGTTTAGCTAAAGGACTGATGACACAATGGAAAAAAAAAGGGCTCTGAGGAAGCCCAGGATACCAGCTTAACAATGAGATCTCAAACACAGATCATGTAAAAAAAAAAGGGGAGACTATATATGTCTTTTCTAACGGAATCCATTTTCCCTTACAGGACTAAGATGTCCATGAGCCGGTCAACAGAACCGAGAGCCCAACGTGTGTGAAACATCCAGCGAAGGAACCGTATGGGGGATTCCGGAACACCACTGATGGCCAGTCTACACGGACAAACCTCCCAGGACGGCCAAGACCCAAAGGTGCCCGAAGTGATCCATTTCCCACCATTTATATTTTATATTTACTGGTAGAAACATGAGAGATGCTTAGGCCTCACCAAGTAGATGAACTGTGATGTTAAATATTTGAACTGTTGCCCTCTTGGGGACTTTTAGGATGAAATGGACATTCTCGTGTTTGACCAAGCCTTTCTCTACTTCTTTAAATATTGAAGACTTTTACAAGCATGTATTGTAAAGGAAGCTGTTGGAACAAAGACTGCTCTTGTCACAAAACAAGAAGATATTTACATGGTATTGTGAATAAACAAAAACTGCCACAGGACCCAAGGTTATGCAGATCATTATCGCCAAGAGATAGCCTCACTTGGCTAACCTATTGTGTTCAAGGAAGGACTGTTTAAGTAGCTAACACCTTGGCTAACAAAACTCATTGTATGAACTTTTAGGATGGTTTAAACAAACAAGTCACTTCTAAACACCCAGTGAGAATGTTCAAGGTCCCTCTCAACACATTAGAGAAAGTTGAATATTGTGCCAGTCAAAAATAATATAAGGTATCAATAAGGTTATTATAAGTCATTTTAAACTATCTCTGACATTGTAGGTCACAGAGACATTATAATGTTGGCGTTTGCGGACCCAACAACTTTGCTATGAAGAAAATGTATATGAAAGTGTGATTTTATAAGTAGAAGTGTTTTAAGTAACGAATTAGTATTAGGAAAAACATATAATCATGATTATAATCATATAAGATTGTAGCCTACACTTAAGATAAACAAATGTTCAGTGGAGATACCAGAAGTTATACAGGTATCCATATAGATAATCAGTTTTATGTAGTATTGATGAAATATATAACAATGTGTGTATTTCCTAGATAGACCAGTTTTCCAGATATACATTTATAGAGATACAGTTATATAACCAAGTTATGTAATGATGATTAATCAAACTTATACTGAGTGTATTTTACATTAGACCAAGTACCAGAATATTTAAAGGTATATACTTATCCTTACCATTATACACCTTATGAAAATAGAACGTATTAATTTAAAAGGATGGACTCAAAACACGTGTGAGACACCTGGTGGTTGAAGGTGGTATTATTTGAACTCACTATATTTCCAGAGGAAGTTAATCATTACGTCTCCTAACCCAATGGGAAGTGAGCCACTTCCTTTTGGGCAGAGCCATTATAACTTTTATGGTCTTATTATCTGAAATGGTATTTAGAGGCAAGGAAGATGGGAGAAAAAAAAAAGAGAACGGAAGGAGGAGAGAGCTCAGGGGGAGAGCTCAGGGATCCACCCTGAGGGGGGACACTGGGAGACACACACACTCCCAGACTGACACTCATGCACCATGCATGAATACATATCTTTACATTCATGAAAATTCCTGAACACCTAATACTTAGAACTCGGAGGTCACAAGAAGTAAATCCTCTTTAGGAGTATCCATTTTTGAAACTACGGCAGCCATTTTAACTCTGGTAACCAGCCCATAGGAACTGCAGCCATCCTGGAATGGGTAATTATATCATGTTGATTTTATCTTGCATGTTCTCTCAAATATTGATATGTTCTCACAAATATTGATGTATTGAATATTATACAGTTGATAATCATTCTCCCGAATCAATAACCGCCTTGTAGATTTTTCTCTAAAGATTCAGATTTTTTCATTATATTTTCCTTTTTGCATAGTTGCCACAATTATTGACAAAACAAACGTTTAATTTATTTCACAATTTTAACCATTTACTTACCTGCAGTATAGTAACGGTTGCACGTGTGAAATACAGATGTTCTGTTTAATTGTCAAGTTCACAAGGTTATTGATTCTACCGAGAAGTTATCATGGTGGTATTATGTCAAAGGGACGGTACGCCCATTTTTGCAAGTGTTTTTATTGATTTTCAAGACGTTCATGTAACGCAATCGGTATCTTAATTTCATGTGATTATTTGTGTTTGTTTACCAATAAATTTCTATTTCGTATGCTCACGTCTCCGTGAATAAGTTTCACAAGCATAGACTGTGTCATATTGATTGATTTTGTATCTTAAAAATATCTTCGTTAAAAATTACTCAAGGATAATTATTGTGCGGGAAACCTGTCCTTAAAAAGGCACAACTTATTCTGACTGAATATTCACAACAAGACAATTCAGGGATAAAGCTGCGGAGAAATTTAAAGCAGGGTTAGGTTATAAAAAAATACCCCAAGCTTTAAACATCTCACAGAGCACTGTTCAATCCATCATACTGTTGTGAGTGTGGTATGGAATTTTAATAATACATATGGGGAATTTAAATTAAGATCTCAGTGTTTTTTTTTTTTTTCTTCTCAGTGCCTCCAACCTTACGGTAAAATTGTGAACTTTGTTCAGATAATCAATAACATACCACAGTAATTTCCTGAGCTCATTAATCTATGGGGAATTTATAAATATCTCTCTAATAAAATTAATAAGTAAATAATTTTACTATTAATTTACAATTATAATTACACAATTTCATACAGAACCAGGTTTTCTGGTGATTAATAATTCATACACTTTATCAAAAGCATCAACACAGCAATAAAACTATTTTTCTTAATATTTTACAAATATTAAAATATATATTTTACGAATAACACGGATGACCAAATAGCTATGTTCAAAAAATATTTGTGGTAATCGTGCCTTACGTTCAAAAACACAATATCCCCTGTCGCTCGGGGGAAACAGTCCTCTGAATTTCTCTGGCCGGAAGGAATACATAGTATGTCTCGCAGAGTCAACAGATAGATATTGTCAATTTGATAGAAATATTAATCTAACAGAGCTACTAGATTGAATGGGGTGATAAGTAATTTCCCTCGGACCACAGTAGCCTAAATTGTTGTAATACAAGTCTATACTTAAATTCACGCAGGCACGACTGCAACACACACAGCCTAGACAATTAATGTGGAAAAATGATTAATTATGAAACTACCTTACACACTGTACATGTTAAAGTTAAAGCATAAACTGTAAAATACAATCCTTACAATTTTGAGAGGAAAAAGTTAATTAATATCCGTATGGTCTATATCTTACCACAGGAACAGGAGAAGATAACCGACAAATTATAAGTATGTTCGATTAGTTCCAGTAGCAAAGTCCAGTAAGATGGGAAGTGGTCAAATATCAACAGGCTTCTTGTTCGTCTAGGGAGTGTATCCGGCGTGTTGGTCTGCGGTCCTCTCTCTATGGCCCTCACATACTTTATACCATCTGGGACAATAATCTCATAAAATTATAATAAGCTCAGCCCAGAAGGCAATAGCCAGCAATGTGGCATGCGATTTGACATGTCAAATCCGCCCAATGTGAACGCGGGCTTAAGGATATATATTTTTATTAACCACTTCACCTCCAGAAGATTTACCCCCCTTCATGACCAGGGCATTTTTTTTGCGATACGGCAGTGTGTCATTTTAACTGACAACTGCACGGTTATGCAACACTGTACCCAAATAAAATGTATGTCCTTTTTTCTTTTGGTGGTATTTGATCACCTCCTGTGGTTATTATTTTTTATGCTATAAACAAAAAAAGACAGAGAATTTTGAAAAACAAAAAACAAATGTTTTTTTACTTTCTGCTATAAAACATATCCAATAAAAAAAAATGAAAATCAAATTTCTCCATCAATTTAGGCCAATATGTATTCTGCTACATATTTGTGGTAAAAAAAAAACAAAAAAAAAACAATAAGCGTATATTGATTGGTTTGCGCAAAAGTTATGCCCCGTACACACGGTCGGATTTTGTTCGGACATTCCGACAACAAAATCCTAGGATTTTTTCCGATGGATGTTGGCTCAAACTTTTTTTGCCTACACACGGTCGCACAAAGTTGTCGGAATTTCCGATCGACAACCACGCGGTCACGTACACCACGTACGACGAGACTAGAAAAGGCCGGTTCAGAACCAAGCGCGGCACCCTTTGGGCTCCTTTTGCTAATCTCGTGTTAGTAAAAGTTTGGTGAGAGACGATTCGCGCTTTTTCAGACTCGTGGCTTTCAGACCGTTTTCTGCCGTTCAGTTTGTGCTTGTGGGTTTGTATCTGCTCTTCAGTGCGTGCAAGCAAGTTCCGCGTGACTTTAAGGAGTCATTGTATTCTTGTTCGTTCGTTACTGGTTTTCAGGTCGCTCTTCACAGGCCTTACTGTTCTTCAGTGCGTTCTGTTACTTCGTTCTGAGCAGCCGACCGTTTTCTAGCCATGTTTCGTATGCGTACTCCTCGTAGAGTTCGTGCTGTGCGGGGGCTTGGTGTTGGGGTCCTGACCTTGACACAAGTCCAGTCCATGAACAGGGTGGGGAGGAGTTCATGGACCAAGAATTGGTTGCTTCAGCGTGACCAGTTCTCTCATATGCCTTTGCTCCGTGAGATCCGTGAGAATAATCCTGATGATTTCAGGAACTTTCTCCGGATGACGGACCCCGTGTTTCACCATTTGTTGGCTTCGCTGACCCCCTATATTAGCAGGCAGGATACCTGCATGAGGCAAGCCATCACTCCGGAGCAGAGGTTGGTCGCTACCTTGCGGTATTTGGCCACAGGGAGAAGCCTGCAGGACTTAAAGTTCTCGACAGGCATCTCCCCCCAGGCTCTTCTTTGTGGACATTTACTGCTTGTGTTTGTTTGAGCTGACCCTGACAGAAATGTGTGGAGTCCAGAAAATGTTGTGATTGTGTAACCTTACAAAGCACTGTTGGCTGTTATTTACTACATGCAAAGACACTTTGCACTACTACACTGAAACTGCACTTGTAGTGCAAAGAGTATTTGCCCTTAGGAAATTACCCCCATTTTCTCATCAAACAACAATTACATCACCCCAAAAATGTTGTAGCGTTGAGACAATAATCCACACATTCTTGATGAACAATCTTTTTAATACCTGCACAATCACATGTGCATTTACCAAAGGTTTTTCAGACAAACCGACATGTTTGTTATATAACAATTTTTGTGGTGTCATTATCCAAAATGAAAATGTCCATTTTATAGAAAACAGGCCTGTGTAAAACCAACAAGAAAGACACAAATCTTGATCTTACAAAGTTCACATTTGGTAGAACCTGAGGGCAATATCAGACATGAGTATTTAGGAACTGGGTTTAATATTGCGTTCAGATGGGGGGAAATCACACCAGGAAAAGCCAAATTTGGAAGATGCACACAAATTTCACAATGTCAACATGTGCTATCTGCCATCAGGGGGGATCAAGGGACGTGTTTTGGGGGAGAAAGCCCTTCCTCACCGCTACTTTATTATTGAGGAAGGGTTTGCACCCCCAAAACGCGTCCATTGATCTCCCGTGATGGCAGATAGCACATGTTGACACACTGTGTGCATCCTCCAAATTTGGCTTAGGGAAAATTCAAAAAAAGATTTAGCACATTGTAGCACACAAAAGAAGAAAGTGATTTGGAGGGGCTTTAAACTCGCCCCAAAACATCAATGATGTTTTTTATATTTTGGAATAACATCATTGATGTTTTGCTTGATGTTTTGCAATTGTAAATTACACCCCATGATCTCCCCAATCAGGATCTGGGCACTTTCGGATGTGAAAGGATCTTCACCCACAACCTCACGATCACCTAAAAAGAGAGGAACCCCAAAATAAATTAGGTTTGCCAAAAAATGCCGCCATCCATCTCTTATCTGAGCCTGTGGTTGCAGACACTCACCTGTTGTGGTGACTATTTCCACCACATCTTCATCCTCCTGCTCTTCTTGTGTTGGGGGGATTTCCCCTTCTTCCAGAGGGGGGGGGCTCTGGTCTCCTCGGATGAGGGGTGTCCTCCGAGTCTTTTATCCCCTATGTAAAACAAAATGGTATAATTAGCACACAGATATTTGATGGCAGAACTATAAAGATGAAACATTGCTTGGAAGTGGGGTACAATTGTCGGTTTTAGCCGAGTTCCAAGATGTAGCTTTTTTAGTGTCCTTTGTCAACCTGCAATACTTTACCTGTTTGGTACAAGCTTCACAGATGTAGCCCCCCCTATAGTATACACTGGAGCACCTGTGTGGCCCCCCTATTAAAATGGTGTTCTGGGGTCCCACACTAGTGCTCCAGTGTCCAGATGTGAAAACAGCTGCTCAGTGTCCTCTCCTTACACACAATCTAGTTAGCATTTCATTCTAGTAACAAAGCCATCTACACAACCCAATTCTTTGAAGACAAGTATAGGGCCTCAAAATGGTGGCCAAATGCATATGGCCTAAACAATGGTATTTTATTTATAGTCCGAAAGAAAAATGTGTGATCCGAACTAAATAATGTGCCCATGAACATGAAAGTTGCCATTTTAAACTGTACAACAGTTCCTAAAAGCACATGGAGCAGCACGAACGTAATAAACACCAAAAAAATAGGAACACAGCACAACTACTTACTTTTTTGCAGCACTCTCCGGATCTTTCTGTACTGCTCATGTTCTCGTAATTTCAGGTCCGACCACCGCTTCCTGAGCTGATCTTTCGATCGTCGTACCCCGAAATTCCGGTGCAGACTCCTGACCACTTTCGCCATGATCTTGGCCTTTCGGACATTGGGGTTGGGGTAAGGCCCATACTTCCCATCATAGTCGGCCTTCTTCAGGATATCCTCCATCTCCAACATCTCCCCAAAGGACATATTTGAGTCCTTTAATTTCCTTCTGGATCGGGACGTTTCAGGCTCCGGCCTTTCCTCCTCCTCCTCCTCGTTGCTACAGTTAGCACGATCCTGCTGTCTATCCGCCATGTGCTCTTCACCCACTGTGCCGAACGAAAAGGGGCGGGGAATAGACTAGAAAGAACGTCAGGGGCGGGCGGAGTTATACGCATGCGCAGTGTGTATAAAGCGTAACGCGCGCGTCTTACGTACGATCTGTGAGCGGAGGAAGGAGCATCGGAGACGCCGATCGTGCTAACAAAGGTAGGATCTAAACTTGGGCCTATACTGCTTCGAAATGGAAGCCTATATTGTAACAAGATTAGGGGAGTTTGGCCTGACCTTAGGGTTTGTCTTGTGTTGTGTCTTGCAGAGAAAATGGATGGCTTCAATGACCACAACTTCCTGCCCCTGTTCATAGATAAATACAGGGAGCTGCCCTGTCTGTGGCAGGTCAGACATCCCCATTACAACCACAAACAGAAGAGGCAGGCAGCGCTGGAGAAACTGCTGGAGTTGGTGAAGCCGGTGGTCCCCACAGCAACCATCCCTTATTTGAAAGCTAAAATTGGTGGCCTGAGGAGCACTTATCTTAGGGAGCGCAAGAAGGTCACAGATTCCCAGAGGTCCGGAGCTGCAGCAGATGACGTTTATGTCCCCAGGCTGTGGTACTACGAGAGACTGCGATTTCTGTCAGACCAGACTGAAGTCAGGGAATCCCTCTCTACTCTTCCTTCCACGCTTCCTTCCATCCCAGCTGAGGCTTCCGATGTCCAACCTGGGCCTTCCTGCCAGGAAGAAGTGGAAGAGCCCAGCTGGAGTCAGGTATAGCATTGTTCTACTGATTTCTGGTCAATAAATAAATGATGTTTATTAGATGTTATTATTGATAACTAATTGCTGCTTAAAACTGTTTTACATATCAATAGACAGTAGTGGGCACCCAAAATTGGGACAAGAATGAAAACTGCTGAGCTCAGAAGGATAGTCTGTTATATTTGTTAACATTCAATTTGCAGCAGTGAGGAGGTGAAAATTGTGTGTGATTGATGAATAAAATACTAAAACTATGTCCCTTTTTCATACACAGGAAGACCTCAGCCAGGAGGAGGCTGTGGAATGTGGCAGTCAGGAGGAGGCGGGGATTAGTGGCAGCCAGGAGGAGGCGGGGCTAAGTGTCAGCCAAGAGAAGCCTGGGACCAGTCGCAGCCTGACTGAGTCTCAGGTTTCTCCCCTCCGCCTGCCATACAAAAGGGCCAGGAAGATGGCTCCCAGTCCTGTGCAGGATTCAGCATACAGGCTGATCCAGGAGGCTTCTGCGTCCCTCCGAGCCTTCCCCAGTCCTGCAGAGGCCTTTGCCTGCATGGCTGCCACAAAATTGCAGGGCCCGCAGGTGTGCCTCCATAGCAAGCGGCTTGCTATGGGGGCATACACAGAAGAAGAGGAGACGGCACTCGCCAATGCTTCGGCTCTGTGAGGACCTGCTTTATAAAGTCCTTCGGAAGGTGGAGAGTGGGGAACTGACACCCAAGACGGATGTCATGGAGATGGACCATCCTCCTCCTCCTCCTCCTCCTCCTGCTGCCACAACTCCACCACCACAGCCAAAGCCTGGAAGGAAGCGTGGAAGGAAGACCTGAGAGTGATTGCCCTGTGTTCAGTCTGGTCTGACAGAAGATGCAGTCTCTCGTATGACCACAGCCTGGGGACACAGATGTCATCTGCTGCTTTCCGGATCTCTGGGACTTCTGGACCAGACTGCCCTCCCTAAGATATGGACTCCTCAGGCCACCAATTTTGCTTTTAAATAATTGATGTCTGCCCTGGGGGTCCCAGGCTTCGCCAATTTCTGCAGTTTCTCCAGCGTTGCCTCCCTCTTTGTTTTTTTATAGTTGTGACCCCTTAATAAAAATTATTTCGGTAAATTCTACTCTCCTGTGTGTGTTTTCATCCAAAAAGGACAGTTTGTTGGTGACGATTCAGGTACATTTCTAAAAACATAAAATGTGAAAATAACAAGGGACAACAACACCAAACAATCTCCTACAGATTAAATACAAAAACATATCAATGGTGTTGTGGGAACTTGTCACAAAAAACACACAAACATTTTCGGGAGTACAAATCAAAATCACCAAAAAAAAAAATTTAAAAAGAGAAACACAAAAAAAGAATCTACATTAAAGTCAAAAAAAAAAAAAAAATGTTGTCAGATGTGAGAAATCAAAATATATTGAGGGAATCCCGATAAATAGTAACGAAAGAAGTTTGTGAGAAGTGTGTGTGAATATGAGCATCAAAACTACTTAATTCTTGTCACATTATAAAGAAGAAGAGAGTGCGCTGTATTAAACCATTTTGAACATTGCAGCGTGACGAAAGTGCTGTATCCATTGCGAATGCTAAGTTTACCAGAACGAGCTGTCCCGTATCGGAATTTCTTCTGAGCATGCGTGGCACTTTGTGCGTCGGAACAGGCCACACACGGTCGGAATTGACGCGATCGGATTTTGTTGTCGGAAAATTTTATCTCCTGCTGTCCAACTTTGTGTGTCGGAAAATCCGATGGAAAATGTCCGATGGCTCCCACACACGGTCGGAATTTCCGACAACACGCTCCGATCGGACATTGTCCATCGGAAAATCCGACCGTGTGTACGGGGCATTATAGCGTCTACAAACTATGGGGTATTTTTATTTTTTTTATTTTACTAGTAATGGCAAAGATCAGCGACTTATAGCGGACTGCAATGTTGCAGTGGACAAATCGAAAACTGACAGTTTTTGGGGACCAGTGAGACTAATACATAGATCAGTGCTAAAAAAATATGCACTGTCACTGTACTAATGACACTGGCAGGGAAGGAGTTAACACCAGGAACAATCAAAGGGTTACCTGTGTGCCTAGCCTGTGATTCATTGTAGTGGAGGAGATGCTTTTACTAGTGGAAGGCATGGATCAGTGTTCCTGCTTTACAGGAACACAGGATCCATGCCTTCTATACTCATAGTACATCAGTCTGCCTTGTTTACATAGCCAGACTGCCATTCTGCCTGTGTTCCGAAGCATTGGTGAGTGCCGTCTCCTCTTCTTCTGTGTATGCCCCCATAGCAAGCCGCTTGCTATGGAGGCACACCTGCGGGCCCTCTCAGGATCCAGACATTGTGCATCTATAGACACACACAGTGTGGCTCAGCTGTGTCCCCCACTCTCTCCTCACAGGATGGCTCCAGCTCAGGGACGTGAAGTCAGGGGAGAACATTAAAAAAAACACAACAATCGAGCTTCGAGAGTCGTAGCTCGGCGACCTGAGGTCACAGAGACCCCAAATTTGAAGGTATACTTCCTACATCTAGTGGTGTTTTCAGGCACTCTCTGTTCGTTTTTTTTATTTGTTTTTATCTCACATTTATTTATTTAGTTTTTTTACACTAATCATTCTCTTTGCAGCTTTTCTGGGAAGTTATATGCGCCTTTATTTTCCCTATTTTCTCTACTCCTTTGCACCCAGCTTTGCTGCTTTCACTATGGCCATCATACACCCACCATTTTCTCTTTACACTTGCTCCCAAGTGGCTGTCACTACTTTCACTTTGTATCATTACAACATGGTTATTCACCATTTATTTTACTCTAGTTATATCCTTTTCACAGACACCTCGGAGCTATTATTCGACATCACCAGCCACGACAGCACGAGCTTCCTTGTCCCGGTGGGGAGCTGTGGGTATGCTCTGTCCTGGGGGCCCTTACTACCTCAGCTCCTGGTATAGACTTTTGAGATGCTTCCTGGCCCTTCAGTATCCCACTCCGGCATGCTGAGTTCTCAAGTAAGTATAGGGGTGGGCATTTTTCCCTCCTCATGCTCTTTCTTGCTCCTTCCCCCTTTAGTTCTCCTACTATTGGGGTTAATATATCATCTATTTTCTATACATTTTTTTTCTACAGAATTGTCATATACATCAGCTCCTGATGAGGTGGTATATATCCCCCGAAACGCATAGAGCTTTCAAAAAGGCATTCCCATATGGCTTTATCTCAGGGCTGGATTAAGAGCATCATGGGCCTGGTGCTGAAGATTTTGTTGAGCCTAAGGGTCCCTCGTTGGTTTGTGCTCTGAGGTGAAAGGGTGCAGCAGCACAAGTCCGACACTACTGATGTCCCAGGCTTCCATAGGAGCCCTAAATTGGCGTGCGGGGCACACCTTGAGGTGAGGTTGAAGTGCACAGCCATGCAGACATTAACACAACACTACCGAAGCCAAATACCAGGCTTCCATTAGGACTGCATGCCGGTGCCCATTATTAATCCCACCGCCACCCAGCCCAGCTGGTGCATGCGGAATGCAGGACTGGTCAGGCCAGGGGAGATTTCTCCCCGTTGACCCATTGCTTTCTGTGCACGGCCTGTTCTTTTTTTGGGCAGCTGGGCCCAGTGCTTTTCCTCTCAGAGAATAGGTGCAGGAACAGATGGGTTCAGGAGAGCGTAATACACAGACCACTGGGTTCAGGACTGCATAATACACAGAGTGCTGGGTTCAGAAGCCGGGTTTATGTGTTTACAAGTGAAAGAAAATAGCGGTGACAGTGAAACTGGGCAGCCTGGGGCCTATATTTAGTTAGGGGCCTGGTGCTGCAGCTCCAATAGCCCCTACGTTAATCCGGCCCTGCTTTATCTGTGAGGACATTTATTCATTGTTAATATGTATTTACATGATCCTGTACATGGAGCAATATTGGCAAATGATACTACACATCCATCTGTGTTTTATTTCCCTTGTTGTACTAGAGGTCATGCAATTGTCTCTGCCTATTTACTAACATTTACTGTAATATTGATTTTGGCTACACCATGTCATGTCTATGATTACTCAATAAACATTTTTTTTCTACATCTGGTTCCTTTTATGTGCCTCACTCAAAGTCCCAAATTCGCCCTCTCATAAGCGGAGATCTCCGGCTGTGACAGATCTTGTATGTGAAACACCGATCATTATAAAGTCTCGCCTCCTGGACCGGCATTGGAACAGAATGCTGTCTATTACAAAGCCGGTCCAGGAGGCGGGATGTTACGGTGATTAGCGTTTCACATACAAGATCTGTCACAGCCGAAGATCTTCGCTCTCATCCAGACGGTGTCTCGTAATGATCCCTATTGCTCATATGGACACTGATGTGCACAGATAGGCTGCACTGGTGGGCACAGATGAGACTGCACTGAGGGGTCACAGATGAAACTGCACTAAGGGGGCACTGATAAGCTGCACTGATGGGCACTGATGAGGCTGCACTGATGGGCACTGACAAGCTACACTGAAGGGCACTGATAAGCTGCACTTATGGGCACTGATAAGCTGCACTTATGGGCACTGATGAGGCCGCACTGATGGGCACTGATAAGTTGCACTGAGGTGGCACTGATGAGGATGCACTGATATGCTGTACTGATGGGCACTAATAAACTGCACTGAGGGGGCACTAATAAGCTGCACTTATTGACACTGATGAAGCTGCACTGATGGGCACTGATGAGGCGGCACTGAGGAGACTGCATTTATGGGTGCTGATAAAGTGGCACTAAAGCAGCACTGATGAGGCTGCACTTATGGGCACTGATAAACTGCACTGATGAGGCTGCACTTATAGACTGCACTAATGGGCACCAAGGCTGCCCTGATGGGCACTGATAAGGCAACACTGATATGCTGCACTGATGGGCACTGAGGGCGCACTCATGGGCACTGATGAGGCTGCACTGATAAGCAGTGGACACTGTCCAATGCTTTAGTGACACTGTCCACTGCCAAATATCTGTGGGAGAGGCTTCCACCATCCCTGCAAAGTTTGCAGTCATTTTGTATGTCTTACTTTCAGCTTGATGTGTAATATATGTGACCTTACATATCACAGAGACCGGTATTGTGGTGATATTGACGCTTATTGAGATCTCCATACATTAGAGGGTTCCACCATTATTGTGTTATTGATTAGTAAGTTAGCGCTGCACTTTTTTTTTTTTTCTCATGCCGACATTTACTTGTGCCACACACTGATGTAAAGCAGCATGTCCCGGCTTTTTCTTTCTGTAGTGCGGTTAGGGATGTGCTCACATACACCATACAAGCACTGATTGCTGTTAGAAAGATCTCAAAGCTACAGCAGGAGGAGGAATATTTTAATCCTGCTGTGTGTTACTGAGTAGACATGTGCGCCAGTATTAGGATTAATTCGTTTTCGTAATTCGTGTCCGAAATTTCGGCCGAAATACAAATTTTCGTTAGGTTCGTTAACTTTTCGTAACAATTACGAATGTTCGTTATGATAAATTTATCATTATAAGGGGCTCCCACCATCCCTGTGCTGTGCTGACTTCCTGAGTTTTTAACTTTTAGGTTTGTTCTTTTCGTAACAATTACGAATGTTCGTTATGATGAATTTATTATTATGAGGGGCTCCCACCATCCCTGTGCTGTGCTGACTTCCTGGGTTTTTAACTTTTAGGTTTGTTAACTTTTCGTAACAATTACGAATGTTCGTTAGGAATTTGGATCCGAAATTCGTAAACAAAATTTTGTATTTCGTACAGAGTTCGGAAGCATAGCAATTCGTATTTCGGATCCTCCCGAATGTACGAATTTACGGAAATTCGTACGAATTTTGGATTCGCACGAAACTAATCGCACGTCTATTACTGAATAGTATGGCTGGCTGGCTGCAGAATGAGGGGCGTGATTTATGTTGAAGTGGGCTTGTTTATATTTAACATGTACAGGCCTAGTGTACCCTCCCACATTCACTGCAATTCTCAAAGATTCATGGAAAATGTAGTTACTTTTCCTGTAAAGAGATAGGAGAGGATATGATGTAATCACTGTTCTAACAGTTCCTTCTTGGCAGAATGGATGCTGCATTTTTTGAATTATGAAGAGAGGACTTCCTGAAAATTCAATTAGACTTTTCTCTTCAATGGTAAGGAATTTCACAAATGTAATAACTGTAGCGTTTTGTATAGGGGATGTACTAATGGGGGATTTTTTGCTGATCCTGGAGTTCTGCTTTAACCTTCCTAGCGGTATTCCCGAGTGTGGCTTGGGGTTCATTTTCATTACTAAAAGCGGTAACCCCGAGCCACACTCGGGATTGCATCGCAGTATCCTGGTACAGGTTACTTACCTTGTCCCCAGGATCATGCGATGTCCTCTCGCTGTATCCTCCACTGGATCCTACGCCCAATGTATTACTGTTCCGGGCTCCGTTCCCTGCGAGAGTCACAACGCATGGGGGCGGCGCCCGGTGGCAAATTCAAAAAAGTACAAGACAACACATATAATACACTGTAGATTACATTACTGTATCAAATCATTTCACATCAGTTTTGTCCCTAGTGCTTTGTCCAGTGCCCTGCCTGCACTTTTATATTAGATACAGTGGTACCTTGGATTACGAGCATAATTCATTCCAGAAGATTGCTTGTAATCCAAAGCACTCGTATATCAAAGTGAGTTTCCCCATAGAAGTCAAAGGAAACTCAGATAATTCATTCCACAGTGACTGCTATTGTATGCAGTACCGCATGTGGCCAGAGGTGGGGGGGGGGGGCGCTGGAGACACTCAGAAACACTCAGGCCGCTCGGATGCACTCGACGAAAATTCTCAATCATCGAGGGATTCTTGCCTTTTGACAACAGAATCACAGCAGATTGTCTCATGGAGGGAGGGAGCGAACCCTCTTGCAGACAGCCATTAAAAATACCTCAACAAGATAAGATACCAAGCTGGATTTGAAAGTCTTATAAAAGTCAACCGTCAATCCGTCTGGCCCAGGTGTTTTCTTAATACCCAGACCGTCTATTGCTTTCACTACCTCTTCTGCTGTGATTTCCCCATTCAAACTTACCAGCGGAATGTTATTTCCCAGAGCTGGTGTAGAGTCCAGAAATCTCTACATCTTTGCCAGATCGAGGTTTTTCCCCCAAGAAGATCCACATAAAAATACCTCGAGACCTCCAGGATCTCTGACCTGGATTTCATCAAAGAGCCCATACTTTCCCTTAGCCCAACAACTGTCCTAACTGCTACGCTTTGTTTGCAGTTCTGATAAGAGACGGGCAAGTGATATTTCCCGTAGTCCCTTTCCAGAACCAAAGAAATGTGCTGGACATACTGATACTTCCTAAGGAGAAGTTTCACCTCAGAGATTGCCCCCGAATCTCCACCACTCCAGATAAGGCAATCAAGTTTTCTCTGCAGCTGCTGGTACGCAATGTACTTACCAAGCTGTTTCCTTTTTCTTATGGCCTTGAAAAACCCACTAATCCGGCTTTTGGCAAGCTCCCACCACTCCGACTTACTGCTGAAGAAAACCAGGATGGTTACATGAGCCTGAAAAAAATCCTCAAAAGATTGTCTTAGCTCCTCGTCATCCAGCAGAACCAAATTCATCCTCCAAATACCCTTTCCTTTAGGTGGCATATCTGAAGCATTGAGAATAACAAACAGCATAAGGTGATCAGAGAACTCCACCATACCACACACAGGAGCCGAAAAGGCAGAGTCCCCCTTAAAAAAAACAACTATCTATCCTGCTCTCACAACTGCCTCGCTTAAATGTGTAACCTGTGCTGTCTGGGCAACGCTTAATATGTGCATCTTCCAGACCTGCTTCCCTGGCTATCGTATTAAGAAAGATGCTATCATATCTCAGACTGTCAGTTGAGCCTTTCCTGTCTTTGGGTCTAGTGACGGTGTTAAAATCTCCTCCAAAGACAACTTGCTGAGATGTAAAAAGGAAAGGCTTAATCTTTGTAAATAGTCATTTCCTGTCCCACCTAGTTTGTGGTCCATAAAATATATATTAGATCATGCCCCTTCACAGAGACGTCCAGGACCATACACCTTCCAATCTCTACCTCGATAACCTGCCGACACGTTACCATGCCAGTAAAAAGTACTGTAACTCTGCTATAAGGCTCAGCCGCAAGAGACCAGAAGGAGGGCCCACGCCTCCACTCCCTCTTTGCCAGATGGACATCGGCAAGGCTATTTAGCTGGGTCTCTTGCAAAAATAAAATATCAGCATCTATCTCGCTGAGCAAAAATCAGGCCATATTACGAGCCCTTACAGATTTTATGCTGGCAACATTAATTGTTGCCACCTTTATCGGAGTGGGAACTGCCATCAGGCTGATTGAGGTAGGCGTTTCTTAGCCTGAGCTCCCTCCCCCCTTACTGGAGACCTCGACCTCTTTAGGGAACACTCTACCTCATCCTCCTCTGTCTGAGACATGGATTTAGAAGACTCCTCCTCCCCCACAGATAAGGACCCAAACCTGTTTCCCAGAGGTAGATCATCTACCTCTAAAGATGAAACCGAGAAGGCAGAGGTCAGGACTACCCTATTCCTCCTTCTCCCCATCTTGGTCCACTCTCCCTCCTCCCCTGAAGCATTACCCTGAAAGGCTTAATCTACTTCATTAGCAGTGACAACATACCCCTTCTTCACCTTTAGAACCTCCACTAGAGGTCTTATGCTGCCTCAGGGAAGGCCCAGATGAAGCAGCCACCTCAGATCTGCATGAATCTGCCCCTTTGGTTGCCTCAGCCAATCTGGATGACTTAGTTACATTTGGAACACTGGGCACCTAAAACACTAGGGAAGAACACACAACAGACGTAGACACTGACACAGTAGGGAGCAAAGACTGGGGAGCAGACACAAGAGGGGGTCACACCTTCAGATTGGGAAACTGACATCTCGGGGGGCTTGAAACAGCTCCACCAACCCCTTGCTGCCCCCTATGTTCCTCCTCCTCCATCCGCAGCAGTTCTTCCACCACCTCCGGCTGATTAGGGAGGGCTTCAGTGCAAAGGCTATAGGGATGACCTAACTTGTTACAGAGATTACAACGAATACTTTTGCAGTACTTTGCAAAATACCCTGAGCCCTGGCAGAGGGGACATTTCTGCACAGAACATGAGCTTGAAAAATGCCCCTTTTCACCACAGCGATGACACAGCTTTGGTTGTCCTGCATAAAAAGTAATAATCCTGTCACGACCTATAAAGCCAGAGGAAGGGATGTGCTTAACAACATTACCCGGGACATGCAGTTTTACTAACACTGCCCATCCTCCTGTGACTGTGCATATCCCCCTATCATCTACAACTTTCTTCAAGGGGGCTTGGACATCCGCATATGTTCTCAACCACACCACCAGATCCGCAGCAGGAATGGACTCATTACGTACTAAAATAGTGACGTTTTGTATAATGGCTGGCGAGAGACTACTATGGGTGACAAACCTGCCCATCTTGGGGACTTCTTGCACCTCTTGTCATACCTCTCCCAAAAGACATCTAATCCTTCTGCCTTGACAAAAGAGAGGTCATACTCATATGACCCAATTGGGCTAATAAGGGCAAAAATCTGCTTTAAAACCCATCCCCAGAATATGGTCCACCACATCTCACCTTTGGGGGGGGGGCTTCTCCAGTCCACCTCAATTGGACCACATTGCAGCATTTAAAGGAGCTACCAAATGGTGTCTCTGATTGGCCTGACCATCACTCCCATCACTCCTAGTGACCGCAGAATAACTGGCCCTACTCACCCTCAGGACAGGTGCAGCCACAACTGCAGCATAGGAAATAACCGCACATCACTTTTGTTACAGACCCCTCTTTAGAGAAAGTAGAAACAACATTATTGTCAGAAACAGATGGATCAGAGACTTCTGGCACAGAAATATAATTTATATTACCCTTGGTAATTCCTATTTCATTACCAGTAACTAAAGGGTTACCAACCATGGAGATGTCCTTATCAGCACTCTTCACAGCAGAGTCTGCACACCCTTCACTGGCTTTCTGTACACAGGTGGGAGTCTTAGCCAGGAGATGAGCTTGCTCTTCGTCGCCCTCTACTGCACCTTCTATAGGAACTACACCTCCATTATGTTGTATAGGCAAGTCGTGAACAAAAACAGCTTTTTCTGTCACCCATTATTTTAAAGGTTTTGGGGGGACATCATTATCCTCTTCTTCATCCTCAGACAATCCAGACATGGCAAACTTGCGAACATGCAAAGGCGATTCCATTTCTGTAATGAACTTTAGCATACCTGCTCACAGGTTCAGATGGATCATCTTGCGCCATAGCCTCCTGCTGCGGTGACAAGGGCACAGAACTTCCCTGGCCTGATGACATACTGCGAGGCATAACAGTTGACTGCTGATCACCCGCAGCCTGTCTGCCAGAGCTTTCTCCACTTCCTGCAGGCATACTGATACTTGGCACAGGATGCAAAGATTTTCCAGAGTACTAGCCAGAAACACAGTCCAAGCCCACAGAAACTTTTTTGCATTGCCCTGACCTTGGCTCCTCACACTCTGGTGATGACTGTACTCCACTGGCCTCTATGGCCGCTCTACGCATTACACGGAAGCGATCATCGATGCCATACTTTTCCTTGAAAGCTCCACTGGTTTCTTTCCATGTGGCCACCAGCAGACTCTGCTTTTCCATTTAGGCCTCCAAAGCCATTAAGTCAGGCTGCATCTGTCTTTTCTTGGAACTGTGAAGCCAGTCACTAGCAATTTTTTTTATGCTTAAAGTCAAACTTTAACTTCGCCAGTACTTCTTCCTCCTTAGCGACTCTCGCAAACCTTGCACAAACCTTCTTTCTGTAGGTTGCCAGGCTTTCGCCTTTAGCTGGGCCATTTTCCAGGTCCTCAAACACTGGTATGGGAGGACGAGTAATCTGGCCATCTGGAGGATCCTCCCCTGGGTCCACCCCAGATTCCTGCATCCACTCTGGGTATAGGTAGTAATCAAGCTCCTTGGATCAGTAGGCCTCACTGGAGCTCAGGAGAGCAGCAGTAGTGCAGCCACACCCATTGCAGCTGTAACAGCTTCAACTCTTCTGGGAAGGCTGTCTACAAGATTTAGGAGTGTGTCTATGAGAATGTTTGACCACTCTTCCAGAAGCGCATTTGTGAGGTCAGGCACTGATGTTGGACAAGAAGGCCCGGCTCGCAGTCTCCGCTCTATGTCATCCCAAAGGTGTTCTGTCCGGGTGAGGTGCAGGCCAGTCAAGTTCCTCCACCCCAAACTCCCTCATCCATGTCTTTAAGGACCTTGTTTTGTGCACTGGTCCAAATTATTTGGTGGAGGGGAGATTATGGTGTGGGGTTGGTTTTCAGGGGTTGGGCTTGGCCTCTTAGTTCCAGTGAAGGGAGCACTTAAGGCGTCAGCATACCTAGACATTTGGACAATTTAATGCCCCCAACTTTGCGGGAACAGTTTGGGGATGGCCCCTTCCTGTTCCAACATGACTGCACACCATTGCACAAAGCAAGGTCCATAAAGACATGGATGAGCGAGTTTGAAAGAAAGTACACCTTTGGGATGAATTAGAGCGGAGACTGCGAGCCAGGCCTTCTCATCCAAAATCAGTGCCTGACCTCACAAATGTGCTTTTGGAAGAATGGTCAAACATTCCCATAGACACACTCCTAAACCTTGTGGACAGACTTCTTAGAAGAGTGAAGGGTGGGTCAACTTAATATTGAACCCTACAGGCTAAGACTGGGATGCTATTAAAGTTCACCTGCGTGTAAAGGCAGGCGTCCCAATACTTTTGGTAATATAGTGTGTATGTGTGTGTATGTATGTATATGTGTGTGTGTGTATATATATATATATATATATATATATGTATATATATATATATATATATATATATATATATATATATAATGTGTGAATGGGGAGCAGGTGTGTTAAATTTGGTGTTATCTCTCTCACTCTCTCATAGTGGTCACTGGAAGTTCAACATGGCATCTCATGGCAAAGAACTCTCTGAGGATCTGAAAAAAAGAATTGTTGCTCTACATAAAGCTGACAAAAGAACAGAAACAAGTTGTGTCAAACTCAGTGTAGTATTTAAGAAATCAATTTATTAAGACAAAACAAGACAGCTAAATGGCTGATATCAGGCATATAGGAAATACAGGGTCCAGAGTCACTGTGCAGTCCGTGATTTAAAGTGGTGTTCCACCCAAAAAAAAAAAACATGTATGTGCCTAAAAGAAAATAAGAAAAAACATTTGGAATTTTTTCTTTTTTTACTCACCTCTAAATGCCTGTTGCTAGGGGGTCCCTCGTAGTCTGTCTCTATCAGTGCCTGGGCTGGTGACATCACTTCCCCTCGGCACAGGAAGGGCTCAGCTCTGCTCCCTCTTGTCAATCATCTGGGACCCATTACAGGTCCCAGATGACTGAGCGGACAATCACGGTGCGCCGCTCGCACATGCGCAGTGGGTGCCCGGCTGTGAAGCCACAGCCCAGCGCCCACAGTTGCAATGCTGGCGCCGCCGAACAGAGGGGGAGACGAGCGGGGCTTCGATCCCCCGCATCGCTGGACCCTGGGACAGGTAAGTGTCCAATTAAAAGTCAGCAGCTGCAGTATTTGTAGCTGCTGACTTTTAATTTTTTTTTTTTTTTAAATTGGGAACTCCTCTTTAAGGAGCTCTGTCCATATGATGGAGATGACAAGCCGCTATAAGATGGAGCAGTGGTGCAGTCTTTATGGAAGTCCGGGGACTAGCTGGCCTGCATGACATTGTTCTCTGATGAATTCGGCATCCGGAAACTGGAAGATAGAAACTGGAAGTGCGTTGCAGCGTGAAACGCAAGCTCCGTAAGCCGGAAGTGACTTGGCGACCAATCAGATGACGCGTTTCACAGCCTCCGCTGTTTCTTTAGATCTATCTGTCTACCCAGGAAGTCAGGTATTTGTAAAGTAAAAGGGGAAGCGTCGATTAAGAGCGCTGTGCTGTATTTACCAACTAATATAGTATCACATATAATAACATGAATCAAGAAGTACCAAACACAATATATGTAAATGTAAAACAATAAATGAATGAACAAAAAAAATAGAAAATGGAAAACAGATAATGGAAAAATAAATAATGGAAAAATAAAATAAATAAAATAAAATAAAATAAAAGCACCACAATTATAAACCATTACTAGATTGAATTGATTTATAATATAGTGCACCTTGTATGTTTTCTCATGAAAGAGACCAACACATGTGCAAGTCTAGATATACAGTCAGGTCCATAAATATTGGGACATCGACACAATTCTAATCTTTTTGGCTCTATACACCACCACAGTGGATTTTAAATGAAACCAACAAGATTTGCTTTAACTGCAGACTTTCAGCTTTAATTTTTTCACCCAATAAAACCTGATTGTGTAGGTGATACCCTCTCACCACACACAACATTATCTATTTTAATTTAACTTAACATTTTTTGTTGGTACACACATTCACCCTTATACAATCTAGATTTATTTATACTTTTATATCACATATCAACTTTTATATCATATACTTATTTGTATGTATGCACTTCCCTCCAGCCCTTGCCCTTAATTATTTGTCATTATGACGGTCTATTCATTTATTTTTATTCTTTACCATTTCATATTAGGAATTAATGTTAACCCTGTACATATATATATACTTACTTCATTTTTTATAATCCCTCTTAGTTATTCCTGAGGGTTAGAGATGACCCTCTGATGCTTAGTCTACTCTGGGTACACCTGTTGAGACTCATGTATCCCTATATATACATTTTTTCTAGATATGTTTATGGACACCTCCAGACCACTTACCACATTAGCTCCTGCGGTCCTTGCTGTGCTTCCTGGTCTATCCTGCGGCGTTTATTGGTTGCCACTCCCCCTCAGCCCCCGTACCGGCATTGCACATTGCCGCCATCTTGAGACCCGGTTTTTTGGTGACCCAATCCAGTCAAGTGGTAAGTACGGGGTCGTTTTGTTACGGACCCTTCGTGCCAACCATCTTGCTTGCCCCGACTTATTAGTTATTTTCATACCCTCATTACTCTCAATATTTTTTGTTTTAGACATACAAATTACACATCAGCCCCTGATGAGCGAGAGGAGACTCGCGAAACGCGTAGGGCACTATCGATGCCACATGCATGCCCATTTTGTTGGGTATTTGAAGTTGGTCACCACATGGTCACATACTGCTGCTATCCATGCATGTGTATTATGTATTTTACTGATTCAGATGATATATGTATATTTTTAGCTTTCTAGCGATTCATTATGTATAATACCTCTTATGGATGTATAAATCAAGTGTAATGAATTGTATTTGTTTTTTACTTATGCTTTAATACTAGGCCACTATGCCGGGTAACGCACACTTATTGCTGATCCCATTTATGTATTTAGCACTCTGTGAACAATAAAACATTTTTTGCACCGATTGTGGAAGTGTTCCGAATCTCTCCCACCTCACTCAAAGTCCCAAGGCCGTCCTTCCCTTCTTTTTGCTGTATTTAGGGATGGAGGTGGCAGAGTAGTTTCTTCAGACCACAACTCTCCTTTTTCTTCAGCTTTAATTTGAGGGTATTTATATCCAAATCAGGTGAACGGTGTAGGAATTACAACAGTTTGTATATGTGCCTCCCACTTTTTAAGGAACCAAAAGTAATGGGACAATTGGCTGCTCAGCTGTTCCATGGCCAGGTGTGTGTTATTCCCTCATAATGCCATTTACAAGGAGCAGATAAAAGGTCTAGAGTTCATTTCAAGTGTGCTATTTGCATTTGGAATCGGTTGCTGTCAACTTTCAATATGAGATCCAAAGAGCTGTCACTATCAGTGAAGCAAGCTATCATTAGGCTGAAAAAACAAAACAAACCCATCAGAGAGATAGCAAAAACATTAGGTGTGGCCAAATCAACTGTTTGGAACATCCTTAAAAAGAAAGAACGCACTGGTGAGCTCAGTGACACCAAAAGACCCGGAAAACCACGGAAAACAACTGTGGTGGATGATCGAAGAATTCTTTCTCTGGTGAAGAAAACACCCTTCACAACAGTTGGCAAGATCAAGAACACTCTCCAGAAGGTAGGTGTATGTGTGTCAAAGTCAACAATCAAGAGAAGACTTCACCAGAGTGAATACAGAGGGTTCACCACAAGATGTAAACCATTGGTGAGCCTCAAAAACATTAAGGCCAGATTAGAGTTTGCCAAACAACATCTAAAAAAACCTTCACGGGGCGTGTCCAAGATGTCGGCCTGAGCAGGAGCTCTGCTAGAGACTAATCCTAATACATTATCCTGCCTGGAGTGATTGCCCTTGTTTTGGGTGTCTGGATCCCCATATGCCGTCCAGATCCTCTGCCGGACCGAAGAGCGGTAAGAAGCTCCGTTTCCCCCCGAATACACCGGAGGCTGCTGTGCCTGGGGTGAAAAGCCATTTCAATATGGCCACTCAGACGGCGGTGGAGGAGAACCCCTCCGCTTCCCTCCCTGGTATTCCTGAGGTTATGGCGGCGATTTCAGCATGTCAGGCCACTTTATCAGGGAAGATGGAGGCCGTACAGACCGATGTAGGACTGATTAGGCAGGATCTGGAGAAGATCCGGGGTCGTCTCGGGGTGGCTGAGCAGAGAGTGGGACAAGTGGAAGATATTGCAGAGGAACACTCGGTGGCGATTTGGACCTTGCAAAACAAGGTAAAGGTCCTGGAATATCGCGCCGAGGATGCCGAAAATCGCAGTAGGCGCAACAATTTGCGAATAGTGGGCCTTGCAGAGGGAGATGAGGGACATAACCCGACCACCTTCGTGGAAGACCTCCTGAGATCCCTGTTCTCTGGAGCCCAGTTGTCCCCCTACTTCACCGTGGAGAGAGCATACAGAGTTCCACCACAGCGGGGTCCGCCTGGCTCCCCACCCCGCACGCTGATCCTATGACTGTTAAACTTTAGGGACAGAGATGAACTTCTGCGGGCTGCAAGAGCGATGAAGGAAATCTCCTACCAGAATAATAGGCTGCTACTGTTTCCTGATTACACCATAGAGACCCAGAAGCAGCGTAGGTCTTTTGATGCGGTCAAGGCTGCCATGAGGGCGAAGGGGATTAAATACCGTATTCTCTTTCCGGCGAAGTTGAGAGTGGTAGACGGCGAGACGATACGTTTCTTTACCAATCCCAGGGAAGCTTCCTCGTGGTTGGAGTCACTGCCTGCATTGAAGTGAGCGGATCATTAACTGTTTTCATATTTCTGCTTTTTGGCGGTTACACTGAACTTAGCTGTTTTGAGATAGGGAGCGGAATTCATGCTGCTTTGGATTTCATAGTTGATGGGCTCCTAGTGCTTCCCCTGGTATCAGCTACCGCTTTTTTGTTTTGTTATGAAGAGGCCCTAAGAGGTCAGCCCTTACAGATCTGACGGCTACGGGATTTCTTGATGGCCTCCGGGGTCTGGGGACTGTGTTCATGCCAATCCTGAAGACGGGACTCCGGACGACTGGCATCCCTACCGATTATGGGATGTCATCTAACTCATCCTCTGAAGTGTTGTGCCCCTGGTTATTCCAGGTGAACTAGGTACTTTCATGTTAGTTTGGTATTCTAAGATTCTCTAGCAACTCTTGTTGGGAAGTAAGATGGCCCCCTGGTTGGCTCGGAGTGTGGTTACCCCTCTGTGTAATTGAGGTGGAGGGGTGACTGACTCTCTACTTGCTTGACTGGGGCGCGCCTCCCTGAGTAAGTTACTCTGAAGGACTCGGGGGTTTGGGGAAATATGCATGATCCCAGTTTCAGGGGTCTGCGGGGTGGGGGGTGGGGTGGGCAGCCGTTGCTGACCCTGGTTGATTTTGGTTTAGTTTTTTTGTTTATCACAGTGAATTTTTCTCACATTCTCTCTGCAGTAATATTCCTAACCTTTAGTTATGGTGCAAGGTTTAATGATAAGATAGTCTGGTGGCTGATGTGGCTGTGGTCACTGATGTCTGTCTTTCCACCTGGGTGGTTAATCCTGTCCCCGAAGATGGAACACGGAGGCAGATTCCGATGGTCCATTGATTTTGATTATACATAGTATGGCTAATTTTTCCATTCTTTCCTGGAATGTCCGGGGAATGAACTCGGCAATTAAGCGTTCGCTGGTTTTTAATTCCCAAAAAACTTATGCCCCTCACATTTGTATATTACAAGAGACCCACCTGGTGGGCTCGCGGGTTCTTGGCCTCAGAAGGGCCTGGGTGGGCTCCCAATATCATGCCACATATTCCAGCTATTCCCAGGGAGTAAGCATTTTGGTTCACTGATCCCTTCCATTTCAGCTTCGAGATGTAAAAACTGACCGAGGCGGAAGGTATGTAATTCTACATGTGACAATCGCTAATATGGCATATGTGATTGTGGGACTTTACCTCCCCCCTCCTGCAGATATGTCCCTGTTATACGATATCATGCGAATGGTTGTACAGTTCAATACTCCACATGTTGTGTTGCTGGGGGATTATAATTTGGTCCCGTGTCCGTAGGTAGACAGGCTCCATCAGTCAACTCGCAGGACCCCTGATCTTATGCAGTGGGCCGACACATTTGAGCTTACTGATGTGTGGCGACATTACAATCCATCTGAGAGAATGTTTACATGTCATTCACCCACCTTTCGTACCCTCTCCCGCATTGACCTGGGGTTTGTTACGTGGGCGATGCTGCAGAGGGTCTCGAGGGTGCAGATCCTTCCTAGAGGAATCTCAGATCATGCCCCCATTATGATGATGGTACAAACAGGGCCCACTGCTGGGAGGAAACTGTGGAGACTGTCGGGACACTGGATTGCAGACCCTAAGATCCAAGAAGATATGTCAGAGGCCTTGTGTCATTATTGGCTTGAAAATGTTGATTCAGTGGGGGCATTGGTGGGCTGGGATGCATTTAGGGGTGGTTGAGGGGAGAATATATTTCCCGCATTGCCCATAGCCAGAAGCAGTTGCGGGCGGTTGAACTCTTCAGGATAGAGATGACAAAGAAATCAATGCTCAGCACTGCCCAAAGGGTTTTTGAACACGGTGACAAAAATGGCAAAATGCTGTCATGGTTGTCCCGGGGTCAAAATCCCAGTACCCATGTTGGGTGTATTAGGGATGAGGGAGGAGTTCCTCTCATGAACCCTGATGAAATCCTTGCTACATTTATGCGATATTACAGATCCCTATACTCGACTAGAGTGAATTATGATTTGTCAGAGCTTGGGGCCTACCTAGATAGGGTGGATTTTCCTGCTCTGTCTCGGAAAGCCGGCGAGATTCTAGAGAGGGGTATTTCCCTGGAGGAGGTCCAGATCGCTATGACCCAGATGCAGCCTGGGAAAACTCCCAGTGCAGATGGCATCCCGATTGAGTTTTATTCCACTTATCAAGAATTCCTGGCTCCTAGGCTTACAAAACTGTTTGCCCAATTTGCCGAACTTGGCTCGTTACCGGAGTCTATGTCTGAAGCTGTAATTGTGTTGGTGCCTAAGGCGGATAAGGACCCCGAAGAGTGTGCGTCATATCGACCGATTTCTTTAATTAATGTTGATGCAAAGATATTGGCTAACCGCCTGACGCAGGTCCTAGATGAACTCATTCATGTAGATCAGACGGGGTTCATGCCCGGCAAGGGCACTGACATCAATTTGCGGAGACTACAGCTTAACCTATCTGCCTCCCATGATAATGCTGGTTCTAGAGTCATTGCCTCACTTGACGCCGAGAAGGCATTTGACTCGGTTGAGTGGGGCTATCTTTGGGAGGTTCTGGGTAGATATGGGTTTGGCCCTCATTTTTTGCGCTGGCTGCAGTTGCTCTATGACAAACCCTCTGCCTGTATTAGGACTAATGGTGGGATCTCCGAGGGGTTTCTATTGCAACGTGGCACGCGGCAGGGCTGCCCTCTTTCCCCTTCCCTGTTCACCCTGGCGTTGGAGCCCTTGGACATCCTCCTCAGGGCATCCCGGGAGGTGGAGGGGCTGCGGATAGGCCCCCTGGAGGAGAAGGTGTCATTATACGCTGATGATGCGCTGTTATACCTACATGACGCGGGCTCCTCCATGCAGGCTGCTTTGGAGTTATTCGACGAGTTCGGCCGGTTCTCGGGGGTCCGAATAAATTGGTCCAAATCAGTATTGTTCCCTCTTGACCCCTCGGAGCGGGTGACGGCGGCTCCTACTCAGTTGCAGTGGGTCTCGAGCTTTAAATATCTCAGTATTAGAATAAGTCGAGACCCCTTGGAGTTTCGTGAACTCAATATTCGCCCAGTTATATCACAACTTAGAGCTCGATGTGCCTCCTGGGGTAACCTTCCGCTTAACCTGTTAGGGCGCATTAACCTGTTAAAGATGGTTTTTCTCCCAAAATTCAACTATCTGTTTAGGAATTCTCCGGTGTGGATCCCAAACGCATTCTTTAAAGAGCTGGACAGTTGTATTGGGTCTTTTATTTGGGGAGGGTCTGCCCCTCAGTTGGCGCATTTCACCCTGTGTCTTCCTGTGCGGTGCGGGGGATTGGCGTTAGCTAACTTTTGGGGCTTCCAACAGGGCGGCCATCTTGGTGTCGGTCCGTTGGTGGTTTCTCCGCTCTAGAGCCAATGCTGCGGTGTGCCTGGAGGCGGCTCTTCTGGGCTTCCTCGGAGACCTTGCAAACCTTGTATATAGGGGACCTGGGGCTTATGCCGATCTCCCACTCCCGACTAGAACGACACTTAGGGTGTGGGTGGTAGCCAGGAGGAGGTTTTTCAAATTAGGTCAGTGGTCACCATTTCAGCCTCTGTGGGGTAATACTAATTTCCCACATTTCCGTACGATTCCGGACCCACAAGTTTGGGCAAAATTCGGGGTAAAGACTCTTCGGGATATTATGCCTGCAGGGAATTTATTGACGTACAAAGACCTCTCTGCCAAGTTTAAGTTACCTGGGTGGATGTTTTTCACGTACCAACAGTTGCGCCATGCTGTGCGTGCACAGTTCACGGGATCCATTGTCCTGTCCATGGACCCTGTGGAGGAACTTTTGGCTCGGGAGTCACTTTCCAAAACTCTCTCCTCCCTTTATCTGGCACTTCTTAGCTTGGATTCTCCCGGTTTGGAGAAGCTGTGGGAGTCGTGGAAAGCTGACATTCCCACCTTGGAGAGAGAGGAGTGGAATGACTGTTTTGAGGAGGGTTTTGGGTTGGTCATTTCATCCAGAGATAAAGTAATCCAAGCTAAGTTTCTTCATAGAGTATACTACACTCCGCAGCAATTGCACAGACTGTACCCCTCGAGGGACCCCCTATGTGGTAGATGTAAGAGAGTTGTAGGGACATATTTTCATATGTTTTGGACTTGTCCTGTAGTGGCTAAATTCTGGGCTGCAGTATTTGAGGCCATTAATGAGCGACTTGGGTTATCACTGATACAAGCACCGGAGTTGGCATTACTGGGGGTACAGGGAGATGACCAGATGACAAGGTATACTAAACTCCTCATCGGTTTTTTACTTTATTACGCAAAAAAGGAGATTCTTCTTAGGTGGACATCTGCATCCCCCCCCCCCCACCATGACGCTTTGGGAAGATACCATTAATAAAGCTCTCCCACTGTATAAAATGACGTACTTAAACAGAAAATGCCCCAAGTTTGAGGGTATTTGGTCACCTTGGACAGCTTAGGGTTTATAACGGTCATACCTAGATAGTATAACGGTACATGTAGTCACATGTTGTCCGGGATGCTCTGGGCTCCCCCCCTCCCATTACCTCTTTTCTCCTCCCCCCCCATTCCTTTCCCCCTCCCCCCTCCCCCCCCCCTAGTCATTCCTCATTTTGGATTGTGATGTAGTCTACTGGTGACTCCTTCTGACTTAATAAGCATGTACTATCGAAGATTTACATTGCTTCAATGACATGATTTGAATGTAGTCTGAGGCTATTGGTTGTATTCTCATTATTATGTTTTACATATATGACATGTAAGACGCATCATTTATGTACTTCTGTTTTTTTTTTTTTTGGTTGATGTACCATGCTGTTTCTTTATCAATAAACTGAGATTTTGACCGTGAAAAAAAAAACTTCACAGTTCTGGAACAACATCCTATGGACAGATGAGACCAAGATCAACTTGTACCAGAGTGATGGGAAGAGAAGAGTATGGAGAAGGAAAGGAACTGCTCATGATCCAAAGCATACCAACTCATCAGTGAAGCATGGTGGTGGTAGTGTCATGGCGTGGGCATGTATGGCTGCCAATGGAACTGGTTCTCTTGTATTTATTGATGATGTGACTGCTGACAAAAGCAGCAGGATGAATTCTGAAGTGTTTCGGGCCATATTATCTGCTCATATTCAGCAAAATGCTTCAGAACTCATTGGACGGCGCTTCACAGTGCAGATGGACAATGACCCGAAGCATACTGCGAAAGCAACCAAAGAGTTTTTTAAGGGAAAGAAGTGTAATGTTATGCAATGGCCAAGTCAATCACCTGACCTGAATCCGATTGAGCATGCATTTCACTTGCATCATTCATTCAAGACAAAACTGAAGGGAAAATGCCCCAAGAACAAGCAGGAACTGAAGACGGTTGCAGTAGAGGCCTGGCAGAGCATCACCAGGGATGAAACCCAGTGTCTGGTGATGTCTATGCGTTCCAGACTTCAGGCTGTAATTGACTGCAAAGGATTTGTAACCAAGTATTAAAAAGTGAAAGTTTGATGGATGATTGTTAATCTGTCCCATTATTTTTGGTCCCTTAAAAAGAGGGAGGCACATATACAAACTGTTGTAATTCCTACACCCTTCACCTGATTTGGATGTAAATACCCTCAAATTAAAGCTCAAAGTCTGCAGTTAAAACACATCTTGTTAGTTTCATTTCAAATCTATTGTGGTGGTGTATAGAGCAAAAAGGTTAGAATTGTGTCCCATTATTTATGGACCTGACTGTCGGCCATATAGATATATTAATCAGAATATATTAATCAGAATGGTGCGTATATATGCACATAAATGAGTAAATAACCAAAAAAACGCACATAAATGAGTAAATAACCAAAAAACGCATCCCTTACATGGTCCATAAAATATATGCATGCATATACACACATGCATACATACATTCCAGAACATTCCAAGAGTTCCAAAAAATTCCACAAAAATTCTAAAATTACATGGTAGGAGTTGGGGATAATGAAAAGCTCCAGCCAAATAAATATTAAAATATTAAAATGATTTATTATGTACTGAATATATAATATTGATGGAATATCTAACAAACCTATATATCTATAAACACACACATAAAAATATATATATACAGTCAGGTCCATAAATATTGGGACATTGACACAATTCTAGTGGCTCTATTGGCTCTCTTTTTGGCTCTGTACACAACCACAATGGATTTGAAATGAAACGAACAAGATGTGCTTTAGCTGCAGACTTTTAGCTTTAATTTGAGGGTGAAACAAAATAATAAACAACCGTGAGGGGACCTCTGCGCTACTAAAATAAAGTGGTACAAAAAATAGCAAGCAATAAATAATCTATAGTGTAATGCTGCAAAATCTATAGTGTACACATGACCACCACAGAATAAATATATAAGTGAATGATTTCGCGCAGAACACTTCTATAACAAATTAAACTTATTCCCATAGGTAGCTTGTGTCAAATGGTGCATAAAGTGACTGGGTGGAATGATCAAATGATCCTAACTGGGAAATCATATGCAACCCGAAAAAGTTGCCCAATGCTGGGAGGTAATCAATGGTGTGATAAAATATATTGATAATAACTCAATGTGGGATAATGAATGTAAGTAACAAAGTGTTAATCAATACATAAATGAAAATCAATGTGCTGATGGTGGCTGATAAAAGTTCTTGAGTAAAGATGTATCATCAGTAAATATGCATCAGTGATGTTTAAAGTTGATAAGTATTTTCTTCCTTGATTGCAGTGAGAAATATAAACATAGATGCTCTTGGTGCATGCCTGCTCACATTGCCCTTACCTTAAGGGGCTTTGATAAAAGCCTTAATTGTAGGGAATCTTAGATGACAGTGATGTTGGTTGTGGTGGATGTTGCTAGATGGTGGATGATTGGATGGCATCAGATGGATAGACGTCCTTAGTAGATCCACATCAGGCTTGTCTCAAGATCACCGGAATCATGCCAAGGAGAAAAGAGGAAACATAGGGGGGCCTCCAATGGTGTAGTATAAAAACGAAGATTTTATTGGAATAAAATAGCACTATACAAAAAGTGCATGCGGTGACACAGTGTAAGGCGGCGAACCGCCGTCACCAAGTACAATACTTCTGGTCCATGGTAAAAACAACCGGGTCAGAGGGTACTGACAAGCGGATGCGCCGGCTAGCAAAAGTTCCTACGCGTTACGTCACGTGACCTCGTGACTTCCTCAGGGAATCTGATTGTTTGAAATCCTAGTTCCTTTATAGTGAGAGACAGGAAGTGACTCTGACGCCATATTTGCATAGTCCGGGATGGATGAATAGTTATACATCGGTGCAGTGGGTGAAACGATCGGGCATCAATTTTATATATGCCCAACATATTAGAAAAATCATTAACATAGTAGCTTAAACTGAAGGTGTAAGTGAAATATATAAGGACTTGGTTTTACACTAATATGGCAATAGTGTGAAAAAGACCTTCTATCAGTAATATAATTGGCCAAAGGTTAAATATAAAAATATAAAAAACTGTCAATAGATAGAAAATTATTATTGAATAAAAAAATTAAAAAATGTTTTTGTTTTTTTAATTTTAAAAATTCAACGGCCAAAAGATGAGCACACCGGAAATATGGCACAAGGTTCACAATTGATAATTTCATCAATAATCACTAATGAAGCAGTTCAAGTCAAAGTCGATGTTTAACCCATTGGGCACTAATGTATTCATTTTATGAATCCACTGGAAATCTTTTTGACTTAAACTTCTGATTTTATGGCTGCCTCTCCATGATTTATAATAACGATCTATACCCCAAAAGGTAATTTCCGCTGGGTTGCTGTTGTGAACTTCAGCGTAATGCCTCGATACATTATGTTTAGGAAATTTTTTTATTATGTTTTGAACATGCTCTTTGACTCTAGTTTTTAAGGCTCTCTTTGTTCATCCTATGTACTGCAATTTGCAAGAGCATTGGAGGACATACACTACCCCCTCTGTGTGGCAGCTAATAAAATCTTTAATTGGATATGTATGTCCAGTGCTAGTTGCCAGAAAGTCAGTTTTTTTGGCCACGCTTGGGGCAATGCCTTTATGGCTCAATGGGAAGAGGAAGCGGTACATAACAACACTCCCTGCCAACTAGAATTATACAAAAGATTCATCGACGATATTATAATTATATTGAATGGGGACAGAGATTCACTGGAACAATTCTTGATTGGATTGAATCAGAATGACAGAAATATCACTCTCACTTGGAAAATTGATGCCAAACAGATCCAATTTTTGGATCTAGAAATCAGTATAGAGAATAATCGACTTATCACCAAAACACACTTTAAAGAAGTGACAAGAAACAGCTATCTACCTGTAACTAGTTGCCACCACAAACCATGGCTCTTTAATATACCGAAAGGGCAACTAACCAGAATTAGGCGGAACTGCACGCATGATTCCGACTTTAAAACACAAGCTGACCTAATTGGAAAGAGATTTATGGAAAAAGGCTACAACGCAGAATTCATTAACCAACAAATTGTATCAGTTCAATCTCTAGACCGGATGGCTATGATCCATACTCAAAAAAACCCCAATACCAATGCTAGAAGCACCGGCGTGAATTTTAGACTTTAATGTACAACATAAAGATATTGAAAAAATATTGAAGAAATACTGGCATATTCTGATAGGAGACAAACATCTGCAGAGCATTCTGCCATATAAACCACTAATCATATACAAATGGGCCACTACACTACGTGATCTTATTGTTAAAAATGTAGTGGACCCTCCGTCCACCAACTCTTTCTCCTTTTTTAATGGAAAGGGATTTTTTCCATGTAAATATTGCTTTGCATGCCAACACTCTAGAAAATTTCAAAGTAAAAAAACTGACTTTCTGGCAACTAGCACTGGACATACATATCCAATTAAAGATTTTATTAGCTGCCACACGGAGGGGGTAGTGTATGTCCTCCAATGCTCTTGCAAATTGCAGTACATAGGACGAACAAAAAAGAGCCTTAAAAATTAGAGTCAAAGAGCATGTTCAAAACATAATAAAAAAATTTCCTAAACATAATGTATCGAGGCATTTCGCTGAAGTTCACGACAGCAACCCAGCGGAAATGACCTTTTGGGGTATAGATCGTTATCATAAATCATGGAGAGGCAGCCATAAAATCAGAAGTTTAAGTCAAAAAGAATCCCAGTGGATTCATAAAATGAATACATTAGTGCCCAATGGGTTAAACATCGACTTTGACTTGAACTGCTTCATTAGTGATTATTGATGAAATTATCAATTGTGAACCTTGTGCCATATTTCCGGTGTGCTCATCTTTTGGCCGTTGAATTTTTTAAATTTTTAAAAAAAGAATTTTTTAAAATTTTTTATTTCATAATAATTTTCTATCTATTGACACCGTTTTTTATATTTTTATATTTAACCTTTGGCCAATTATATTACTGATAGAAGGTCTTTAGCTTTGTGCCAACACTTAGCTGAGTGGTTACTGCACTAACTCAGCTATAGTGAGGAATTCATTTGCAATTACCATTATTACCACATGATGGCAGCATAGGGCATAGCCGAGGCAGGCACTTTTTCACACTATTGCCATATTAGTGTAAAATCAAGTCCTTATATATTTCACTTACACCTTCAGTTTAAGCTACTATGTTAATTATTTTTTCTAATATGTTGGGCATATATAAAATTAATGCCCGAGCGTTTTACCCACTGCACCAATGTATAACTATTCATCCATCCCAGACTACGCAAATATGGCGTCAGAGTCATTTCCTGTCTCTCACTATAAAGGAACTAGGATTTCAACCAATCAGATTCCCTGAGGAAGTCACGAGGTCACGTGACGTAACGCGTAGGAACTTTTGCTAGCCGACGCATCCGCTTCTCAGTCAGTACCCTTTGGCCCGGTTGTTTTTACCGTGGACCGGAAGTATTGTACTTGGTGACGACAGTTCGCCACCTTACACTGTGCCACCGCATGCACTTTATGTATAGTGCTGTTTTATTCCAATAAAATCTTTGTTTTTATACTACACCATTGGAGGCCCCCCTATGTTTCCTCTTTTCTCTTTGGCATGATTCCGGTGATCTTGAGACAAGCCTGATGTGGATCTACTAAGGACGTCTATCCATCTGATGCCATCTAATCATCCACCATCTAGCAACATCCACCACAACCAACATCACTGTCATCTAAGATTCCCTACAATTAAGGCTTTTATCAAAGCCCCTTAAAGTGGTGTTCCACCCAAAAAAAAAACTACATGAAAAATCCTAAAAAAAAATACAAAAAAAATTTGGATATTTTTTTTTTACTCCCCTCCAAATGCCTGTTGCTAGGGGGTCCCTCGTAGTCTGCCTCTTTCAGTGCCTGGGCTGGTGACATCACTTCCGTCTCGGCACAGGAAGGGCTCAGCTCTGCTCCCTCCCTCCTGTCAATCATCTGGGACCCATTACAGGTCCCAGGTGACTGAGCGGCCAATCACGGCGCCCTGGGCTGCTCGCGCACGCGCAGTGGGTGCCAGGCTGTGAAGCCACAGCCCGGCACCCACAGTTGCAATTCCAGGGGCCGCCGAACGGAGGGGGAGACAAGCGGGGCTTCGATCCCCAGCATCGCTGGACCCTGGGACAGGTAAGTGTCCAATTAAAAGTCAGCAGCTGCAGTATTTGTAGCTGCTGACTTTAAATTTTTTTTTTTTTTTGATGGGCCCTCCTCTTTAAGGTAAGGGCAATGTGAGCATGCATGCACCAAGAGCATCTATGTTTATATTTCTCACTGCAATCAAGGAAGAAAATACTTATGAACTTTAAACATCACTGATGCATATTTACTGATGATACATCTTTACTCACAAACTTTTATCAGCCACCATCAGCACATTGATTTTCATTTATGTATTGATTAACACTTTGTTACTTACATTCATTATCCCACATTGAGTTATTATTAATATATTTTATCCCACCATTGATTACATCCCAGCATTGGGCAACTTTTTCGGGTTGCATATGATTTCCCTGTTGGGATCATTTGATGATCATTCCACCCAGTCATTTTATGCACCATTTGACACAAGCTACCTATGGGAATAAGTTTCATTTGTTATAGAAATGTTCTGCGCGAAATCATTCATTTATATATTTAATTCGAGGGTATTTACATCCAAATCAGGTGAACGGTGTAGGAATTACAACAGTTTGTATATGTGCCTCCCACTTTTTAAGGGACCAAAAGTAATGGGACAATTGGCTGCTCAGCTGTTCCATGGCCAGGTGTGTGTTATTCCCTCATTATCCCATTTACAAGGAGCAGATGAAAGGCCCAGAGTTCATTTCAAGTGTGCTATTTGCATTTGGAATCTGTTGCTGTCAACTCTCAATATGAGATCCAAAGAGCTGTCACTATCAGTGAAGCAAGCCATCATTAGGCTGAAAAAACAAAACAAACCCATCAGAGAGATAGCAGAAACATTAGGTGTGGCCAAATCAACTGTTTGGAACATCCTTAAAAAGAAAGAACGCACCGGTGAGCTCAGCAACTTGTACCAGAGTGTTGGGAAGAGAAGTGTATGGAGAAGGAAAGGAACTGCTCATGATCCAAAGCATACCACCTCATCAGTGAAGCATGGTGGTGGTAGTGTCATGGTGTGGGCATGTATGGCTGCCAATGGAACTGGTTCTTATGTATTTATTGATGATGTGACTGCTGACAAAAGCAGCAGGATGAAGTGTTCTGAAGTGTTTAGGGCAATATTATCTGTTCATATTCAGCAAAATGCTTCAGAACTCATTGGACGGCGCTTCACAGTGCAGATGGACAATGACCCAAAGCATACTGCGAAAGCAGCCAAAGAGTTTTTTAAGGGAAAGAAGTGGAATGTTATGCAATGGCCAAGTCAATCACCTGACCTGAATCCGATTGAGCATGCATTTCACTTGCTGAAGACAAAACTGAAGGGAAAATGCCCCAAGAACAAGCAGGAACTGAAGGCAGTTGCAGTAGAGGCCTGGCAGAGCATCACCAGGGATAAAATCCAGCGTCTGGTGATGTCTATGCGTTCCAGATCTAACATTAAAACCACTTGATCCTACCAGATCTAATGAATATCTATTAGCCTGAATGATTTTTGGCCACAAAATTTAAAAGGGTGGGCCAACCCGTCCATATGTACCACCTAATACGTCTAGTTTGATGTGGAATATCTCTGAAATTATCTGAGATCTAACGTTAAAACCACTTGATTTTACCAGGTCTAACGAATATCTATTAGCCTAAATGATTTTTGACCAGAAAATTTGATAAGGGGGGGTTAACCCGTCCATATGTACCACCTAATATCTCTATTTTGATGTGGAATATCTCTGAAATGATGTGAGATCTAACCTTAAAACTACTTGATCCTACCGGATCTAACGAATATGTATTAGCCTAAATGATTTTTGGACAGAAAATTTGATAAGGGGGGGGCTAACCCGTCCATATGTACCACCTAATATCTCGATTTTTATGTGGAATATCTCTGAAATTATGTGAGATCTAACGGTAAAACCACTTGATCTTACCAGATCTAACGAATATCTATTAGCCTAAATGATTTTTGGCCAGAAAATTTGATAAGGGGGGGGCTAACCTGTCCATACGTACCACCTATTATCTCTATTTTGATGTGGAATATCTCTGAAATTATGTAAATCTAACGTTAAAACCACTTGATCTTACCGGATCTAACGAATATCTATTAGCCTGAATGATTTTTGGCCAGAAAATTTGATAAGGGGAGGCTAACCCGTCCATATGTACCACCACCTAATATCTCTATTTTGATGTGAAATATCTCTGAAATGATGTGAGATCCAACGTTAAAACCACTTGATCTTATCGGATCTAACAAATATCTATTAGCCTGAATGATTTTTGGCCAGAAAATTTGATAAGGGGGGGGGTTACCCGTCCATATGTACCACCACCTAATATCTCTATTTTGATGTGGAATATCTCTGAAATGATGTGAGATCCAACGTTAAAACCACTTGATCTTACCGGATCTAACAAATATCTATTAGCCTGAATGATTTTTGGCCAGAAAATTTGATAAGGGGGGGCCAGCCCCCCTCATTAATCACTTAATAAGTCTCTAATTATGTGAGATCTAACGTTAAAACCACTTGATCTTACCGGATCTAACAAATAGCTTCCAAAATAGCTGTTTGGTCAATTTTTTGATAAGGGGGCTGATGATGGGTTAGCCCCCCAGCAAATAACTGTTAATATTGCTTCTTCTGTGTGAGATCTAATGCAAACAATGGTTGATCTAACCTGATCTAACAAAGATCTAATTAACTGCATAAGATTTTTTCAAAAATTTTGATATGGGGGGCTAACCCGGCAGAGGTAATATTTTTTATTTAGAAGTTTTTTTTATTATTATTATTTATTTCTTGTGGTATATGTTTACTGCAGCACTGCACTTTAATTGGTGTAACAAAAAATTGGCGTAACAAAATCCTTTTGCTGGATGAGAGAAAAACATAATTATATTCATAGTATGTCACATTAGGGGTGTCACTTTTTCTGAAGGGGTTTTAAGCAAAGGGTTTAGTGTTCTGAGGTTGCAAAGTGCTTTTATTATGTATTGCATGGGATATTTTAGAACTTAGGACATTCTGTGCAATAAGATACATAAAGCTGCATGTACAGGTTTTATTGCACTTTTGCAAGTATCTGATGAAAACAACATCTAAAAACTAATTTTTTCAGGGCATATATTTTTTCCGACTGCACAGGGTAAGATAAGGCACTTTGAAGAGTATGTGTAAGGCTGGCCATACACAGCTGAATAAAATAAATAAATGGATTTCCCCATCCCCTCTACTTTTAAAGAAGAATGTCCATGGTAATTAGGCATAAATCGCAAATCCTAATGTATGACAAAACACTTGGAATAGGAAATGAAGGGCAACACAACTCGTGCACAGGACAATATAGTTTCTAAATTGTTCTTCTAGATCTTTTCTTCAGAATTGTTTTAACTGCTATCTCAATTGTCAGATTTGTTAACATCATTAAAGTTTAGGCAAGGTACGCATTGCTTTCCAAACCTGATACATACTAACCCCACTCAATTCTGAGATCCAAGACCAGCACTGATAATGCAAGGTCCTCAACAAATCTTGCTTAGATCCATGGCACATGGATACAAAATAACCACCTGCTGTCCACATCAATTTTTTACATTTTTCACACATTAAAATCAGCAATTCTTGCTAGAAAGTTAGAACCCCCAAACTCAAAGCAGATGCCCTGGGGAATAAAATGGTGGCTGCTGAAATTGTTTTTGTTTCATATGCAGCCGTTTATCAAACACATATTTTAAGGAAAAACACACCAATATTTATTTATTGCACACAAACACAATATAATACCCAATATTTTGCTAAAATTTGATAGATGTGGTTGTGTTGAGTAAATAGATATCAAATATGTCAAGATACAAAATTGTGCACATCTGTAAAATGGCAACAAACTACACTACCTAAAATTAGTCAGAAGTGACATTTAAAAGCCTGTGCAGGTTATCAGTTTACAGTTAAAGTGGGAGTCCGGCGACCAATCTTTTTTTTTTTTTTTAGGTCATTGAGACACTTTGCTAATGCCAAAATAATACTCACAGTTTGGGTGTAATATTTCCGCCTCTGTCTGTTTTCGTACTGAAGAATAACTTTAAAAATGTGATGCTGGCTGTTTCCATCTTGCTTGTGGGCATGTGAAGCCCACAAGCATTGATTTCCTGGATGGGGTGAATGCTGTTCATTCACAGCTTGTTCACAAGCATGATCATTGTTCCCGCACTGAATCTTGGGAAGCCTGACACTAAGCTCCCAGGAGACAGTGCGGTGCCGGGGAAAGGCAATAAAAACGCCTACTCCCATGGGAGGAGAGACAGGAAGTGCCACAATAAAGTACAATATAAAGGTAATTACAGCGATAAAAAAAAAATTCGTGCGGCATTTGAACATCTATGCAATTAACTGAAGGGGGTAAGATTAAGTTAAAAATTTGAGTGGAACCCTGCTTTAACTGTGAAATTTGGCTCTAGAATCATTGCTCCCACTCTGCCATTTTTGGTGATACCTTACATGTGTAGTGCAGTCATTGCTTTTAACTTTGTTGCCGTCACAAGCCCCCTATGTGATAGCAATGAGCATGTAACAAATACTCTTTATGAAGACATCAGGGGTCTTTTAAACCCTCAGTGTTTCCCTTGCCCTCTCTGCAGCTAATCAAGCACAGGTCATGTTGATTAGTTGCATCCTTGGCTACAGTACCCAAAGAATTACAGCTCTGAAACCAGAAGTGACAAAATCATCATCAGCCACAAGCTTGTTTTAATCACTTCAAGCTCAGGATGTTTTAAATGTTTTAAGGATGTGAAGTGGTTAAAGAGCATGTGTAGTTTTGAAAGACTTATTTATCAATCAGTTCTTACTTTAGTCAGTGAATAAAGTGATTTTCACAGCTGCTGCTTTCCTTAGAAACAGATGACTTGACTGAGCCGAAATTCTGCTTCTCAGAACATCAGTGTGGAAGCAGTGGCAAAGTGGAGTAGTAGTTTGAGAGATTATCAGTCAGGTAGTGGCTTTACTCAAGAGTATGAAAAAGACTAGAAAAAAGGAAATGAACACTGTAAGAAAGATTGTCACTTGACAGTAAAACCAGCTGTTTTTATGGAATGGTTTTAAAGCCTCAAGGTTTTTCTCCTTAAAGAGGAGTTCCACCCAGGGGGGCCGTCAAAAAAAAAAAAAAATTAAAAGTCAGCAGGTACAAATACTGCAGCTGCTGACTTTTAATTGGACACTCACCTGTCCCTGGGTCCAGCAATGCGGGGGATCGAAGCTCCGCTCGTCCCCCCCCTCCGCTCGTCGGCGCCGGCATTTCAACTGTGGGCGCCAGGCTGTGGCTTCACAGCCTGGCACCCACTGCGCATGCGCGTGCGGCGCCGCGCGCCGTGATTGGCCGCTCAATCACCTGGGACCTGTAATGGGTCCCAGATGATTGACAGGAGGGAGGGAGCAGAGTGGAGCCCTTCCTGTGCCAAGGAGGAAGTGATGTCACCAGCCCAGGCTAAGGAACAGGCAGACTACGAGGGACCACCTAGCAACAGGCATTTAGAGGTAAGTGAAAAAAAAAATATCCAAATGTTTTTTGGGGTTTTTTTTTAGAATTTTTCCAGGTAGTTTTGTTTTTTGGGTGGAACCCCACTTTAATGCCTTCTGTGCATTAGGCAAAAAACCTTCTGTGCTGCTGCTCCCCCCAGACCCCCCCCTCCCTTTTATTACCCGTGCCCGATCCGATCCAGCATTATGCATGAGCGCAGCTGCTCCAGCCACTGTCGCTCTCCTCATTGGACAGACAAGAGCCATTGGCTCCCACTGCTGTCAATCAAATCCAGTGACACGGGAGCGGGGGACGGGGCCGAGTCCTGGTGTCTGTGTCAATGGACACAGCAGCGGAACTCGGGAGCGAGCCCACGCGGGTGCCCCAGGGAAAGTGGCTTTCCCTGGGGGCACCCCATAAAGAGGAGGAGCCTGGAACACCGGCGGGAGAGAAGATCCCCTACCTGCTGTCACACTGAGGAGGGAATCAGGGAAACGGCAGCAGACACTGAAATATGTTACATGTTCCACCCTAAATATGGGTGGAACATGTAACATGTTCCAAAAGGTGAACTTATCCTTAAAAGTTTATGTAAAGCCCAGCCCTTATTCTGGTATAGTGTTTACATACTGTATATGATATATTTCATATTGTGCAGGCAGCTCTTCCACTTTTAACCTACTACCACAAGCGCGGTTTCATTTTTTATTTCCATTTACAATGCAAAAATTAAAGCAGAACTCCAGGCACAAAAACTAATTTAAATTCAGTCCCAAATTGCCTAAAAGGGTATAAATCTGCTTTGCATTCATCAAATGCCTTTGCAATAGCAGATATAACCTTATAAAAGTAGCAGTGACATCATCACTGTGCTATACATAGCCTGTACAGAGATCAGAGCTGTGGGAGGGGTTCAGCAGGCTCCACCCACTACAGAAAACGATAGGAGAGGGTGGATAGCAGCCCAATCACCCTGCACAAGAACAGAGTAGTGATGACATGGTCTTTATTTCAGGAAGTTCCAGCACAGAGGCAGAATTTTACACTGGATTAATGCACAGATCTGGAAGAAATAAACAAAGCTTACCAAGATTCAAGAAGGATACATCTTGTATTTAGAGAATGATGGCTCATCCTGGAGTGCAGCTTTAACCAGTTACCAACCGTCGCATGCCGATGTACGTCGGCACAATGGCACGGGCAGGCATAAGGGCTTACCTGTACATCCGGTGCCTACGGCGGTCGGATTCTCGTCAGGAGCGATCCGAGGTGAGGGGGAGGCCACTCATTCGTGCTTCCTCAGCTTCTGTAATGTAAACAGAAGCTGAGGAAGTAATGTCATCTCTCCTTGAGCCTGTCTTTTTGTTCCGGCGCCGAGGAGAGAAGACATCAATGTGAGTTTGAACCAACACTACACTTCCAGTAGAACACGCAGGCACACTTTTCACCCCCCAGTCACCCCCCGATCACCCACCTGCACCCCCTGTCACAGTGACACCAATAGCAGTTTTTTTTTTCTGATTATTGCATTGGTGTCAGTTTGTGACAGTTAGTGTGGTAGGGCAGTTAGTGTTAGCCCCCTTTAGGTCTAGGGTACCCCCCTAACCCCCCCTAATAAAGTTTTAACCCCGTGATCACCCCCCGTCGCCAGTGTCACTAACCGATCGTTTTTCTGATCACTGTATTAGTGTCACAGGTGACGCTAGTTAGGGAGGTAAGTATATAGGTTCGCCGTCAGCTTTTTATAGTGTCAGGGACCCCATATACTACCTAATAAAGGTTTTAACCCCCTGATTGCCCCCTAGTTAACCCTTTCACCAGTGATCACCGTATAACTGTTACGGGTGATGCTGGTTAGTTAGTTTGTTTATTATAGTTTCAGGGCACCCGCCGTTTATTACCTAATAAAGGTTTAACCCCCTAATCGCCCGGCGTTGATATAAGTTAAGTTTTAGGGCCAGATAGGGTCTGCGTTGCCACAGGCAGTGTCAGGTTAGTGCCAGTACTGCTAACACCCATTCACGCAGCATACACCTCCCTTAGTGGTATAGTACGGTCAATATCTGATCCGATCAGATCTATACTAGTGTCCCCAGCAGTTTAGGGTTCCCAAAAACGCAGTGATAGTGGGATCAGCCCAGATACCTGCTAGCACCTGCGCTTTGCCCCTCCACCCAGCCCAGCCCAGCCCACCCCACCCAAGTGCAGTATCGATCGATCTCTGTCACTTACAAAACACTAAACACATAACTGCAGTGTTCGCAGAGTCAGGCCTGATCCCTAAGATCGCTAACAGTTTTTTGGTAGCGTTTTGATACAGTCGCTATCAGTCAGGAGCTTTTTTGCCTGTGAGTCTCAGCACTAAATTTAGAGCCCAAAATGGCAAATCAAAGGTACACTAGTGAAGAGGCCTACATGTTTCTGAGCATGACAGATAGTGAAGAGGAAGTCACTCATCTGTCAGATTCAGGCTCAGAATACGAACCTGTAGACAGCAGCGGCTCCATGACAGATAGCTCTGACGACGGAGTTGTGGTCCCTGCCAAGGTCAGGCGTACCAGACCCCGAACTTATTCTTCTGCTGTTGAGGTGCAAGAACCGCAGGGCTCTCGTATGGAGCAGAGCAGTACTAGCGCCGCTATTCCTTCTGGTGAACTGGCAAGCACCAGCGGCCTAGTACACCCTGGTCGTACATCCAGCACTGCAGTAACACTTGGTGACGTGGCGAGCGCCATAAGTGCAGTTCAAGCTGGCGAGGTGGCAAGCACAAGTAGTGTCCCGCTGCCACCAAGAAGACGAACACAGGCCCGTCGTGCCCATAGTGCCGTTCCTGCTGCATTCACCAATCCTAATTAGGAACCCACCACTTCTGCAGCACCCGTACTTCCCCCATTCACTGGCCAACCCGGCATTCATGTGGAAACAGTTGATTTTACGCCACTTGATTTTTATTCGCTGTTTTTCACCGAAGATCTCTATAGATCTATTGTGGACCAAAGCAATTTGTAAAAAAAAAAGAGTGAGTTGCGGTCATATTGGTCCACTGACCAATTCACCATATGCCCGTGTTCTCTGCCTCCATGACCAGGGCACGATAGGAGCAGATTTTGCGGTTCATGCACTTCAACAACAATGAACTCTGACGTCCTCGTGGAGACCCTGAATACGATCGGTTCTACAAAATTCAGCCCCTCGTAAACCACTTCAACCAACATTTTGCAGACTTGTTTACTCCCCATCAAGTTGTTTGCGTTGATGAGTGCCTGATTAGGTTTTCTGGCCGCTTGTCATTCAAACAGTACCTTCCCAGCAAGCGTGCCAGATACGAGGTCAAGATGTATAAGCTCTGTGACAGGGCCACAGGCTATACATGTAGTTTTATGGTTTACAAGGGAAAAGATAGCCAAGTAGAGCTGACAAACTGCCCTGACTACATAGGAAGCGCTGGCAAGATTGTGTGGGACTTGGTGTCACCCTTATTCGGAAAGGGGTACCACTTATATGTGGACAATTATTACACGAGCGTGCCACTTTTTAGTCTTTTTGATCATCATATTGGAGCATGTGGCACCGTGCGACCTAATTGCCGGGGCTTTCCCCAGCGGCTTGTAGATTCCCGTCTTAGGCTGGGGGAGAGAGCCTGCTTGCAGTGTAATAATTTGCTCGCTATGAAGTGGAGGGATAATAAGAATGTTTTCGCTCTTACCTGCCTTCATACAGACACGACGGTCAAAATTACTATTGTCACGTACCTGGTAGGTGGAGCCCGGAATGCAGAGAACGGCCTCTCGTATACCTCTGACTTAAGAACCCCTGAAGGTGTGAACAGGGACTCGAAAGTACAGAGGGGCACAAGTGCCTGACTGGAACACTGGAGCAGAAGGCAGGATCCTGTAGTCAGCAGGGAGGTGCACTGTAGTCCCGTAGCAGGTTGCAGACAGCAGGGAGGTGCACTGTAGTCCCGTAGCAGGTTGCAGACAGCAGGGAGGTGCACTGTAGTCCCGTAGCAGGTTGCAGACAGCCGGGAGGTGCACTGTAGTCCCGTAGCAGGTTGCAGACAGCAGGGAGGTGCACTGTAGTCCCGTAGCAGGTTGCAGACAGCAGGGAGGTGCACTGTAGTCCCGTAGCAGGTTGCAGACAGCAGGGAGGTGCACTGTAGTCCCGTAGCAGGTTGCAGACAGCAGGGAGGTGCACTGTAGTCCCGTAGCAGGTTGCAGACAGCAGGGAGATGCAGACAAGCCGGGTCAAGGTACTGGCGGGCAGATCAGGTACAGAAGGGCAAACCAAGAGGATAGTCAGAGTCCAAGCCAAGATCGGGGCGGGCAGCAAGCAGGTAAGTCAGGAACAAGCCAAGTAAGTACTGGATACAAGAAAACTGGTAACAAGGTAGCAGGGGTCTCAGGAAACGCTGTAGACCGGACAGCAAGGCAGCATTGAAACAGTCTTCTTTAAATAGCCTATCTTTGGCGCCAAGTGGCGCTATTGCGCATGCGCGTACGCACGTTAGCGCTATTGGCGCTATTGCGCATGCGCGTACGTTTGTTAGCACTATTAGCGCCATTGGCGCTTCTATGCACAGGCATTCGTTTAAAACTGCAAGAGGGCTTTTCCTGACATTGCCCCCCTCCAATGGGCAGCCTCCGGATGCCCAACTGAGCCATTTTACTCGGATGAGTTCTTTTAAAGGCTAGGATTAACCTTTTGGCGTGTATGTTAGTCTCTGGTTCCCAGGAGTTCTCCTCAGGGCCGTAACCCTTCCATTTCACCAGGTACTGAACCTGATTACGTCTCCTTCGGCAATCTATAATGGACTCAACTTCAAATTCTTCTTCGCCGTTAATAAGTACAGGCTCAGGAGGACCGGTGTTCCGGTTAAGGAAGGGATCCGGGACTGCTGGTTTAAGTAGAGCCACGTGAAAGACTGGATGTATACGGAAGGACTCCGGTAACTTCAACTCATATGCCACACTGTTAATTTTCCTCACCACTGGGAAGGGACCCACAAACTTAGGGCCCAATTTCTTAGATGGGCATGCCAGTTTCAGGTTTAGAGTGGACAACCAAACTTGATCTCCAGGTTTTAGGTCAAGCTCCCCTCTTCTCTTCCTGTCAAACGTTTCCTTGTTATGGACTTGGGTCTTTGCCATTGTCTCTTGAAGTAACTTGTTGTTTGTGCTGAAGAAGTTCAAGGTTTCTTGAGCCGCCGGTACAGTACACTCTGGCATGTTATTGGACAGAAACAAGGGGTGGAACCCATAGTTCGCAAAAAATGGAGATTGGTTGGTTGCAGAATGCACAGAATTATTATAAGCGAACTCAGCAAGAGGTAGCAGAGGCACCCAGTCATCCTGAGAAAAACAAGAATAGCATCGTAAATACTGTTCCAGGGTCTGGTTAGTTCGTTCGGTTTGTCCATTCGTCTGGGGGTGGTAGGCAGACGAGAAGGAGAGGTCAATCTTTAGGGCTTCACACAGGGCTTTCCAGAATTTGGATGTAAATTGTACCCCCCGATCAGATACAATATTAGCAGGTATACCATGGAGCCTTACAATGTCCTTAATAAAAATCTTCGCAGTTTCGGAGGCAGATGGGGTACCCTTCATAGGCAGGAAGTGAGCCATTTTAGAGAGTCTGTCAACCACTACGAAGATGGTGGTGAAACCTTCTGAAGGTGGTAATTCCACAATGAAATCCATGGAGATCATCCTCCATGGTCTTTCTGGTACGGGTAGAGGCCTCAACAGTCCCCAAGCCTTGGTCTTGCTGCCCTTGTTCTGGATGCACGTAGTACATGCTTCGATATACTGTTTACAATCCTTTTGTAGCTGAGGCCACCAAAACATGCGCTGCAGGAGTTCGGATGTCTTACGTATCCCGAAGTGGCCAGCTAGTTCGTGGTCATGGCAAGACTTGAGGATGGCAACCCGTGTCTGTTGTGGCACAAAAATTCTGTCCTTGTACCAAAGTAGATCATCTTTCCACTGTAAAGTAACATCTGTTGGATGAGGAGCCAATGAGGAGGCTTGTTTAACTTGAGAGAGCAGATCTCCCTGAAGCATGAGAAAGTTTCCAGGAGCAAGGATGGTATCAGGGGGTGAAGGAACTTCAGGTTCGCTGAACATCCGGGAAAGCGCATCTGGTTTAGTGTTTTTAGATCCCGGCCTGTAAGTAATGTGAAAGGCAAATCTGGTGAAGAAGAGTGCCCATCTGGCCTGTCGTGGTTTTAATCTCTTGGCAACTTTCAAGTACTCTAAGTTCTTGTGATCAGTGTACACCAGAATAGGATGGGCCGCTCCTTCCAAGAGGTAACGCCATTCTTCTAGCGCAGCCTTGATTGCAAGTAGCTCTCTGTCCCCGACATCATAATTTCTTTCAGCTTCGGTTAGCCTGCGAGAGAAGAATGCCACTGGGTGTAACAAAGCCTTGGATCCTTGTCTCTGTGAAAGAACTGCCCCTACTGCTACCTCGGAAGCATCCACTTCCAGTATGTAAGGTAAGGCTGGGTCAGGATGCTTTAAGACAGAGGCTGAAACGAACTGTTCTTTTAAGGCAGTAAAGGCTGCTTGAGCTTCAGAAGACCACTGAAAACGGGTGCCTTGCCGAGTAAGACTTGTGATGGGGGAAATGATAGAAGAGAATCCCTTAATGAATTTGCGATAAAAATTTGCAAACCCCACAAATCGCTGAACTCCCTTCTTATCAGTTGGAGCTGGCCAGTCCAAGATGGCAGAGACCTTCTGTGGATCCATCTTGACACCGTCAATCGAAATGATTAGGCCCAGAAACTGGATGCTTTGGCGCTCAAACTCGCACTTCTCAGGTTTTGCATACAAGCCATGTTGGCGAAGGCGGGTTAGAACTTTCCCGACATGTTCCCGATGAGTAGCCAGTGAGGAGGAAAAGATCAGGATGTCATCTAGGTATACTATGATAAACAAGTCAAGGTAGTCTCTGAAAATATCATTAACAAAATGCTGGAAGGTGGCAGGAGCATTACATAAACCAAAAGGCATGACAAGGTACTCAAAATGTCCGAAGCGGGTGCGGAAGGCTGTTTTCCATTCATCTCCGCTTCGGATCCGGACTAAATTGTAGGCTCCACGAAGGTCTAATTTGGTAAAGATGGATGCAGTTCCGAGTCGCTGGAAAAGTTCGGGTACCAAGGGTAGGGGGTACCGATTCTTAATTGTGATCTTATTAAGGTCCCGATAGTCTACGCAGGGGCGTAGAGAGTGGTCTTTCTTTTCTACGAAGAAAATCCCTGCTCCTGCTGGGGAGGTAGAAGGGCGTATGAACCCTTTCCTCAGATTATCATCTATGTATTCTTTAAGAGTTCCGAGTTCAAGTTCAGTTAAGGGAAAAATTCTCCCAAAGGGAATTTCTGCTCCGGGAAGCAATTCAATCGGACAGTCGTAAGGTCTATGGGGTGGCAGAGTCTCTGCCCCTTTTTTACTGAACACGTCCAGAAAGTTATGGTAAGCCTTGGGAACTGCTTGGCAGACTTCAGCATCGGTCTCCAGACATAGCAAAGAAGACGGGGTTTTGGTAGTGTCCTGTAGACAATGTTGCTGGCAATATGGGGAATGAAAACGGATTTTTCCAGTAGACCAGTCTATTTGCGGATTGTGTGCCTTGAGCCAAGGCATTCCCAGTATGATGGGAAACAAGGGAGATTCGATGATGTCAAGACAGAGTAATTCTTGGTGGTTGCCGGAAATGGTGGTCTTGAGAGGAACTGTTTCTTGTGTTACGGGCCCAGATTTTATAGCCGATCCGTCGGCCAGATGTACAGACAGTCCCTGTGCTCTGGGTCGTAGCGGAATGTGGAATTTACGGGCAAAAGACAAGTCCATGAACCCGCTGCAGGCTCCGGAGTCAATGATGGCGGTTGCTTGCATATTCCCTTCTGGAAGCTGTAGAGAGATGGGGATAGCCAAATGAGAAGCATGATCAAACACAGCAGATGAAGAGGTAGAGGAGAGAGTAAAGTGCTTACGGGTCTTTGCGGGACAAGTCCTCACATAGTGTCCAGATTCTCCGCAATAGAGGCAAAGGTTATTAGCTCGCCGGCGTTGACGTTCCTCCGGAGTCAGAGAGGGACGGATCAGGCCTAACTGCATTGGCTCAGTGGAATCAGCAGGAGCGTGGGCAGAAGGCTGTGGTACACGTGGAAGCATCCAGACTGGGCGAGTGGACCCGGCAGTCCGTTCAGCTCTTCGCTCTCTTAGACGCCTGTCAATCTGAATGGAGAGATTGATAAGGGCTTCAAGTGTCTCCGGGATGCCAACCCGGGCCAACTCATCCTTTAGCGGCTCGGAGAGTCCCATGCGGAACTGGTGACGTAGGGCGGCGTCGTTCCAATTGGTGTCGGAACTCCAACGCCTGAACTCAGATGCATAGTCCTCCGCCGCCCTACGGCCTTGCTGGAGAGAGAACAGAGCTGCTTCTGCAGTAGCAACTTGTTGCGGGTCCTCATAGAGAAGGGCCATGGCTTGGAAGAAAGTGTCCAGTAGGTTAAGGCAGCTGTTCTTTTGTTCCAGGAGTCGATGGGCCCATGCCTGGGGTTCCCCCAGCAAGAGGGAAATGACGAACCCCACCTTAGTGGTTTCTAATGAAAAAGTTCTGGGTTGCAGTGCGAAGAAAAGTTCACAGGCATTTCGGAATGCTCTAAACTTGCTGCGGTCCCCGGAGAACCTTTCTGGCGTGGGAACTTTAGGTTCTGGAGGCAACATTACTACAGAAGGGCCCGAGGACGGACCTGGAGCTGAAGTAGAGATCACTTGAACACGTTCTTCCAGACGTTTGTAACCGTCTTGCAGGTCTTTAACAGCCTGTGTAAGTCCAGCCAAATGATGGCATAAGTCCTCCATAGGCGACGTTCCCTGCGTGGGCTCGGACATGGCTGTCCGGTACTGTCACGTACCTGGTAGGTGGAGCCCGGAATGCAGAGAACGGCCTCTCGTATACCTCTGACTTAAGAACCCCTGAAGGTGTGAACAGGGACTCGAAAGTACAGAGGGGCACAAGTGCCTGACTGGAACACTGGAGCAGAAGGCAGGATCCTGTAGTCAGCAGGGAGGTGCACTGTAGTCCCGTAGCAGGTTGCAGACAGCAGGGAGGTGCACTGTAGTCCCGTAGCAGGTTGCAGACAGCAGGGAGGTGCACTGTAGTCCCGTAGCAGGTTGCAGACAGCCGGGAGGTGCACTGTAGTCCCGTAGCAGGTTGCAGACAGCAGGGAGGTGCACTGTAGTCCCGTAGCAGGTTGCAGACAGCAGGGAGGTGCACTGTAGTCCCGTAGCAGGTTGCAGACAGCAGGGAGGTGCACTGTAGTCCCGTAGCAGGTTGCAGACAGCAGGGAGGTGCACTGTAGTCCCGTAGCAGGTTGCAGACAGCAGGGAGATGCAGACAAGCCGGGTCAAGGTACTGGCGGGCAGATCAGGTACAGAAGGGCAAACCAAGAGGATAGTCAGAGTCCAAGCCAAGATCGGGGCGGGCAGCAAGCAGGTAAGTCAGGAACAAGCCAAGTAAGTACTGGATACAAGAAAACTGGTAACAAGGTAGCAGGGGTCTCAGGAAACGCTGTAGACCGGACAGCAAGGCAGCATTGAAACAGTCTTCTTTAAATAGCCTATCTTTGGCGCCAAGTGGCGCTATTGCGCATGCGCGTACGCACGTTAGCGCTATTGGCGCTATTGCGCATGCGCGTACGTTTGTTAGCACTATTAGCGCCATTGGCGCTTCTATGCACAGGCATTCGTTTAAAACTGCAAGAGGGCTTTTCCTGACAACTATGGTGACTGGTGTTGTGGAGAAATCCCTCTGTGTCCACGAATATATAACCAAAATATGGGAGGGGTGGAGCTCAACGACCAGTTGTTGGCGCCGTACCTAGTTGTCCGTAAGGCCAGATGCTGGTATAAAAAAAGTGCCTGTATACTTATTTCAATTGGCTTTGCTGAATGCTAGGTGCTATACAGAGCTTCAGGACGGACTGGATCCTTCCTTAACCACTTGCCGCCCGCCCTATTACAGAATGACGGCGGCAAAGTGGTTTGATATTCCTGATCGGACGTCATATGACGTGATCAGGAATATCTAGCCGCTGCGCGCCCCCGGGGGCGCGCATCGCGGCGATCGTTGTTGCGGGGTGTCAGTCTGACACCCTGCAGCACCGATCTAGGTAAAGAGTCTCCGACGGAGACTCTTTACCACGTGATCAGCCGTGTCCAATCACGGCTGATCACGATGTAAATAGGAAGAGCCCGTGATCGGCTTTTCCTCACTCGCGTCTGACAGACGCGAGTAGAGGAGAGCCGATCGGCTGCTCTCCTGACAGGGGGGGTCTGTACTGATGGTTTATCAGCACAGCCCCCCCTCGGATCCTACCCAGGGTCACCAGGGATGCCGCCCAGGACCACCAGGGAAGCGATCCACACTGGACCACCAGGTATGCCCCTAGACCACCAGGGAAATGTCACCGTGTGCCCAGGCAGCTGCCAATCTGTGCCCAGGCAGCTGCCAGTCAGTGCCCACTGCAATGCCTACCACTGCCAGTGCCACCAGGGATGCCCATCAGTGCCTAATTTTAGTGCCGCGTATCAGTGCCCATCAGTGCCACGTATCAGAGCCCATCAGTCCCCAGCAGTGCCGCCTATCAGTGCCCATCAGTGTCCAGCAGTGCCGCCTATCAGTGCCGCCTATCAGTGCCACCCTATCAGTGCCTAGCAGTGCCCAGCAGTGCCACCTTTCATTTCCCAGTGTGGCCCATCAGTGCCAACCAGTGCCACCCATCAGTGCCCATCAGTGCCGCCTATCAATGCCCATCAGTGCTGCATATGAGTGCCACCCATCAGTGCCGCCTACCAGTGCCCATCAGTGCCGCATTTCAGTGCCCATCGTCAGTGCCCGCTCATTGGTGCCACCTCATCGGTGCCGCCGTATCAGTGCCTGTCAGTGCCGCCTTATCAGTGCCCATCAGTAAAAGAGAAAACTTACTTATTTACAATTTTTTTTAACAGAAACAAAAGCAAAACTTTTATTTTTTTCAAAAATTTCGGTCTTTTTTTATTTGTTTAGCAAAAAATAAAAACCACAGAGGTGATCAAATACCACCAAAAGAAAGCTCTATTTGTGGGAACAAAATGATAAAAATTTAGTTTGGGTACAGTGTAGCATGACCGCGCAATTGTCATTTAAACTGCGACAGCGCTGAAAGCTGAAAATTGGTCTGGGCAGGAAGGTGTCTAAGTGCCCTGTATTGAAGTGGTTAAATTCCAGGCAGAGATCGTCAGAGCCCTTCTGTTTCCAGACGGTGCTCCACCTCACCTTCCCAATCCAAATGCAGTAAGCCAGCTGCATGAGAGGCATTTTCCTTATGTCCTCCCACGTACCCCTACCCAACAAGCCCCCCAAAGAAAACGTTGTGTCTGCAGAAAGTGCGGATATAGGCGTGACACCCGCTATTATTGTCCTTCCTGTCCTGACAATCCTGGTCTTTGCATTGGTGAATGTTTTGAGCGCTACCATACACTAGTTGAGTTTTAGCGTAGGGTACAGCACTGCACAGACTAGGCACACTGACACGGGGTCTCCCAAGATGCCATCGCATTTTGAGAGACCCAAACCTGGAACCGGTTACAGTTACAAAAGTTACAATTATAAAAAAAATGTAAAAAAAAAAATACACAAAAAAATATAAAATAAAAAAAACAAAAATAGTTGTTGTTTTATTGTTCTCTCTCTCTATTCTCTCTCTATTGTTCTGCTCTTTTTTACTGTATTCTATTCTGCAATGTTTTATTGTTGTTATGTTTTATCATGTTTGCTTTTCAGGTATGTAATTTGTTTATACTTTACTGTTTACTGTGTTTTATTGTTAACCATTTTTTTGTTTTCAGGTATGCCGTTCAGCTGCAGCGCGGATTTATTTATCTTGACAGCAACAGCGTTTGCTCCCATGATACATAAAGCCGTGATTCCAGTGCTGTCGGAGGTGATTTCACCACCACAGTTACATACTTCAGCAAATATGCCGAAGCATGGGGGCAGCAGGGGTGGAGGAGCGATTTGCTCCTACCTTTTGCGGGTGGATGCCCCCATGCTTCGGCATATATAAATGGTGCATGTATGCCCATCATTAGAAGTGGGTGGATGAAGGGAGGTATTCTAATGGTGGGCATACCCACCGATCAATCTCTTTTTTTCGCTCAGCCCACAGGCTGCATGAAAAAAAAGATTACAATATATGCCCAACAAGGACCAGCAACATACTGGTATGCTGCTGAACTTTGAGTGGTTATACCAGAATGATGCCTGCAGGTTTAGGTATCATCTTGGTATCATTCTTTTCAGCCAGCGGCCGGCTTTCATGTAAAAGCAATCCTAGCAGCTAATTAGCCTCTAGACTGCTTTTACAAGCAGTGGGAGAGAATGCCCCCCCTCCCACCATCTTCCATGGTTTTCTCTGACTCTCCTGTCCCAACAGGGAACCCGAGAATGCAGCCGGTGATTTGGCCAGCTGACCATAGAGCTGATCAGAGACCAGAATGGCTCCAATCATCTCTATGGCCTAAGAAACCGGAAGCTACGAGCATTTCATGACTTAGATTTCCCTGGATGTAAACAGCGCCATTGGGAAATTGGGAAAGCATTTTATCACACCGATCTTGGTGTGGTCAGATGCTTTGAGGGCAGAGGAGAGATCTAGGGTCTAATAGACCCCAATTTTTTCAAAAAAGAGTACCTGTCACTACCTATTGCTATCATAGGGGATATTTACATTCCCTGAGATAACAATAAAAATGATAAAAAAAAATAAATTGAAAGGAACAGTTTAAAAATAAGATAAAAAAGCAAAAAAAAAATAAAGAAAAAAAAAAGCACCCCTGTTCCCCCCTGCTCTTGCACAAAGGCGAACACAAGCGTCGGTCTGGCGTCAAATGTAAACAGCAATTGCACCATGCATGTGAGGTATCACCGCGAAGGTCAGATCGAGGGAAGTAATTTTAGCAGTAGACCTCCTCTGTAAATCTAAAGTGGTAACCTGTAAAGGCTTTTAAAAGCTTTTAAAAATGTATGTAGTTTGTCGCCACTGCACGTTTGTGCGCAATTTTAAAGCATGTCGTTTTTGGTATCCATGTACTAGGCCTAAGATCATCTTTTTTATTCCATCAAACATTTGGGCAATATAGTGTGTTTTAGTGCATTAAAAATTTAAAAAAAGTGTGTTTTTTCCCAAAAAAATGCTTTGAAAAATCGCTGCGCAAATACTGTGTGAAAAAAAAAAAAGAATGTAATGTTTGGGGGTTCAAAGTAATTTTCTTGCAAAAAAAAAAAAATATGTTTCATGTAAACAAAAAGTGTCAGAAAGGGCTTTGTCTTCAAGTGGTTAGAAGAGTGGGTGATGTGTGACATAAGCTTCTAAAGCTGTTGTGCATAAAATGCCAGAACAGTTCAAACCCCCCCAAATGACCCCATTTTGGAAAGTAGACACCCCAAGCTATTTGCTGAGAGGCATGTCGAGTCCATGGAATAATTTATATTGTGACACAAGCTGCGGGAAAAAAACAATTTATTTTTTCTTTTTTTTTCTTGCACAAAGTTGTCACTAAATGATATATTGCTCAAACGTGCCATGGGCATATGTGAAATTACACCCCAAAATACATTCTGTTGCTTCTCCTGAGAATGGGGATACCACATGTGTGGGACTTTTTGGGAGCCTAGCCGCGTACGGGACCCCGAAAACCAAGCACCACCTTCAGGGCTTTTAAGGGTGTAAATTTTTGATTTCACTCCTCACTGCCTATCACAGTTTCGGAGGCCATGGAATGCCCAGATGGCACAACCTCCCCCAAATGACCCCATTTTGGAAAGTAGACACCCCAAGCTATTTGCTGAGAGGTATGGTGAGTATTTTGCAGACCTCGCTTTTTGTCACAAAGTTTTGAAAATTGAAAAAAAAAAAAAAAATTCTTTTCTTTCTTTATAAAACAAATGAGAGCTACAAAATACTCACCATGCCTCTCAGCAAATAGCTTGGGGTGTCTACTTTCCAAAATGGGGTCATTTGGGGGGGGGGGTTGTACCATCTTAGCATTTTATGGCCTTCAAAACTGTGATAGGTAGTAAGGAGTGAAATAAAAAATTTACGCCCTTAGAAATCCTGAAGGCGGTGCTTGGTTTTCGGGGGCCCCGTACGCGGCTAGGCTCCCAAAAAGTCCCACACATGTGGTATCCCCGTACTCAGGAGAAGCAGCAAAATGTATTTTGGGGTGCAATTCCGCATATAACCATGGCATGTGTGAGCAATATATCATTTAGTGACAACTTGGGGTGTCTACTTTCCAAAATGTGTCATTTGGGGGGGGGGGTTGTACTGGCCTGCCATTTTAGCACCTCAAGAAATGAGATAGGCAGTCATAAACTAAAAGCTGTGTAAATTCCAGAAAATGTACCCTAGTTTGTAGACGCTATAACTTTTGCGCAAACCAATAAATATACGCTTATTGACTTTTTTTTTACCAAAGACATGTGGCTGAATAAATTTTGGCCTAAATGTATGATTAATATTGGATTGGATTTTTTATAACAAAAAGTTGAAAATATAATTTTTTTTTCAAATGTTTTTGTCTTTTTCCGTTTATAGCGCAAAAAATAAAAACTGCAGAGGTGATCAAATACCATCAAAAGAAAGCTCTATTTGTGGGAAGAAAAGGAACAAGTGTGCCATTGGGATATTTGCCTTCTACTCCAATTTTTAGTGACAACTCAGAATTTTGGATTTTTATTATTTGTTTTATGCCTAATTTACAGTAATGCAAGGAAAAATATTAAAAAAAAACACTTCACTAGCAGGAACAATAATAAAAACCTGATATATATGTGCATATAGTGCAGTGCTACTGACGTGATAACTCTCAATATCAAAATCGTTGTGCAAATTATATTATGTATATATATATATATATATATATATATACATATACATATACATATACATATACATACATATATAGCAGGAAAATCATCACCATTTACTACGGCATCTGCAGCGTCTAAAGCAGGGGTGTCCAAACTTTTTTCAAAGGGGGCCAGATTTGATAAAGTAAACATGCATGAGGGCCAACCATTTTGCCTGACATTCTTTGAACCATTAAAATTTGGTCTAATGCCCCGTACACACGGTCAGATTTTCCGACGGAAAATGTGTGATAGGACCTTGTTGTCGTAAATTCCGACCGTGTGTGGGCTCCATCACACATTTTCCATCAGAATTTCCGACACACAAAGTCTGAGAGCAGGCTATAAAATTTTCCGACAACGAAGTCCGTTGTTGGAATTTCCGATCGTGTGTATGCAAATCCGACGCACAAAGTGCCACGCATGCTCAGAATAAATAAAGAGATGAAAGCTATTGGCTACTGCCCCGTTTTTAGTCCCAACCTACGGGTTTTACGTCACCGCGTTCAGAGCGATCGGATTTTCCGACAACTTTGTGTGACCGCGTGTATGCAAGACAAGTTTGAGCCAACATCCATCAAAAAAAATCATAGGATTTTGTTGTCGGATGTCCGATCAATGTCCGATCGTGTATACGGGGCATAAGTGTGTTAGTTTGAGCACTAATATACTGCCTAACAAGAATTATCTTGCCTTTGTGGCTATGTGTGAGTAAAGAGATGAGCTTGGGCGTGTTATTTGGATATACAGTATTTATTGGCGTATAAGACACACCTTCACTTTAAGAGGGAAGTTTTAGGAAAAAAACGTAAATTTTAACCACTTCCGGACCGCTCACTGTATATATACCTCATTTTTTTGAAGATGGATATCTCGGTAACGGCAGCAGCTGCTGCCACAACCGAGGTATCCATCTTTTCAGTGAGCGGTTCCGTACACGATAATGGTGGTCTCTGCGGCGGGTTCGCCGCGAGATCACCATTATCAGCGGCGGGAGAGGTGCCACCCCCCTCCCGCCGCTCTCCCGCACCCTCCGCCGCTTACCGGAGCCGTCGGTAGCGGCGGAGGCGATTGGGTCCTGTCACTTCCTCGGTATGGAGATGAGTGAGTCCAAGATGGCCCCCACCCGTCTCCATACCATGTGACGGCCGGAGCGACGTCATTACGACGGCTCCTCCCACGTCTCTTAAAGGCACAATTATTTTTGTCATTTTTTTAAACAACTTTTTTTTTTTTTTTTGCATTTTAGTCTAAATATGAGATCTGAGGACTTTTTGACCCCAGATCTCATATTTAAGAGGACCTGTCATGCTTTTTTCTATTACAAGGGAATAGGAATAAAAGTAATCCAAATTTTTTTTTTAAAAAAAACTGTGAAAAAATGAATAAAATAAAGTAAAATAAATAATAAAAAAAAAAAAAAAAATTTTTTAAAGCGCCCTGTCCCGACGAGCTCGCGCGCAGAAGCGAACGCATACGTGAGTAGCGCCCGCATATGAAAATGGTGGTCAAACCACACATGTGAGGTATCGCCGCGACCGGTAGAGTGAGAGCAATAATTCTAGCCCTAGACCTCCTCTGTAACGCAAAACATGCAATCTGTAGAATTTTTTAAACGTCGCCTATGGAGATTTTTAAGGGTAAAAGTTTGACGCTATTCCACGAGCGGGCGCAATTTTGAAGCGTGACATGATGGGTATCAATTTACTTGGCGTAACATTATATTTCACAATATAAAAAAAAATTGGGCTAACTTTACTGTTGTCTTATTTTTTTTTTCAAAAAAGTGAATTTTTTCCAAAAAAAGTGCGCTTAGAAGACCGCTGCGCAAATACGGTGCAAAAAAAAGTATTGCAATGACCGCCATTTTATTCTCTAGGGTGTTAGAAAAAAAACAATATATAATGTTTGGGGGTTCTAAGTAATTTTCTAGCAAAAAAACCTGTTTTAAACATGTAAACACCTAAAATCCAAAACGAGGCTGGTCTTAAAGTGGTTAAATAATGAACTGTGAAGCAAGATAAGGGCTAGTGCCCATCTGCAGCCTCACAAGTGCCATGAATGCAGCCCCACCATTCCCACGAATGCAGCACCCTCATTGCCATCAGTGCAGCACCCCCATTGCCATCAGTGCAGCATCCCTATTTCCATCAGTGCAGCACCCCCATTGCCAGGAATGTAGCACCCACCATTGCCAGGAATGCAGCACCCACCATTGCCATGAATGCAGCATCCACCATTGCCATGAATGCATCATCCACCATTGCCAGGAATGCAGCACCTCCATTGCCAGGAATGTAGCACCCACCATTGCAGGGAATTGCAGCATCCACCATTGCCAGGAATGCAGCACCCACCATTGCCAGGTAACAGCCACCCCACATGTTTTCAGAGAGTCCTGTATTTCACCTGAAGTTATTTGTGGGTTTTTCTTTGCATCCCGAACAATTTTCCTGGCAGTTGTGGCTGAAATCTTAGTTGGTCTACCTGACCGTGGTTTGGTTTCAACAGAACCCCTCATTTTCCACTTCTTGATTAGAGTTTGAACACTGCTGATTGGCATTCTCAATTCCTTGGATATCTTTTTATATCCCTTTCCTGTTTTATACAGTTCAACTACCTTTTACCGCAGATCCTTTGACAATTCTTTTGCTTTTCCCATGACTCAGAATCCAGAAACGTCAGTGCAGCTTTGGATGAAAGATGTAAGGGTCTGTCAGGAGTCCAGAAACTCATTGACCTTTTATACACGCACACTAATTACAAGCAAACAGATCACAGGTGAGGATGGTTACCTTTAACCACTTCAATACAGGGCACTTATACACCCTTCCTGCCCAGACCAATTTTCAGTTTTACGCTCTCGCACTTTGAATGCCAACTACTCAGTTATGCAACACTGTACCCAAACAAAATTTTTATAATTTTTTCCACACAAATAGAGCTTTTTTTTGGTGATATTTAATCACCACTGGGTTTTTTATTTTTGTGAAAAAAGAGAGAGAATTTTGAAAAAAAAACACTTTTTTTTAGTTTCTATGAAAACAATTTGCAAATAAGTAATTTTTGTTCATAAATGTGAGCCAAAATTTACAAGGCTACATATCTTTGGTAAAAATAACCCAAATAAGTGTATATTATTTGGTATGTGTGAAAGTTATTGAGTCTAAAATTGATCACACCTGGCGTATCTCATTTCTTGAGACCCTGAAATGTCAGAAGAGTACAAAAAAACCCAAATGACCCCTTTTTGAAAAGTAGACTGTCAAAGGTATTTAGTAAGAGGCATGGTGAGTTTTTTGAAGTTGTATTTTTTTCCCACAATTCTTGGGAAAATAAAAGAACTTATTATTATTTTTTTACACAAAATTATCATAATAACAAGTTATTTCTCACACACAGCATATGTATACTTCCAATTACACCCCAAAATACATTCTACTACTCGTCCAGAGTATGGCGATACCACATGTGAGAGACTTTTTCACAGCCTGGCCACATAGAGAGTTCCAACATGCAGGGAGCACCATCAGGCGTTCTAGAGGTATATAAACCGAATTCACCAAAAGAAAATTATGGATGAAATAGTGGCGCTAATCCCCAGTTCTAGAAGTATAAATGACACATTTAGTTTCCTGACTACCTATCACATTTTTGAAGGCCCCGGAGCACCAGGAGAATGGAATTACCCAAAAAATGACCACATTTTGGAAAGCAAACACCCCAACGTATATTCTATGAGGCATAATGAGTCTTTTGAACGATTCATTTTTTTCCAAAAGTCTTGGAAAAACGTGGAAAGAAAATGAAAATGTATTTTTTTTTTGTATTTACACAAAGTGGTCAATTTATAAGATATTTCTAACACATAGCATGTACATAGCAAAAATGACACCCCAAAAAATATTCTGCTACTCCTCCTGAGTATGGCGATACCACATGTGTGAGACTTTTACACAGCCCAGCCACATAGAGAGGTCCAACATGCAGGGAGCACCATCAGGCGTTCTAGGAGTATAAATTACACATTTAGTTTCCTGACTACCTATCACATTTTTGAAGGTCCTGGAGCACCAGAACAATGAAATTACCCACAAAATGACCCCATTTTAAAAAGAAAACACCCCAACTGGTGACAGGTACTCGGGGTACTCTGATGGGTTGATGACAGGTACTTGGGTACTCTGATGAGCTGAGACAGGTACTCTGGGACTGGTCACAAGTACTCCTGATGGGCTGTGACAGGTACTCCTGATGGGCTGTGACAGGTCCTCTTTATTTGGGGGGGGGATTGGGCACATTCCTGCACATTTTCATCCAAGTCTCCTCCTTACACACTGAGGAGGAGAATCTCGAAACTGCGCTACAGCCACTTATTGACATGTGATTGGACACAGCCGGTCACATGGTAAAGAGCCAATTTCATTGACTCTTTACCCTGATCGGGGATGGGCAGTGTTCAAGGGACATGCCTCATCCCTGATCGCCGAGCTGCGCACCCCCGGGGAAGCTCACGAGCGGCGATCACGAGCAGAGTACATGTGACTGGCTGTGATTGGACACAGCCGGTCACGTGGTAAAGAGCCAATGAAATTGTCTCTTTACCCTGGTCGGGGAGGGGCTGTGTCCTGAGTAGCAGCGCATGGTAGCACGCTTTACACTTCCCACAAACCACAAAGCCTTTTCAGCCAGGCCAAAATGTAGGTTTGGATGGGGGATCAATGATCTTTTGACATATTCTCCAGACATTGGCATATCGTGAAGATGGATAGAGTGCTTACATCTGTATTGCCCAAGAAACCATTGTTTATTTATAGATTAGCCCCCAATTTTGGGAACAATGTAGTTCAAAAGGTCATTGATCCTCATCCAGACCTACATTTTGGCCTTGCTGAAAATGCTTTGTGGCTTGTGGGAAGTGTAAAGCGTGCTACCATGCAAAAAGTAATGTGAAGAGATGTTCTGCATTTGTCTCTAACAAAACCAGTTGTGAATATGAGATTAATGAGCTCTGTACCTGCGATACTACTCACGTCGTATATGCATTGGTCTGCCCTTGCGGACTGATGTATATAGGATGTTAAAAAAGAAATCTTAAAGTTAGAATTAAAGAGCATGTGACTAATATTAAAGGGTACTGATACCAGTGTTTCTGAGCATTATAGGCATGATCATGCAAGGGATCCCTCCTCACTCCAATTTTGGGGTGTGGAGAGAGTCCTTCTATCATGGAGGGGCTTAAATAGAGTAAGAGACCTCTCCAAAAAAGAAACAAAATGGATTGATTTGTTACAGACGATGAGCCCTGAGGGGTTAAACATTGAACTGGACATAAACGGATTCATTAGTACAGTAATTGTTTAACTATTATGAGACTATTATGAGAGATAATAAACAATTATGAGATATTAGCAAGTTAGATTAGATACTTTTTATGACAAGAAAGATTTATGGGTTACTAACAAGTTAATGGGTCTATACTGAAGATTGTGGTTGTGTGTTTTTATATGAAATATAAAATACAATATGAATTAAAATTAATTTTCTGTATTTTATTGGTTGTAGAAATTCAGAACACAAAGATATTTGTTTTTGTTTATAATGACATTTTGTAAAGCGTGGATATCACTACTTCAACCCCATAGTTGGAGATGTTAAATATTACGTTTTAATAAGGATTCTTAATATATATAGCATCATTGGGTAATTTAAAGATCACTTCAGTGGCGATGTCTTACAACTGCACGTCACGTATTTTATAAGGGAGAGCGGCTTGTAATCCCACCCACTTAACACTGACCCGTCAAGCTAATACTGAGAACCAGGAAACCCATGCATCGCATAACGATGTTAAATAGGTGCCCATCCCGGGGCGGACCAAATATGATTTCAGGTGAAGGTAGATCATAATACACCCGCTCTACCTTGATAACACCATAAACTTCATAAACACAAATCAGTTAATACAGAGACTGGGGTAAATGTAGCAGTATAAGATAAATTTATACCATTAGTATATAATCTAATTGCTCCAGAATCCCCCTAGTGGCTAAGGATAAAATCTTAAGGATAAACTTAGTAAGAGAGCAAAGCCAGATATTACCCAGTAAAACTGTCTAAATACCCATCAACCATTACTGATTACTCAAGACCTTTGGCCCGTAAAGTTTAAAAAGTGACACAGAGTAGGGTTAAGGATAAAATGAAAATAAAGGTAAACATAGAATTACGAATAAAGGAAAAAAGTACCTATAGAGATATAAAAATAAAATAGATCACCTAGTCCAAAAGGGAGCAAATACAAAATAGTTTCTTATTGAACCTGGCTCAACAATTAACTGGCATACCTCCAGTTACCTGGTAGCCCAGACCCTAAATAAAATTAGTTAATACGCAGACCGGGGTAAATATAGTAGTGTGAGATAAATCTGTACCATTAGTATATAGTGTAATTGCTCCAGAGTCCCCCTAGTGGCTAAGGATAAAATCTTAAGGATAAACTTAGTAAGAGAGCAAAGCCAGATATTACCCAGTAAAACTGTCTAAATACCCATCAACCAATCGCTGATTACTCAAGCCCTTTGGCCCGTAGGGTGTAAAAAGTGGCACAGAGTAGGGTTAAGGGTAAAATGAGAATAAAGGTAAACATACAATTAAAAAAAAGGATAAAAGTACCTATAGAAATATAAAAATATTAAAAATAGAAATAAAAATAGAAATAAATTGCCTAATCCAAAAGGCAGCAAATACAAATAGTTTCCTATTGAACCTAGCTCAACAATTAGCTGGCATACCTGCAATTACCTGGTAGCCCAGACCCTAAAAAGAAGGAGGTGGGTATGGGTACCAGGGGGGCTGGCCATAAATTGTGATAGAAATTTGGGAGTTAAAAGGTAAAAATATATAGATGTATAAATTGTAAGACTAAACCTCCTAACGTGTGTGCCCCAGCTAATACTCTAGAACCCACCCCACAAGGCATGCAATGCGTGAAGAGAGGCATGGTGGTGGGCCCTCTATACAAACCTCACACTACAGCTTAGGGGGTAAGCAACATCTCAGACAGTACATGGGGGGTGTGGGATGGGCATCTGATCCTCCACCTACTTGAAAGATTCCTCTGCACACCCCTACATAATGTATATACCGTGGCCCCCCACCAATTGGAGGGGGGCGTCACGACCAGCATAGTTAGCATAGGGGGGTGGTACAGAAGTAATAATCCTGGTTCATGGTAGTACGATTTCTACTTTAGAAGTTATGTATATACCTCTGTACCACCTCCCTATGTTAATTATGCTGTTCGTGGCAGCCCCCCAATCGGTGGGGGGCCACGGTATATACATTATGTAGGGGTGTGCAGAGGAATCTTTCAAGTAGGTGGAGGATCAGATGCCCATCCCACACCCCTCATGTACTGTCTGAGATGTTGCTTACCCCCTAAGCTGTAGTGTGGGGATTGTATAGAGGGCCCACCACCATGCCTCTCTTCATGCATTGCATGCCTTGTGGGGTGGGTTCCAGAGTACACACGTTAGGAGGTTTGGTCTTACAATTTATACATATATTTTTTTTTACCTTAACTCCCAAATTTCTACCACAATTTATGGCCTGCCCCCCTGGTACCCATACCCACCTCCTTCATTTTAGGGTCTGGGCTACCAGGAAATTGCAGGTATGCAAGCTAATTGTTGAGCCAGGTTCAATAGGAAACTATTTGTATTTGCTGCCTTTTGGATTAGGCGATTTATTTCTATTTTTATTTCTATTATTTTTATAGGTACTTTTATCTTTATTTTTAATTCTATGTTTACCTTCATTCTCATTTTACCCTTAACCCTACTCTGTGCCACTTTATACACCCTACGGGCCAAAGGGCTGGAGTAATCAGCGATGGTTGATGGGTATTTAGACAGTTTTACTGGGTAATATCTGGCTTTGCTCTCTTACTAAATTTATCCTTAAGATTTTATCCTTAGATAAATTAGATTATATACTAATGATATAAATTTATCTTATACTGCTATATTTACCCCTGTCTCTGTATTAACTGATTTGTGTCTATGAAGTTTATGGTGTTATCAAGGGAGAGCGGGTGTATTATTATCTACCTTCACCTGAAACCATATTTGGTCCGCCCCGGGATGGGCACCTATTTAACATCTATGTGCAATGCATGGGTTTCCTGGTTCCCAGTATTAGTTGGGCGGGTCGCTGTTAAGTGGGTGGAGTTACAAGTTGCTCTCCCTTATAAAATATGTGACAATCAGTGGTAAGACATCGCCGCTGAAGACATCTATGACGAAACGCGTACGGCATCACTACGCACATCACGTGACTTCCAGGAAGCTGAGCGAGTGGGTGGAACGCAACCAGAGTGCACGCTGTCCACCTACAGCTCGGTTGCCTATGCTTTATACTGGCAAGTGCAGCCCCTATGGGACTAGGTATTACGCTGCATGAACTGCATTTTTTGTCTGTTTGCTTTTATATATATTTTTTTAAATAATCTTTTAATAAACTGAAGTTTTGGTTATACTGCACTATGGGAGCCAATTTCTCTTTTTTATGAGGATTATGAAAATTACATCTATCACAACCCGGATATCCCAAGGCTGCTCGAGGAACTGCAGAGGCTGACATCAGTGGTTACCTGCCAACCTAAGGAGCTACATGCGCATTACCCCTGTAGGGGTAGTAGGATCTGGTGAGTGGGGACCCTTGAGCGGGAGCACGCAAGTCACCTGTCAAGATTCTGTGATCACTAAAGTCACCTGCTACAATTCCTCTAAACACGAACAGTCATCTTCATTGGGATGAATACACCTATGTGTTCTTTGTACACGGTGCGATAAACTGCATCTTGGTGGAATTTTGAATTTTGTTGTGATTTTTGCACTTTTTCTGTTTTTTTATGCGATTTTTTGCATTTTTTTTTTGCATCTTATGTTTATATACACCTTGATTTTATGATTGGGACACTATATGTATAAACGTATATGTTTTTGTATATGGTGCGATAATTACATTTTGGTGCGACTTTGATGCGATTTTTTTATAATTTTTTTGTTTTTTGGTGCAAGTCTTTATATACTAATTTGTAAGCCATTACATTTTTGGTGATAACTTCTCCTGTGTAGGATTGGTGTCCACACTTAGAGGGTTTTAGTACTCACCTACAGGGGTAGGTGAGGTGTGATAACTATTACACTATCACCTTTATGGAAACTGTTTTGTTATAATTTATTCCACAATAACACTGTCTTTTAATACTTAGCCACTATAGAGTGATTTGGTAAAGCACTATTTGACATATAGGTAGCGCCACTTTCTTTCTATATTCTAGAGCCCTCTTACGGGGGGTTTTTTGGGGAGGCTGCAACCTTCACACATGTCCTAAGCGCAGACCTTCCTAAATTAATTTATATACCTGGTGGTGACGTCCCTGGTGGTCCTAGTGGCATCCCTGGTGTTCCAGTGTGGGCATCCTGGGGGGGGCTGCGCTGATAATCGATTAGCACAGACCCCCTTTGTCAGAGGAGCAGCCGTTCGGCTCTCCTCTACTCGCGTCTGACAGACGCGAGTGAGGAAATGCCGATCACCGGCTCTTCCTGTTTACATCGTGATCAGCCATGATTGGACACGGCTGATCACGTGGTAAAGAGTCTCCGTCAGACACTCTTTACCGAGATCGTAGTTGAGGTGTGTCAGCTTGACACACAGCAAACATCGATCGCCGCTATGCGCACCCCTGGGGGCGCGCAGCGGCTCAATATCCTGAAGACATTATATGACGTCCAGTCAGGGTATTGAAACCACTTTGCCGCCGTCATTTTGCTATATGGCGGGCGGCAAGTGGTTAAAGATCACTAGGCAGTTATTTGGTGATCAATTGCTCCTTAGATAGCTAGATAACTTAGATAGTCGCAATTGATGCCGGTACGAGATTGTTTAATCTGACTGGTTGTAAATGAGATCCACTTGATGCAGGGTTAATTTTGGTAAACATTGGTTACATTGGAAAATGTAAGGTAATGCACTTGGGGGGTAAAAATATAAACGCAAGTTACTCCTTAGGGGGAGAACCCCTAGGGCAGGGGTCAGCAACCTGTAGATCATTATCTACCAGTAGATTCCGGACAAGGTGACTGGTAGATCGCGGTCTGAGCTTGCTGACCCCCCATCCCAGAGCATCAAACAGAGTGCAATGCAGAGGGACTACTTGTAAAGTTGGAGCTGTAATAGGGAGCATCTCTTATCTCGGCTAGTGGTCTCCAAAGTGGTGCCAGTAGCCGGAAAGAAGAGATTTTCGGGTCAGTGTGAAGCAATACATTGGGCATAAAAGCAACATTGCGTTGCCTACACAAATATATGACTCAGAGGATTGGGTGTGTCATTGCCATCATCCCCTATTATTTCAAAAAAACAAATATTGTACCTCGATTTGGGATTTTTAAGGCAATGTAGTGATCAGAAAATTATTAGGTTAAAAGTCAATTTTATTATTAGTACAAAAGCGAATAGAATACAAGTGAAACATACAAATACATATTTTGACTGTGTGTTTTTAAGAAAAAAGGCATCAGATACATATCCCCTATATTAGGACGCCAGGGACAGCCAAGGGCAGCATTTCACAACTGGCTTTCAATATAAGAGGAACTCCAGGACCAGAGCTCCCTGTCACCTATAAATGGGAATTTTACCTGCACATGTTATATAACAAAACTTAAGGTATGTTGACTGGGGGACTTTCTTACATTGTGTTGCCTTACCCACCATCTGCTTTAACCCCTTGGACCCCGCAGAAGCATGTAGTTGCGAAGCGCTTGCAGAGTGGCCCCATTTACTTGAATAGGTCATGATTGCCAGGATGTAGCACCCACCAAAAGCAACAAGAGGCTTATTTCCTGCTGTGGCATGTGTACACCTTTGGCTACTGCCTCAGCAGCTAAGGGGGGTAGGGGTGATAAAACCGAAGGGTTTTACCACACCCCAACTTTATGTGTGAACAAGCCCTAAGGGTGCCACTGCCGAATAAGGGCTCATTTACAAGTTCAGCAGGAACTGCTGCTCCTCTGAAAAGTGATCCTTGTGTGTTTGACAGGTGGTGAGGAGGCAATATGTTGCCTCCTCACCACCCGATTTCAACCCATGATTGCCGTGTAATGTGCAACATGGTAGTACGGCAATTAGAGGTTTAAATCAGGTGTGAGGAAGCAACACTGGGCGATACTGTGCCAGGTGATCTTAGTTCTGAGAATTCGGCACAAAAAGAGGACCTGTCGATGGGCATTCCCTCAAACGTATCAAGGATAACTAGTGTCCCCATTGGAAGATTTCCCCTCTATTACATTTCTGGGGACAACTCAAAATTTAATTTCCTTTCACTTTTAATGATAATGGTAAACATGACAAATAGAGAGAGGGAATCTCCCTGACTATCTGCTAGATTTTAGCTCTTTTTTTTTTTATCAGAAAAATATTTTATTGAGAAAACATGTAAAAACATACACATACCGATTTCACAGTTACATTTTGAAATGCTTATATCTTTCAGACATTTTACATTTGTGTGTCTTATTGGCTGCATTATTAAACTAAACCTGTACCAAAACCTCACCCGCTCCACTAAGTGTCATTTTATTCATCGCATACAACTGCATAAAAATACCATTTGTCCATCCCCATCCTAAACAAGAGGGGTAATTGAACCACATACTGTATTGTGCCTTTGTTAGGTAGCCATAGTTATCCAATACTTAGGGTCTCATGTCCCAAATCCCAACAATCTACCCACGACCAAATCCACCGGGGCAAGCCCCGGAACATTCAGCCATGGTCCCCAGATTTTCTCGAACTTCTGTGGGCAACCTCTGTGTTGGTATATCACCTTATCTTTTCTTAACATTTCCCCTACAGCGTTAACCCATTCTTTAAGAGCAGGGGGCTCTTCAGAAATCCAGTGTTTCATAATCAGTTTCCTTGCCAGGAATACAGCTTTGGTAATTGCCACTTTAGTACATTCCTCCCATCCCAATTCATCTAACACATTAAGCAAGCAGTGCTTGGGATTCGTAGGCAAAGTGACCTGAAATACCCTATTGACGGTGTCCACCACCCCTTTCCAATAGGGGTGAAGCTTTGGGCACCTCCATAGTAGGTGGATCAGGTCCCCATGTTCTCTTTTGCATCTAGTACATATAGGGGTGGGTCTAAGGCCCATAGCATATAACCTATGAGGGGTATAATAAACTCTTAATATGATGTACAATTGTGTCAGCCTGTGTGCAACATTCAGAGAGCATGTGGGAACGGCCTGTAGCACCTCTTCCCACTGATCCCCATCCAACGGGCCGACATCTCTCTCCCACTTAGCAAGCATTCCCAAAGGATGTTTATTTAAAAGGCTTTGCAGTAACATACTATAACATTGTGAAATAAACCCTTTGGTATTATTGGCTCCCGCAATCACATTAAACACCGGTGTATGTGAGGAAACCCAATCCGCAGATTTACTCTGTGCCTCTACAGCATGTTTTAATTGCAGGTAATAGAACCTCATAGATTGTGGTAGAACAAATAACCTCTGTAAGGTCTCAAATGAGTGTAGTTTCCCATTTTGGAAAATCTGCCTGATATACAGCACCCCATATCTTCTCCATATCGCCCCATTCTGCATCTTAGCTAATTCTGGGTATGTGTCATTAAACCATATTGGGCTGTAGTCTGTGTATCCTGTTACCCCCTGCATATATTTCGTTTTAGACCATATTTTTTGTATTAAGTCATAGGTCGGGTACTTCTTGTTGGATTTCCCGAAGTTCATAGCTTCCAAAGCCGTCGGGACCGAATCTTTTTTAACTGTATGGAGCATTACCATTTCTGAGGAGCTACTTATGGGTCTCTCTTTTTCTGCGTCAGTGTACATTGTACCTATCAGATGCTGCAGCTGCGCAGCTATATAATAGAGCCAGGGATTAGGGAGGGCAAGCCCTCCCTCGTCCTTAGGGCGTTGGAGGTGCTCGAGTTTAATCCTTGGAGAGCGCCCTCTCCAGATTAGTAGTCTGAACAAGGAGTTAATAATCCGGAAAGTTTTAAGGGTTATTACCATGGGTGCATTATGAAGTACATAAAGCAGTTGAGGCATAAGAATCATTTTAATCAAATTCACTCTGCCTGTAACCGACAGACAGAGTGAATTCCATGTTCTAATCCTTTCTCTAAACTTCTGCAGCAGAGGGGATATGTTTAGTCTGCCATATTCTCTTATCCTAGGAGTCACCTGAATACCTAGATATCTGAACGAGGTGGCCAGGGGTATTACACTATTTTCAGGGGGAGTGCTCCCCTCATCGATAAGCATCAAAGAGGATTTGGTCCAGTTAATCTGGAGTCCCGAGTATCGTCCAAATTCCAAAATGGTTGACATAGCTGCATTGAGAGATCTGTCCACATCGCCCAGCAAAATCATGGTGTCGTCGGCATATAGCATCACTTTTTCTTGCCTGTCACCATATCGAAATCCGACAACTTCAGGATTGGCTCTAATTTTAATGGCTAGGGGTTCTATAGCTAACGCGAACAGCAGGGGTGACAGGGGGCACCCCTGCCTCGTGCCTCTCCCCAAATTGAATGTGTGTGACATAGCCCCCGATGCCCTAATGGCAGCCTGTGGCCTGTGATACAGCAGGCGTACCCATGAGATGAAAACCTCTCCAAAACCGAAGCGTCCAAGCACCCCCCACAAATAATCCCACTCCACGCTATCGAAGGCCTTCATAGCGTCTAATGAGAGTAAAGCCCTTTGTCCCAGGTTATCCGCCGCAGATTGCATATTCAAATAAAGCCGTCTTAAGTTTACAGCCGTAGACTTATTAGGCATGAACCCCGCCTGATCAGGGTGTATAATGGCCGTAATGGCTCCATTCAGCCTCATCGCTAGTACCTTAGCTAGAAGCTTAATATCGCTTTGCAAAAGGGATATAGGTCTATACGAACCCGGATCTGTTGGATCCTTTCCTGGCTTCAGTATAAGAACTATATTGGCCGTGGTCATAGAGGGGGGTAAACATCTATTCTCCCTGGAAGCATTGAAAACCATTAGTAGTTTTGGCAATATGATGTCAGCGTATTGCTTATAGACCTCTATGGGAATCCCGTCCGCCCCAGGGGCCTTGCAGTTAGGGAAAGCTGCCAATGCGTCCTGTAACTCATCCAAAGTGAGAGGAGCATCCAGATCCTCCTTTTGACTCCTCGTGAGTTGTGGAAAGTCAATGTCGCCCAAATAGTCTGTCAGTTCCTCCAAGGTATATTGCCCCGTCGGAAGATACAGATTTTCGTAAAATTTGGCCAGTTCCATTAGTATAAGGTCAGGGGAGCTCACCAACCTTCCCTCTGGTGTTTTAATGGCTCCTATTACAGGGGAGCGTTGTTGGGAGTTAGCTATCCTAGCCAAAAGGCGCCCTGTACTTTCACCTTCCTCATAGAATGCCAGTCTGGAGAAGAACAGCTTTTTCTCTGCTGTGGAGGACAGCAACCGCTCATACGCAGATTGAGCTGACTGCCATGCCTCCCTAGCCGAGTCTGTCGGTGTGCGTATATAAGCCTCCTCCAGGGACCCAACCTGTCTCTCAAGTTCTGCCTTATGTTCTGAGGAATTCTTTTTCACTCTCCCTATCTCTGAAATAAGTAAACCTCTCAAATAAGCTTTAAAGGCATCCCATTGTTCCATCGGTGACTGCAGGAACTCCCGACTATTAAGGAACTCTCCCATGCTCCGCTCCATCTCATTCTGGGATAAAAATAATTTTAGCCAGAAGGCATTAAATTTCCATGGAGTTCTAGGTAACCCTGTTTTCGGGGATATAATCATGGTAATCACTAAGTGTGAGTGGTCTGAGACGCTACGTGGCTTGTATATCACTTCCGAGACGGATGGGAGCATGGTCAGGTTACCCACAGCTAAATCAATTCTAGACAATGTCCCATGAGTTTTGGAGAAACACGAAAATTGCTTCTCACCCGGGTGTCTGTGTCTCCATATGTCTATCCAACCAACCTCATTGAGCAGTCTAAGCAATGGGGACTCCTTCGGCGTGGCAGGAACCCCAGAACTAGGGTGCCTGTCCGCGGAAGGACTCAGCCAGCAATTAAAGTCCCCCACAATCAGCAACGGTAGATCTGGTCTGCCTTCAAGGTAAGCCAGCAGTAATCTTAGTACCGCCACCGTAAACGGCGGGGGCACGTACACACAAGCCAGTATACAGTTTAGCATCCCAATCCTACAATGCAAAAAAACATATCTACCCTCTGTATCTATGCATGTGTCATATTCTTGGTAGTCTATAGAGCCATGTATCATTACACTCACACCCCTTGAATATGAGGTGTGGGTGGAGTGATATGCTTTCCCTACCCAAGCATATTTAAGACAACATTTAGTTTCAGGTGTTAGATGTGTCTCCTGCATACACAAAATCATAGGGTGATATTTTTTCAGACATGAGGAAATCATCATTCGCTTAAGAGGGGAACCTAAGCCCCTGACGTTCCATGTAATTATTGGCAGTTCAGCCATTTGGCAAATCTTTGCATGATCTTGAGGAGTAAGGCAGTTCAGGAGCCATGGTCACCCAATTCCTGATCTCAGCCACTTCTGACGGGCAAAGCAATAGTAGAGGATCCTTTCCCCATGTATGGGTTGTGATCCAGGGCCACACTTTCCGTTTCCGGACCAAGAGAACAGACCTTAATCGCATGTCCGCGGGATCAGTGACCAGTATTGGTAATATGCAGCATTTCCAGTATAGAAATCTTCGGTAGTGTATACTTTGGCATAAGCAAAGAGCGTATAAAAAAGAGAAAAAAAAGAAAAAACAAAACCAGGCTGTCAACAGGACACGCCCATACAGTTGAAATTGAAACCATAGCCAACGTGGCTTGCTCGCTTTATCTCTCACGTAGAAAGAACACATTTTCTCTTGCCTACTTCACAAGATAGCTCACTGTTCGTGTAACTATATCAAAGTTCCCAGCAGCATAAAGCAAAAACATTCTCCAAGGTAGAAATGGGTATAATTATAATACCAAACTGCAGGATTCCACGGAGAATATTAGCCCTGGATGGGAAATAAGTGAGCTATTGATAAATTCACTGTAAAGCTATATGTTAGGATACCAGAAAACTTCCTCTGTTATGTGTGTCATGCAGGTCTGTCCACATCTTCTCTGTCTCGTTGTCTTAAAGCCTGTTCATTGCGATCAAGCCACATAGCTGCATCTTGAGCTGATTCAAAGAAGTGGGCCTGTCTGTCGGCGGTGACTCTCAGCTTGGCCGGGTACAGCATGGCGTATGGAAGCTGCAGAGCCCGTAGGCGTCTCTTCACATCTGAGAACTTGGCTCTACGTTTTTGTACCTCCGCAGAGAAGTCAGGGTAGAACGACACTCTGACCCCATTCACCTGGACATTAGCTTTTTCTCTGGCATTTCTCAGCACCGCTTCTCTGTCTCTGTAGTGCATAAGCCGGGCAAGAAGGGGTCTGGGGGGGGCTCCCGGTTGTAACGGGCGACCTGGAGTTCGGTGCGCCCTCTCTACTGTGAAGAACGGGGAAAAGGCATCTCTGCCGAATACCTCGATCAGCCAGGCCTCTATGAATGTGGTGGCATCCTTGCCCTCAGTTTTCTCCGGCAGGCCTACGATGCGTATATTGTTGCGTCTCATGCGATTTTCCATGTCGTCAGCTCTGTTGTTGGTATCTTTGGCGAGTTGATAGGCCGCATGTGCCTCACGAGCCACTGGCGGGAGTTTGTCTTCGATATCACTTACTCTGCTTTCCACAGCAGTCGTGCGTTCTCTGATTTTCTGTAGGTCTTGTCTTAGCAAGGATACATCCTCTCTCAGCCCTCCAAATTGCTCTTTAAGAATATTCACGGAAGCCGTGCAGACATGCACAGCTTTAAGTATGTCAGCTAGAGTTGGCTGCTCAGTCTCTTCACTGTCTGTATCTGTGCTTATAGGAGGGGGCCGCTCTGCTGCTTCATCCACCTCTCCCTGCATGTCAGCATAGACTGTGTCCTGCTCTCCCCTCTCATGTGCTTCTGCCTGGGACAATGATGCAGACCCCCCTGCTTCTTGCGCTCGGTGTCCCCCCATCTTTTGGGTATAATACATTATATCTCTCTGGTATTCCTTACCCTGTAGCTTCTGCGCCTTCTTGCTAGCCGCTTCTTTAAGTCTTTCATTACCCCTCGGTGTGCGCTGTGCCAGGGCCGCGGCGGCGCCATCTTGAATTTCGGAGGTCATGTTTTCCTCCTTTTTCTTAGCTTTCCCTCTTGTACACAGGGCCGGCGGGTGGTCCGGGAGGGTGAGCGGGTCGGTAGCCAGCTGGATCGCCGTTTTTTGGCACCGGATCGCTGCTGGGAAAGGATCGATTCGGTGTGCTGAAGTGGAGCTGTGAGAAACACTTCCTCTCACATGCCGATCCTGGCCACGCCCCCAGATTTTAGCTCTTTAACCAACCATGGTCAGAGACCCTGGATTCATATTTAGAGGATCCTTCTGTGCTACAGGAACTGGCGCTCTTCCCTATGACCTTGCACTATTGTGTCGTTGGGCTGGTGGATATTCTCTGTCAGGTATCCAAGATAGGTTCTTTCTGAGCACATAAGGCTGATACTTTGGCTTAAGTGTTGGTCTGTGGAGCTCCCCTGTATAGCACTTCCCTTTGTCTTGCGCCAAGTGTCCTAAATGGGAAAAGCCACATTGCTTGAATGTGGTGCATACTTTTCATGTTTATTTCTCAGGCTATAGCCTCTTTTCATCAGTCTGACTGTCATTCCTGAACTATCCTGCAAGGGTCAGCGGCTTCTTGTTCCACTGCTGCTGGTGGATATTTTTGAGCTTTGCCTGTCCTTGTTTGAGCTTGTTAACCATTTGGTTGCTGTTTTGCCATACCTCAGTTGGCCTGCTTTGGGATGTCCTATTGGTGACTGAAATACCAGCATAAAAATAGGATTACATCAGCAATCACTCCACCCTATATTTGTATTGCTTGCTACAAAACTAAAGGCATGCTGGGAGTGGGAAGGGTAATCTGGGCTGTCCCTACAATTTTGATTTGTCAGTGTACAAATATTTGTAAGTGGCTACTTAATCCATTGGCGACTGAATTACCAGCCTATGTCCTGTGATGTACTCCAAGAAAATTATTTTGCAGGTAAGAAAAAAATCTATCCAATCCATTTTATTTGTCGGAGATCAGTTTTGTCCTGCTACAATCTGCAAAACAATAAAATTTGTTCATTTCCACATAACAAAAAAAACTGATTACTTTATGATCAAAGTGAACAGTGAATTATCACGAATACAAAAAGATGATCCAAGGTCCTCATTTTGGAGAATGGTAATAAATTATTACACATGTGAATTGGTCAGAGCATTCTAATTTCTTACTTCCTCATGGTTTTTATGTACTGCTATGAATCTCTTCCTTTTTATTAATTCACCATTGGGCAAATCTGTGTCCCAAATATATTCTGGGGAAAGAACCTTGGTAGGTTTATTGTATACCAAATATCTGTTGAGATGGGACTCCTCTTGCCAAATGGCTTCAATGTTCTTTTTCTTGTCCTCCTTGATCCCATTCTGGCAAGCCGTGCTAAGCTTGTGAATTTCTTCCACCTTCCCACCATACAATGCTGCCATGTAATAGAAGTCCCCTTTACCAAAGGGTACATAAGCTGCAGAAATGGGCCTTCGCTCGTATGTAAATGCTTGGAAATCAGAAAGAAAAAATACTGGGTGCAGTGTGGCAAATAGGTCACCAAGGATTTCCACTCCCATATGGTCATTAAAGACCATGTCCACATCAGCACATACCAAGTAGTCAATTTCCTTTGGCATCTGCTCCTTTGTCAAGACTGTCAGGATTTCCATTCGTCGCATGGACACATCTTGCCATCGCTTGTCAGCAGACACTTCATGCAACTGCAGATTGCGACCTTCACCCATTTTGGGCTGAACTACATCACCAACTTTGTCAGTGTAAACATAATATGTAACCTTGTGGCCAACCATGAAGAAACGTTCTGCTGATTCCAGGAATGGACCAAGAAACTGAATATACCTAGAATGAAAGATTTCATTGTTAAAAAATACTCTAAATAAAAGAAAAACACATCCTAGAATATCAAAGAAAGCAGCATAGTATTCTATGAACCATTTTGTGTTCCCTTTATATTTACCTGATGAAAATTTACCAACATAACCTGATCAGCTCACTTAAAAGGAAAACCAGTAACACATTTTTCTGAAGGTTCGTTGGACAGTGAGCTGAAGAGAAACAAGCGTCCCTAAAATGAGTATGTAAACCCCAACTTCTTTTATTGTTACCCTTGCATTTTTTTTTTTCTTATACAGTTTATACAATATATTTTTGTTAAGATTTCCATCATAAAAAGGTTTACAAAAAGGAAATTTGGACATAATTTAGAAATCTAGTAGAGCCCATAAATGCAATAGGTTCCCCTAACAGCGTAAATCTGGCACTTGGTATATATTGCTTTAACAATATTAAGACAGCATTACAAATTTGAGACAAGTAATCAAATTAAAGCACGTAAAAGGCAAAAAAAAAAGAGGGTAAAACCTCCCGGGGCTGAAGTGGTTAATAGGGTTGCAAAATCAGGATAAAAAATATCCTGGGGAGCCATACCTCCTAAAAGTGAGAATGTCGGTAATGTAGCTGCGCTGATAATTCTTCCATTCTCATAAGGTTATTCAGTTTGGTTATCAATTCTGTTATAGAGGGTACGCGCTGGGATTTGCAATACCTCGGAATTACTGCTCTGGCAGCCACAAAAAAAAAACAAAAAATGTTAAATCCCTTTTTTAACCCTAGAAATAGATTCTGGAAGCATAGATAGTAGTGCTATTTGGGAAGTTGGGGTCACCGTATCTAAAGCAAAACCATTAAAAATTTAACTACCCCCACAGTATAGTAAAATGACGGCAGGCGTGATCCCTTCTCATCCTGGATCAACGTCATATGACGTCGCCCCGGTGTCGTCACGCAGAGCAGTGATCGCAGGCACGCAGTGTCCCTGGGACACGGCATGCCCCCCGATCTCAGTAAAGACCCGATAACGCAGCTCTTTACCCATGTGATCGGCTGTGTCCAATTACAGCCAATCACACATAAACATGGAAGTGTCGTGTATCGGCTCTCCTCGCCTTACACTGACTGAGTGGAAGGAGAGGAGAGCCGAGCAGTGGCATCTCTTCGCAGGGGAGACCTGTGCATGTAATCAGTGCCCTGATTATCAGTGCAACCCCAACAGTGATGCCAGTCAGTGACCATCAGTGACACCAATCTCTGCTCATCAGTGATGCAAATTTGTGCCCATCAGTGATTCCTTTCAGTGTCTGCTCATCAGTGCTGCCAATCAGTGCCACTTATTTGTGATACCTATCATTGCTCATAAATGCCATCTATCAGTGCAGCATATTAGTGTCTCCTTATCAGTGCCCTTCAGTGACGTCTCATCAGTGCCCATAAGTGCCGCCTCGTCACTACCCATCAGTGCAGCCTATCAGTACGCCTCATCAGCGCACATCAGTGAAGGAGAAAAATTACTTAGTTTCTGTCAGAAAATTTTGTAAATAAGAAAAACTTTTTTTTTTTTTTTTAATCAAAATTTTCTGTCTTTTTTCATTTTTTTAGCAAAAAATAAAAACACCCAACACTGATACCACTAAAAGAAAGTTCTATTTATGTGAAATCAAATTTTAAAAAATTATTTTGGGTACAGCATTGAAGTGACCTCGCAATTGTCATTCAAAGTGTGACAGCGCTGAAAGCTGAAAATTGGCCTGGGCAGGAAGGCGGGTAAAAGTGCTCAGTATTGAAGCAGTTATAGACATTGTCTCAAAAAGAATGTATATGTTTGGTAGCACTCTATGGATCATCAAATAGCGTCCAAAATCTTTAATGCAGAATGATCAAATCACAAGGGACATAGTGTAATGTTTTGGAGCCACTCAGGACCCCTTCGCCAGGCATGTGATCATGACGAAGGCATGTGATGCCTGTATTATATTTGTTATATGTAATTAACACTACCCTCTCCCCAGATTGATAATGCTGCTGTCCAATAGTGTCTCTGTTGCTCCTCCATCCAGAATTCAGACAGGAAGTGTGTTACTAGTCAGATCACCAGGTGAAAATACAACGTAAATGAAAAAAGAAAACCAAGGCAGCCACCAGATTTAAGCATTGGCAAGTTCCAACATATTTAATTTTTATTTTTGCGTTCAATGCCGCTTGACTAAAGGATTTGTCAACCTGGGTCCTTACAATTAAGGTAAAAGACACAGACTGAATGACATGGATTTTATATGGCCACAGCAGCCAAATTGTCATTAACCAAAGAATAAAATAACATCCCATAAAACATACCAATAAGTGCAAATTCAACAATATAATTCCCAACAACAAGAGGTCTTTGGGTGTTTTTAAGGCACAATTTTAACTGGAATGGTCCATGTCCTCAGCCACGCCCCAACCGGCTCAAAGACGTTCCGACATCACACATACTTCCATATTCCCCTCCCCTAGGGGACCTAGCTCCTGGGAGAACCACTGCTAACCAAGTGGAAGCGCCATACCTTAGATGGGCCCCACTAATCCTGTAACCTTGTAATTCCTCACTGACCCCCTAAAGACCCCTTGACCAGCCAACTCCTGTGACAAAATTAAGCAATATACACCATGCAGTAAATTATACTTATATACATTTTTATTATTTATTTATGTATTTATTGATTTTTTTGTTTATTGATTTTTTTTTTTTAAACTCAATCAACACTAGAGACACAAATACCACCACTACCTGTCCAATGCGCTAACCCCTAATACAAGGGCAAAAGGGTGGGAAGTTGCCATTTCTCCTGACTCCTTGGAATGCTAAAGAAAACACCCCTCCGCAAGACCCTCTCCTCTGGACCCTGCCCCTTTCAACATCTGCCTCCAATCAGGTAGGGTCTCCACCCCTACCCACAACACTGACCTAGCTGACCGTTCCCTGACCCTGTTCCTCCCATAGTCATGCAGACCCTCCGTCCATTTTCTCCTCCAGGTCTCACTTCAAGGCCTTTAATTTGGGGGATGGCAATATATTAGTAAAAACACAGCCTATACAGATTGGTCAAACACTATTTTAGCTTTCCTGACAGGCTCCATGGCAGCATACGTGTGGGTTGACCCCGCCTCCATAACTACCCAATAGGACCCCTCCCTATAAATTTCAGCTGTGAGCTCCCAGCCGTGTTCCTTTTTTGTCCTCCTCTGTAGGACCATATGTTTGGTTCTCCTACCTGAAGACGATGTCCTGCGATCGTATCGGCCAACCGATGTGATGTCACGTCCCTCCCATAAGCCTTGACTGTTAGCAGGATATGGAGTGTATTGCAGAGTAAGCGCTAAAGAGCTGGAATCATTGGAATGACAAGCGCGCACGCACAGGCCTGTTACCTAGCAGTATGCAGGTGGCCATTATTTGCCTGAAAGCCCGGTGTGTGTGTACGGACATTCCTGGCCGAGTCGATCGAAGGTGGTGGTGAGCATGTATCGCCTTCATGGTAGTGTGTATATTTGTTGTTTGTTTTCTCTCTTATGTGCCTTTTACCTTTTCAAATGCCTATGCAGAGGCTGGTTCCCTGTGCGTTCCAGCCGCTGCTCCCTCTACTTCCGGGTTCCGTCTGCGTTCTGCGCATGTGCGGTCCCGGAACGAAAGCGAGGCCTGGTTCGCGCATGCGCGCGAGGATCGCGGGCTTGGCGCGGCCGTGACGTCACGCTGCGCCAATTTTAAAATCCTGGGAAGGCTTGCAGATCTCGGGAACGATCATGGGCGTAGCAGAGTCTTCCCTGAGCACCTGCAGAGCCTACCCCAGGTAAGTGCAGTTCAGATGGGTCTGAACTTTGCCTGTTTGCCTTTTTTCTGATATATCTGATGTATTCTATGTTCACCAGCAGTGATTCCAAGCATCAGCCATGGACTCTTCACTGCCTCCTGGTGGCCAGTCCTCTCGCAGCAGGTAGGATTGGAAAGTGTTTTCTTTACTTGCCTGCTGTGGGGAAGAGAGTGGAGTGTAGGGCATTATTCTGACTTTGTGCCTTTCTCTCTCTCTATTCCTGTCTTTCTCCTTTCCTCAGCCCTTCTAGGTCTGACCAAAGACAAAGTAGTTCCCGCAGAAGGAGCGGGTCTTCTAAATCACACCACCGGCATTCCTCCTCTGGCTCTAGACACCATGGTTCATCCTCTTAGTCTAAAGACCACAGTAGAGGCTCTCCTCACCCCCCCCCTCATCTCATAGTAGGGGACCGGAGAAATCATGTTGGGGATGCAGGGCCCCAGTTCCTGCCAGCAAGTCTCTGTGATCGCTGTTTCTCTAGAGCAGCTAATAAGAGGGAAGGTGCAGACCAACACCTGGAAACACTAATCGTGAAAGAATCGCTGCAGGAGAAAGACGCTGCAAAGCCTCATGATTCTCCTCCAGATCCACTGATTCCCCTGTCAGAAGAGGGTCCAGTCCATGAGACGTGGGAGTCTTCTCAACCTAGTCAACAGTCAGCTCCCCCTTCAGATAGCAGGTCAGAAGCAGATGATCCTGGGATGGGCTTTGAATACGCTCTGGTTCCTTCTCTGGTGAAAGCTGTTAAAGACGCTTTGAATTGGGAAGACCCAGTAATTTCTCCTCCTAAACAGAGGAAGTTTTTCAAACAGCTCAGCAAGGAGCGTCATTATTTTCCTTTCCTCGCTGAAGTAGGAGCCATAATATCTGAAGAATGGGGCAAGATGGATAGAAAAAGTTCTATGCAGTCTAAAATCTCAAAACTATACCCTTTCAAGGAAGAAGAGGTTAAACACCTTGAGTCAGCTCCCTTGGTAGATGCTGCATTAATGAGACTTGTGAGGTATGTGACTCTCCCTCTCGAAGATACAGTCTCATTTAAAGCGGGAGTCCGGCGACCAATCTTTTTTTTTTTCTTTTAGGTCATTGAGACACTTTGCTAATCCCAAAATAATACTCACAGTTTGGGTGTAATATTTCCGCCTCTGTCTGTTTTCGTACTGAAGAATAACTTAAAAAATGTGATGCTGGCTGTTTCCATCTTGCTTGTGGGCAAGTGAAGCCCAGAAGCATTGATTTCCTGGATGCGGTGAATGCTGTTCATTCACGGCTTTTTCAAGCGCATGATCATTGTTTCCACACTGAAGCCTGACACTAAGCTCCCAGGAGACAGTGCGGCGCTGGGGAAAGGCAATAAACACGCCTACTCCCATGGGAGGAGAGACAGGAAGTGCCACAATAAAGTACAATATTGTACTTTCCTTCCGCCCCCAGTCGCCCATTATGCCATTGGCGTAATATGGGCAATGCGCGCGCACTATTGTAGGTGGAACGCGGCTGCGTCCGCTCTCCTGGTGCGCGCGCACTGTGACAGGGACTTCCGGACCGGAAGCAATGCCGGAGGTCATCTCTGACCTGATTGCTTCCGGTGGGACCATAGCATTTTAAAGATGGAGGCACTGATGTTGTCTATCAGACACATCTTGCGGCCATCCATCGCAAACGGGCGGACGCCCGATTCTTCTATGAGGAGCTGTCCTTGCGGCCCCCCCCCCCCTTCTCGCTATACTTCAACATTTAAGGGTAAGTCTTAGTATTCTGGTCATACCAGTTTCCTTACTCTGATACTTGGTTATGTTCTACAACTGGGGGGTTACCTGTTTTTTGTTTTTTGTATACATATACATATATACAGTGCCTTGCGAAAGTATTCGGCCCCCTTGAACTTTTCAACCTTTTTCCACATTTCAGGCTTCAAACATAAACATATAACATTTTTTTTTTTTGTGAAGAATCACCAACAAGTGGGACACAATTGTGAAGTGGAACGAAATCTATTGGATTGTTGAAACTTTTTTAACTAATAAAAAAATGAAAAGTGGGGCGTGCAAAATTATTCGGCCCCCTTGCGTTAATACTTTGTAGAGCCACCTTTTGCTGCGATTACAGCTGCAAGTTGCTTGGGGTATGTCTCTATCAGTTTTGCACATCGAGAGACTGAAATTCTTGCCCATTCTTCCTTGCAAAACAGCTCGAGCTCAGTGAGGTTGGATGGAGAGCGTTTGTGAACAGAAGTTTTCAGCTCTTTCCACAGATTCTCGATTGGATTCAGGTCTGGACTCTGACTTGGCCATTTTAACACCTGGATACGTTTATTTGTGAACCATTCCTTTGTAGATTTTGCTGTATGTTTGGGATCATTGTCTTGTTGGAAGATAAATCTCCTTCCCAGTTTCAGGTCTTTTGCAGAATCCAACAGGTTTTCATCCAGAATGGTCCTGTATTTGGCTGCATCCATCTTCCCCTCAATTTTAACCATCTTCCCTGTCCCTGCTGAAGAAAAGCAGGCCCAAACCATGATGCTGCCACCACCATGTTTGACAGTGGGGATGGTGTGTTGAGGGTGATGAGCTGTGTTGCTTTTACGCCAAACATATCGTTTTGCATTGTGGCCAAAAAGTTCGATTTTGGTTTCATCGGACCAGAGCACCTTCTTCCACATGTTTGGTGTGTCTCCCAGGTGGCTTGTGGCAAACTTTAGACGAGACTTTTTATGGATATCTTTGAGAAATGGCTTTCTTCTTGCCACTCTTCCATAAAGGCCAGATTTGTGCAGTGTACGACTGATTGTTGTCCTATGGACAGACTCTCCCACCTCAGCTGTAGTTCTCTGCAGTTCATCCAGAGTGATCATGGGCCTCTTGGCTGCATCTCTGATCAGTCTTCTCCTTGTCTGAGCTGAAAGTTTAGAGGGACAGCCAGGTCTTGGTAGATTTGCAGTGGTCTGATACTCCTTCCATTTCAAAATGATCGCTTGCACAGTGCTCCTTGGGATGTTTAAAGCTTGGGAAATCTTTTTGTATCCAAATCCGGCTTTAAACTTCTCCACAACAGTATTACGGACCTGCCTGGTGTGTTCCTTGGTCTTCATGATGCTCTCTGCGCTTTCAACAGAACCCTGAGACTATCACAGAGCAGGTGCATTTATACAGAGACTTGATTACACACAGGTAGATTCTATTTATCACCATCAGTCATTTAGGACAACATTGGATCATTCAGAGATCCTCGCTGAACTTCTGGAGTGAGTCTTCCGCACTGAAAGTAAAGGGGCCGAATAATTTTGCACGCACCACTTTTCAGTTTTTTATTTGCTAAAATAGTTTAAAATATCCAATAGATTTCGTTCCACTTCACAATTGTGTCCCACTTGTTGGTGATTCTTCACAAAAAATTAAAATTTTATATCTTTATGTTTGAAGCCTGAAATGTGGCAAAAGGTTGAAAAGTTCAAGGGGGCCGAATACTTTTGCAAGGCACTGTACATAATTTTCAAGGGACTACTATGCTGGGCCCCTGCATTACTAGCATTATACCTAATACACAACACACTCTAGTGGGCGCTATATATTTGATACTATTGCTAGGTTACTGACCAATTATGGTTAGTGTAGCTTTGCTTACCATTGACCCTTACTGGTGTGATTTATGGGTTTACCATTTTCATTTTCAGCAGGGGTTACCTGCGTACAATACCCTGAATGCGTGGTCCAGGTCTCCTACTGGCACTGTCTATCTGGGATCTGGCACCCAGGGACATTCCGTATTGGTTGGTTCAGCGGCTGGTGTCTAATGAATGGTGATTTTAATCTGTAGTCTTGGAATTATAGTAGGTGAGCGATTTCTTGCAATAATTGACACTTGTTAGGATCTGATGGTATGTTTAATTACTTTATGACCTAAGACTGTTTATTATTTACACAGTGTAAATGCATTAACTGCATCGTGTCTAGCCCTGATGAAGCGAAATTCCTTTTGCGAAACATGTTCGCTCTAGTCACGCACGAACTTTGGATGTCACTACTGGATAATTATATGTCTATATTTGTATTGCCTATATTATTTTATATTGTATCTCAATAAATATTGTTATATTTTAGTTGATTGGTTTAATGCTCATCTACGCAACTCAGCCCCTTTTTTCCTTAAAATCCCACTCTCCGAGGAGGGGTATTGCTCAGTCCTTCCCTTTCCCTCCCTCATCTCCCTTTCCCCCTCCCCCCCTCCTCTCCTTTTTCATATTAGTTAACTACAATTAGGGATGGAAAATCAATTGAGTTGCTTTCCTTAATATAGTCCAGCCATCTCGTTTCTATTTCGTAATTACAGCGATAAAAATTTTTTCGTGCGCCATTTGAACATCTATGCAATTAACTGAAGGGGGTAAGATCAAGTTAAAAATTTGAGTGGAACCCCGCTTTAAAGATCCTCTGGAAAGACGGATTGATTCCGACCTAAAAAGGATTTATTTGACAGCAGAGACAGTGTGCAAACCTGCCCTGGCCTTAGCAGCAGTCTCTAAAGCTTTAGAGGCATGGTCAGACAATGTGAATGATTCTCTTAGAGGTATCTCTAAAGAAGCGGCCAAGAGCTCCCCTATTCAGGAAATCAGGCTAGCCTCCGCCTTTCTGGGGGAGGTCTCTATTGATGTTATTCGCCTAGTGGCCTAGTGGCTCGGTGATGTTGTCAGTGGTCACCGCCCGTCGGGCCTTGTGGCTCCGACCCTGGTTGGCAGATTCAGCTTCTAAGCAGGCTTGGTGCCGTATTCCCTTTCCCTCTCTTCGGCAACAAACCTGATAGTGCCATTACCCGGGCTACGGGTGGTAAGTCGGGGTTCCTCCCTCAAGATAGGCGTTTACAGAACCAGAAACGCACCTTTTCAAGAACGCAGAACACCGACCGTGCAAGGGAAGCACGTAGCTACAGGCCTGGTCGGGAATTTTCAAGATCCTGGAAATCCAGGCAGTCCTCTTTTAAAAAGCCCACAAAAGGGGCTTCTACTGGTAACCAGGACTCCACTAAGTCCTTTTGAAATTGGGCCCGCTCAAACATGTCAGGTGGGGGCTCGCCTTCTCCACTTCCGGCATGTTTGGGCGACCTTAATTCGGGATTTCTGGACTGTCAGTACGATCTCCTCAGGCCACACCTGGGTTTTCAACAGCACTCCCAGACTAAGATTCATGCCAACAAATCTTCCAAGTTCAGAGGAGAAGAAACAAGTTCTTTTAGCTTACGTAAGCTCTTTATTAGCTCAAGGCGCAGCCATTCCTGTTCCAGATGGCGAACGAGGCGAAGGCATGTATTCCCCTCTATTCTTTGTGCAGAAGAAGAACGGCACATGGAGGCCTGTTATAGACCTGACTCATCTCAACCGGTTTATCTGAAAGGAAAAATTCAAGATGGAGTCACTATTAACGATTCAACAGTCGGTTTATCTAGGAGACTGGTTGGTGTCAATAGACTTGAAAGATGCCTACTTTCATGTTCCAGTGGTGGCAGACTTCCTTCGCTTTGCAGTAGGTGATCAACACTTACAGTTTACCTGCCTTCCATTTGGTCTCAAGACATCACCTCGGGTGTTCTCCAAGGTTCTGTTGGCTGTTATTGCTTTGCTCCGAGTCAAAGGAGTTCGTCTTCACCACTATCTAGACGACCTCCTCCTTCTAACCCAAGACAAGGGTCAACTTCTAGAGCACAGGAGTCTAGTAATTGCCACTCTCCAAGAGTTTGGGTGGCTCCTGAATTTAGAGAAAAGTCACCTGAATCCATCTCAGTCCCTCATATTTCTAGGTCCCCATTTCAACACACTAGAAGGCACCATCTCGCTACCTGAGGAGAAGATTGTGGTGATCCGGGACAGGATCCGCTCAACACTCACTTCATCTCACCTGTCCGCTCTTCAATGTCTGAAGGTGATTGGCAAAATGGCAGCCACCATTCCCATGGTGAAGTGGGCGCAATGGCACACTCCCCCATTCCAGAAAGGGTTTTTCCAACAATGGGATTCTCCCAGCAAGAGTCAGTGCATCATCCTCACTTCATCCATGAGAGAGTCTCTCCTTTGGTGGCTCCAAGGGAAGAATCTCTGCAACTGCCACTCGATTCTCCCCATTACATGGGTTACAGTAACCTCAGATGCCAGCAATCGGGGCTGGGGTGCTCATTGCCTGTTGAAAGTGGCTCAGGGCAGATGGAACTCGCCATCTCAGAGGATTGTATCCAATATACTGGAACTTCGAGCAGCCTTTCAGGCGCTCAGATCCTTCCACCATCTGATAGAAAACTTCTCAGTGATGCTCCGGTTGGACAATACAACCGCGGTGGCCTACATAAGGAAGCAAGGTGGAACTCGCAGCTGGTCTCTCCTACGGGAGGTGGAGCCAATCATGAACTGGGCTCAGAAGAATCTGTCCAACATTTCGTCAGTCTACATTCCAGGTGTCCAGAATGTACAGGCAGACTTTCTGTCCCATGTTCAAATGGACAACAACGAGTAGTCCCTGCACAAAGAGGTGTTCAAGTGGCTCCCGACACTGGGACTGTCTCCAGAAGTGGATCTGTTTGCATCCCCATGCAATTACAAACTGACCAAGTATTATTCGAGGTTTCGGGATCCCCAAGCCTATGGGATAGATGCCCTCACGGATCGGTGGAGGTTCAACAAGGCGTATGCCTTCCCTCCGGTACCTGTGATACTCCAGTTTCTCCGCAGGCTCAGAACAGAGGAGGTGGAAGTCATAGCAGTAATACCGTTTTGGCCCAACAGGCCATGGTTTCCCCTCTTAACGCTCCTCAGTTATCGAGATTCAATTCCTCTGCCTCTCAGGCCAGATCTTCTGTCCCAAGGCACAATCCTGCATCCATGCCCTGCTCATCTACATCTCAGGGTCTGGTTTTTGAGAGGGGAAGGCTTGAAGCCTTAGGTTGTCCAGAAGAAGCCATTCCGACTCTTCTTAATGCCAGACGGAAGAGCACTAATAGAGTTTATGAACGTATCTGGTCCAAGTTCACAGAACACATGGCCTCTAGACCTAATCCTTGTGGTTCTCCAGAAGTCCAGGATATCCTGAGCTTTCTGAAAACAGGGTTGGATTTGCCTCTAGCAGTAAGTTCCCTTTGTGTACAAATATCAGCCATCTCGGCATTTACAGGAATTTCATGGGCTAACCACGCCCTGAATCGTTTAGACAATCAGACTTTCTTTTTATTCTTCTACGGGGAAAAAATAAAGGAAAACGGGCCTCAATTAGATCCATTTCTGCTTGGCTCCTCCAGAGGCAGTGACTGCACACTCAACTGGGAGTATCTCAACCTCTTGGGCGGCTTCTCGTCGCGTCGCACCTGATGTTATATGTAGAGCGGCTTCTTGGTCATCTATTAATACGTTTGTTTCCCACTATTGTGTTGAACCAGCCGCCCTGTCATCCGTTAATTTTGGTTTGAAAGTGCAGTCAGTTGACAGTGTTAAATAAATGTATTTTCTTGCTCAGAATTGTGCCCACCCGGGTGTGTTTGGCGAGTTATTTCCCACACGTATGCTGCCATGGAGCCTGTCAGGAAAACTGAAAATTTATATCAAATACTTACCGTCATTTTCCTTTCCTGATAGGCTCCATGGCAGCAGAAGTCCCTCCCAATGTTTGGAGTAGGCTAGTTACAAAACACGGCTGGGAGCTCACAGCTGAAATTTATAGGGAGGGGTCCTATTGGGTAGTTATGGAGGCGGGGTCAACCCACATGTATGCTGCCATGGAGACTATAAGGAAAGGAAAATTACGGTAAGTATTTGATATAAATTTTCAGTTTTTCACTCCCTCACACTTTTAATGTGCTGGTAAGTCTCCTTTTTTTAAAATAAATTTGTCATGCAGCAGATTGCGGTCTCAAATATATTCTGAATTCAAGCAATATTTTCTGATTTACACTCATAAAAAACATAAAAACATGTTAATTAAATTAAACTATAGTAAAAACATCAGAATTTTACAATTACAGTAAAATTTTACAATTACAATTACATTTTTCAGTTTGTCTTATCTTAGATGTCCTAATACTTCTTATAACTGTTCAACACTGAGGATGTGCGATAAAGCAGTCCTATCACACCTTAACCAGTATATTTACTTATACTTACTTTTTTACAGCAAATACAAACAGTCCTATCCTGGTGTCCTTGTGTTGTTCATTTAAAATGTTTAAATCATATAGTCCATCCCAGATGATTGGGGCAAGCCAGGGAGTAATGGCGTTTAGACCAGCTTTCCTGGTGACCGAAAAAAAAAAGCATTAGATCAAGAACATTAAAAATAGCACTCAAGCCAGTACTGGTTTCCTTTAACAATGACAATTGGTTGTCCTATTTGTCAGTGCTGGTTATGTTGCAGTCTTAAATGGAAATTCCAGGCCAATTGCTAAATATATAGCTAAAACACATATATAACACCTGTTTAGGCTGAGCCCTTTAGACCGAAACGGGTCATGTATTTATGTATGTATTTATGTGGCCTGAGTCCCTAGGTGCTGTGTGCAGGCAACCTATATTTGTGGACGCAGCAGATGCACAGACACAGCCATTCATCCCAATTCATCAGGCATGCGGGAGCAGGTGAGTGACCCCTGAATGCACACTGTCTGCCTTTGTGGCCACTTACCTACATGACTGTCTAATTGGAACAAGTGGCTGTGTTCAAACAGTCGCTACGTTCCCATACACTTACATGGACTGCCTGTAGGCAGCATCTGGTGGCTCAGGCTAGCAAAAAACACATGGCCTATTAACAGTCTATGGGTCTCTGCTCCCATGTGAATGTTGCCTTTACCTGCAAACAGTGTCAAAGGCCTTTTACACTGTGTGGCAGTGGGACCCTGTGCTACCTGGAAGATTGCAGGTTTACTCCAGATTTTGGAGAGACAGGCACGCTCATTGCACAGCTGTGTGCTGGGCTATTTAGTTGTGACCTGACTATGGCTCAAAGCCCCACACAACAGACACAAGGTCTGTGCATGGGAGTCAGGTGGACTCCCATTGCTCTACAGGAGTCAGGGGCTGCATGGGGCAGCTAGAGCGTGCATGTCTGCAGGAGGCAGATGTACTCTGTGACAGAGCAACAAGGAGCTGATCGTGAGTAAGCTATAAGAGAATTTGACTCCAATGAACTCTTTTGGTCTGAGGAGCAGACCTTTGGCCTAAGTTGGAGGCCTGAAGCAGCCGTGTGGCAAGAGAGTAAGCCAGGAGGCTGAAGTGTTCTGATTTTGCAAGATACAGTAATGGTGGAACCCCCTGCGTGGACTACTGATGTCTTTTGTGAACTTCTCTATTTGTTTAAATTAAAAATACAGTTTTGGACTGGTGCACTCATTGAAAATGCACCTACCGTTTGAGTCTGATCACCCCAATCTTACAATGGGCATTCCGTCTGTCTGTTTTTCATCCATGTATTCCTATGTGTAAGCGGATGTAAAACAACCTTGTCTGTTTGCATCAGTTTTTAGACCGCTTCCATCCCATTCCATTTTAAAATGGAACAAGTCTGCATTTTTGTTGCACTTAAAAAAAACTGAAGCAGACAAAAAAAACGAATGGTCATCCTTTTTTTTTTGTCCGTTCCGTTTTTAAAAAATGTTTTTATTTACATATTTTTATTTACTTTATGAACCAAAAGTTAACCTGTGACCCAGGTAGTGGCCAACAAAAAGAAGTGACATCATCTTCATCTACTGTCATCCAGCATGAAAAACTGATATAAAAAAGTGGATGAAAACGGATGAAAACAGATATACAGTAAACAGATGAAAAACTGATGAAAAGTGGGCACAATAAGGAGCTCACAACATGGGATTGTGGCCGCCAAGGGGTTTAAAGTTTTATTAAAAAAAAAAAATATAAAAAAAAAAAAAGTGAGCGGGCTTGTCACGTGGCAGTGAGCGGGAGAAACGTTTTCTCCACAGGTGCAGGAGGTTATATAAGCTGCCCCTGTGACAGATCCGCTCACATTTGCCCTGAGGTGGCTTAGGATTGAGCTCTGCGTTATTACTGCGAGCTCTCATAGCCGTGACAGGACATGAAGTCTCTTGTCAGACAAGTTCTTGAAAGGGCTGAAGCGGAGGGCGGCAGCGAATATCTCCAGCGGTGTCTGGCACTCACTAAAGAGGACTCTCCTTCGGGCACAGCGTCAGCAGAGCTCCAGCCAACAAGGGATAGAATGGAGCTGTGCGTTTTATCTTGTCCGGCTGTGCCTGCCTCAGCTCAGAACTCTCCAGCTCGCTCTATTCAGAGGAGTTTACCGGCAGAGCGCCCAGTCACAGACACAGCAGCGGTGAGTGTGGAGCAGTCTCACTGTGCAGCGGAGCGAGAGGATTCGCTGCCTGGGGCTCAAAGAGTGAGTCGGCGCGGCAAGAGGAACAGACGGGTTCTTTCCCCTTCTCCTATCCGCAGCAGTAGAGGTAGAGGCCGGACATGCCGCTCGTCAGTATCGCTCGGGGAAACCCCCTGCAGGGAGGAGTTGTCCCCGCCCAGCTTAACTCATGCTCTTCCTGCTTCTCTACATACGGGTATGGCTATGCCCAGAGCAGTGTTGTCTCCTAGCTCTGCTGGGAGGCATCCCAGGCAGGTACCTCAGGTCGGATCTTTGGCATCACTGGCATCCAGGCCGTCCAGGCTGGATGAGGTGAGGGCCCCTAGGTCTCTTTCATCCCATACAGGTCTGGATGTCAGCACAGCACAAGGATCAAATATTCCGGTTATTTGGAATTTAACCAGAGTCCCACTATGCGGGTGAGTCTGCTCAATCTTTTTTTAATTAACCAGTTGCTTGTTTCTTTAAACAGATTTAATGAAAATGTATCTGTTAACCATTCCACATTTGTATCGCCTTCTCCAGTGAACGTCTGGTCAGGTTATTCTGTTGATAATATTACTCCTGTTTCTACACATACGAATATGCCGGCTTGTATGCCTGCTTCTGTTTCTGAGACGTGCTTTAAAGATGTTCTCCCTTGTGAGATGTCGCCGCTAGGTTTTCACCTGCCTTCATCAGTTAAAGAAAAAATTTGGAAAGGCAAATTTTTTGATTTATTGTCTTTATTACCTATTGTTAAATTTCCTTACAAAATCTGATAAGGGGTCCGAGGACGGCACTAATGACAGGCGCCGTCCTGTTTCTAGATCTTTTTTTAATTGGTTGCAGGCTTTCTGCATATATTCTGCAATAATAGGTGAGAAGCAACCAGAAATATGCACTGGGCTGTTTCAGCACCGGGAACATATTATAGAAGCATATAAGAGCTTTGGCGGTATGGGATGGTTTAATTACGACAAATTATTTCGTCAAAAATTTGCGATATATCCTAATCTGAAAAGGGGTAATAAGGATGTGGGGTTGTGGTTAAACCTTATCATTCCTCAAAAGCCTGTCTTTGCAAGACCACAACCTCAGTCTTCTTTGAATACAAATACTACAAATCCAGTGCATAAAAAAGGTACATGTTATGCATTTAATGAGTCTCAATGCAGGTGGTTAAATTCATGTCGTTATCGACATGAATGTTCCTTTTTCTTCAGTAGTCATCCAGTCTCAAAATGCTTTAAAAGGTCGTCCAGTACTCAGGTCCACAGGGACCATTCGAAAAGCCTGCATGTCAGTGAGGTTGTTCGCAATGCATCCATGGTTAATGTTATACCCCGGCAAGGTGAAAGCACAATTAATAAATTGATGGTCTTTCTACAGGTTTTAAACTTCCTATTTTACAGGTTCAGGTTGCAAGTTAAAAAAAATAAAAATTGAAATCAGTATTTTTCCATACTGTTATAGTAAGGGATAAGTTGCTGAAAGAAATTTCAGCAAATAGAATTGCTCGTTTATATCCCCTCCACTACTAATTTTCGAGTCTCTCCGTTGGGTTTAGTCCCTAAAAAAGAACCTTATCGTCTTATTCATCATCTTTCGTTCCCTGTAGGCCATTCTCTCAATGATGAAATTGACCCAGCATCCGCTTCTGTTAGGTATGCAACATTTGATGATGCTATTCAAATTATAAAACGTTGGACGGAGTGCGTTGTTAGAAAAAGCTGACATTCAGTCAGCTTTCAGATTATTACCTATTGTTCCAGAATCTCACATTGTCATGTTATTATTTTGAAATGTTTGCTTCTTTTCTTCAGTGGGTGTTAATTTTGAATCTGATCATACTGGGATAATTCTTATTTAGATGACTTCCTTTTTATTGGTCTCTGTTCTTTAATTCTCAAATTATTTTTCCTTATAACTGAATACTTCGGTTTTCCTCTAGCAATTGAGAAAACTTCCTTTCCATCTCCTATTATTGAATTCTTAGGTATAAAAATTGATACATTATTATTTACATTTTAACTTCCTGCTGTTAAGATTTGCAGGCTTCAATCCAAAATTTCTTTCTTTCTGTGTCAAAAAAAAAAAAAAAATATTATTACGGGAGCTCCAAACTTTCTGGGTATTCTGGCCTTTGCTACACGCAATATGCCTATGGGCAGAATTTTTTCCAGAAGATTATCTTTGGCTACGCCCGGTCTTAAATCTCATTTTTCACACATTAGGTTGACTTGCGATCTTAAGGATGATTTATTGGTTTGGTCTCAATTTCTTTAATTTTTTTTTTTCCCAGGAAATTTTCCGTATTTGCAGCAGATTTAGAGTTATTTACAGACGCTGCCGGCTCCCAAGGGTTTGCTGTTATTTTTCGTTCCCATTGGTGTTTGGGTTCATGCCCCCCCCCCCCCCCCCTTCTGGGTTTCCAGCTAGATTACAAAAATATAGTTTTGCTTGAACTCTTTTCAATCGTAGTTGCTTTAGAAAATTGTGGCAACCAATTAGTTAACAAACAAATTATCACTAATATTGATAATAGAGGTGTATTATTTGCTTTAAACTGCCTTTCTTCAAAATCATTGTTAGTCATTAAACTTTTACATTATTTAGTACTCTTATATATAGAATAAAACATTTGGATTAAGACAAAGTATGTACGGGTAAGCTCAATGTCATCGCTGATGCCCTATCTCGGTTCCAGATGGCTTGTTTCAGACAGCTGTTGCCTCAGGCAGATCTGGTTAGGTAACTTTGCCCGAGTCATCTTTGGGATCTGATTTAAATCCAGTATTTTTGGCTATTAAAAATTTGATCGCTCCAAAAACTTGGGGTCACTACTCAGTTGCAAAAAAAAAAATGGCTGAATTTTAATTCGGAGTTAGGTTCTCACAGCTTACCTCCGTCTGAGAGTACAGATTTAGCTTTTCTTTGCTCGCTAATACAGTTAGATTTTTTCTATAACCATATTAATAATATTAAAAAAAAAAACACCTGGGTTTCCTTTTTTCTTTAAACTTCATAATTTCCTGGCCTGCAACAGTTTCTTTTCTGTTAGACAAGCCCTAAAAGGCATATGAAAGTAAAATTGTTTCCGGATATGCGCAGGCCAATTTCTTTAGATATATTATCTAGGCTGTGTTTGGCTACTTCTTTTGTTTGCATTTCAGTTTACAAGGCTTTATTATTTCATGCGGCCTTTGTTTTAATGTTCTTCGCCGCTTTACGTATTTCTAAAACGTTACCAAATAACAAACACAGTTTAGAAGGTTTACTCTTATCAGAAGTTTCTATACTAAGGAATAAAGTTCTTATTTTATTAGAGGATCAAAAACGGATCGATCAAGTAAAGGTCGATGGCTCAATCTATTTGCGTGTGGTGACTCCATCCTTTGTCCTTTGTTAATTCTTCAAAAATACATGGATGTTAGACCTGTTTCTGGTCATCATTTTTTGTTCACATGGATTCTTCCCCTATGACGAAATTAAAATTTTCTGCAATTCTTAAACAATGTTTTTCTCATTTAGGTTTTTCTCAATTTATATTTCCTAGCCATTCTTTCAGGATTGGAGCCGCCACAGAAGCCACTAGATTGGGTCTGAGTGATACGGTTATTATGAGATGGGGTAGATGGGAATCTAGTAGATTCAATATTACATTCGACATAACTTATCTCTTTAATTTTAGGTGAAAAATCTTTCATATGGATAGTTGGCCATTCTTATATATACTGGGCTCATAAATGAGCATCAAAACGCTGTTATGGTTCCAACCTATCGTTCCAGATAATGTCCCATCCCATCCTTTGTGAAATTATCTGGAGGACAGAGATGGTGAGAGAGCCGAGGCATTCCCCTTTTTTTCCACATACTTCCGGGATTTGAGAAAATGTTTGTACCTTGGAACCGGTCCGGGCTTCCTTCCTGGTGATCCAGCGGTGACATCTTGGCTTGCAGACGTCCCATCGGTCCTTGCCCATTTCATACATCTGCCCTTGGTGGCATACTGCTCGATACTGCTGACGGCAGTAGAGTCCAACAGTTTCGGTAAGCATATTTACATCCACCTATTGCTTTGATGACATCTGAGCGGATATTTGGAAAGCTGATGGAACTTCTACACTGATTGCACTGTATTTGTCATAGACTCTTGTCTTTCTGACAACACTCTACCATTGGGACATTTATATATGTTTGCAGAGACATTTACTTTATACCACACATGGTGTTTTTTCCCCTTTTAGCGCTACAATTTATTTATTCTATTAGCAATAAAATGTGTTGAAGTGCTATACCCTCTGCATGAAACCAGTATTCATATTCCACAAAGTTATACACATATGTAACCCATAGGTATAAGAATGGGTGGGGTATGCAGATAATGTGTCACAAATAAATGAAATGAAAAGTGAAATAAATGTGACCTTGTTCAATAAATGTAAAAAAATAAATGAAAAACTTTTTTGTGCGTTACACCCTCTGGCAGGCTTTATTAGAAATCAGAATGTATGAACCAGGGATGTGAATTTGGTAAGGAAAATAGGAATAAAAAATAAAACTAAACATAAAAAAAATAAAAATGTCCCATGCACCAAAAATGTGTTATTGGAAATGGGTATGGATTGGGATGTGTTGTACCCTTTGGTGGGTCTTCACCAGTGTGTGGAGTGGTGGAGTGTTTGCCCAACTAGGTTGGACCTAGTGCTGAGATGGTGAGCAAAATAATATCAAAATAATGTTAAATCTTACAATACATTTAGATAAACAATATAACATAGATGCAGTGACTTGTGCTTAACCACTTCAGCCCCGGAAGGTTTTACCCCCTTCCTGACCAGAGCACTTTTTACAATTCGGCACTGCGTCGCTTTAACTGCTAATTGCGCGGTCATGCAATGCTGTACCCAAACGAAATTTGCGTCCTTTTCTTCCCACAAATAGAGCTTTCTTTTGATGGTATTTGATCACCTCTGCCGTTTTTATTTTTTGCGCTATACACGGAAAAAGACCGAAAATTTTGAAAAAAAATGATATTTTCAACTTTTTGTTCTAAAAAAAATCCAATAAACTCAATTTTAGTCATACATTTAGGCCAAAATGTATTCGGCCACATGTCTTTGGTAAAAAAAATGTCAATAAGTGTATATTTATTCTTTTGCGCAAAAGTTATAGCGCCTACAAACTAGGGTACATTTTCTGGAATTTACACAGCCTTTAATTTATGACTGCCTATGTCGTTTCTTGAGGTGCTAAAATGGCAGGGCAGTACAAAAAACCCCCAAATGACCCCATTTTGGAAAGTAGACACCCCAAGGAAATTGCTGAGAGGCATGTTGAGCCCATTGAATATTCATTTTTTTTGTCCCAAGTGATTGAATAATGACAAAAAAAAAAAAAATTACAAAAAGTTGTCACTAAATGATATATTGCTCACACAGGCCATGGGCATATGTGGAATTGCACCCCAAAATACATTTAGCTGCTTCTCCTGAGTATGGGGATACCACATGTGTGGGACTTTTTGGGAGCCTAGCCGCGTACGGGGCCCCGAAAACCAATCACTGCCTTCAGGATTTCTAAGGGCGTACATTTTTGATTTTACTCCTCACTACCTATCACAGTTTTGAAGGCCATAAAATGCCCAGATGGCATAAAACCCCCCCAAATGACCCCATTTTGGAAAGTAGACACCCCAAGCTATTTGCTTTGAGGCATGTTGAGTCCATGGAATGTTTTATATTTTGACACAAGTTGCGGGAAAGTGACAAATTTTTTTTTTTTTTTTTTGCACAAAGTTGTCACTAAATGATATATTGCTCACACAGGCCATGGGCATATGTGGAATTGCACCCCAAAATACATTTAGCTACTTCTCCTGAGTACGGGGATACCACATGTGTGAGACTTTTTGGGAGCCTAGCCGCGTACGGGGCCCCGAAAACCAATCACCGCCTTCAGGATTTCTAAGGGTGTAAATTTTTGATTTCACTCTTCACTGCCTATCACAGTTTCGGAGGCCATGGAATGCCCAGGTGGCACAAACCCCCCCCAAATGACCCCATTTTGGAAAGTAGACACCCCAAGCTAATTGCTGAGAGGCATGGTGAGTATTTTGCAGCTCTCATTTGTTTTTGAAAATAAAGAAAGACGAGAAAAAAAATGTTTTTTTTCTTTTTTCAATTTTCAAAACTTTGTGACAAAAAGTGAGGTCTGCAAAATACTCACTATACCTCTCATCAAATAGCTTGGGGTGTCTACTTTCCAAAATGGGGTCATTTGGGGGGGTTTTTTGCCACCTGGGCATTCCATGGCCTCCGAAACTGTGATAGGCAGTGAAGAGTAAAATCAAAAATTTACTGCCTTAGAAAGCCTGAAGGCGGTGCTTGGTTTTCGGGGTCCCGTACACGGCTAGGCTCCCAAAAAGTCTCACACATGTGGTATCCCCGTACTCAGGAGAAGCAACAGAATGTATTTTGGGGTGTAATTTCACATATCCCCATGGCATGTTTGAGCAATATATCATTTAGTGACAACTTTGCGCAAAAAAAAATAAAAAAAATTAAAAATTGTCTCTTTCCCGCAACTTGTGTCACAATATAAAATATTCCATGGACTCGACATGACTCTCAGCAAATAGCTTGGGGTGTCTACTTTCCAAAATGGGGTCATTTGGGGGGGTTTTGAACTGTCCTGGCATTTTATGCACAACATTTAGAAGCTTATGTCACACATCACCCACTCTTCTAACCACTTGAAGACAAAGCCCTTTCTGACACTTATTGTTTACATGAAAAAGTTTTTTTTTTTTTGCAAGAAAATTACTTTGAACCCCCAAACATTATATATTTTTTTAAAGCAAATGCCCTACAGATTAAAATGGTGGGTGTTTCATTTTTTTTTTCACACAGTATTTGCGCAGCGATTTTTCAAACGCATTTTTTGGGGAAAAAACACACTTTTTTAAATTTTAATGCACTAAAACACACTATATTGCCCAAATGTTTGATGAAATAAAAAAGATGATCTTAGGCCGAGTACATGGATACCAAACATGACATGCTTTAAAATTGCGCACAAACGTGCAGTGGCGACAAACTAAATACATTTTTAAAAGCCTTTAAAAGCCTTTACAGGTGAACACTTTAGATTTACAGAGGAGGTCTACTGCTAAAATTACTGCCCTCGATCTGACGTTCGTGGTGATACCTCACATGCATGGTGCATTTGCTGTTTACATTTGATGCCAGACCGACGCTTGCGTTCGCCTTAGCGCGAGAGCAGGGGGGACAGGGGTGCTTTTTTTTTTTTTTTTTTTTTATCTTATTTTTAAGCTGTTCCTTTCATTTTTTTTTTTTTTAAATCATTTTTATTGTTATCTCAGGGAATGTAAATATCCCCTATCATAGCAATAGGTAGTGACAGGTACTCTTTTTTGAAAAAATTGGGGTCTATTAGACCCTAGATTTCTCCTCTGCCCTCAAAGCATCTGACCACACCAAGATCGGTGTGATAAAATGCTTTCCCAATTTCCCAATGGCGCTGTTTACATCCGGCGAAATCTAAGTCATAAAATGCTCGTAGCTTCCGGTTTCTTAGGCCATAGAGATGTTTGGAGCCACTCTGGTCTCTGATCAGCTCTATGGTCAGCTGGCTGAATCACCGGCTGCATTTTCAGGTTCCCTGTTGAGACAGGAGAGCCAGAGAAAAACACGGAAGACGGTGGGGGGGGGGCATTCCCTCCCACTGCTTGTAAAAGCAGTCTAGAGGCTAATTAGCCGCTAGGATTGCTTTTACATGAAAGCCGACCGCTGGCTGAAAAGAATGATACCAAGATGATACCTAAACCTGCAGGCATCATTCTGGTATAACCACTCAAAGTCGTGAATGGTGTACCTGAAGACAAAAAAATGGTTAACAATAAAGCACAGTAAACGGTAAAGTATAAAAAATTGCATACCTGAAAAACAAACATGATAAAACATAATAACAATAAAACATTGCAGAATAGAATACAGTAAAAAAGAGCAGAACAATAGAGAGAGAGAATAGAGAGAGAGAGAACAATAAAATGACAACTATTTTTTTTTATTTTATATTTTTGTATGTGTTTTTTTTTTTTTTTTTTACACTTTTTTTTGTAACTAACTTTTATAACTGTACCCGGTTCCAGGTTCGGGTCTCTCAAAATGCGATGGCATCTTGGGAGACCCTGTGAAAGTGTGCCTAGTCTGTGCAATGCTGTACCCTACGCTAATACTCAACTAGTGCATAGTAGCGTTCAAAACATTCACCAATGCAAAGACCAGGATTGTCAGGACAGGAGTGACAATAATAGCGGGTGTCACGCCTATATCCGCGCTTGCTGCAGACACAACATCTTTTTTGGGGGGGTTCGCTGGGTAGGGGTACTCGGGAGGACATAAAAATGCCTCTCATGCAGCCGACTGCATTTGGTTGGGGATGTGAATGGGGGAAGTACGGGCGCTGCAGAAGTGGTGAGTTCCCAATTAGGATTGGCGAATGCAGCAGGAAGGGCACTATGGGCACGACGGGCCTGTGTTTGTCTTTTTGGTGGCAGCGGGACACTACTTGTGCTTGCCACCTCACCAGCTTGAACTGCACTTATGGGACTCGCCACGTCACCAAGTGTTACTGCAGTGCTGGTTTGACTACGACCGGGGTGTACTACGCCGCTGGTGCTTGCCAGTTCACCAAAACGCTACAAAAAAAACTGTTGGCGATCGCAGGGATCAGGCCTGACTCTGCGAACGCTGCAGTTATGTGTTTAGTGTTTTGTAAGTGACAGTGATCGATCGATACTGCACTTGGGTGGGCTGGGCTGGGCCGGGCGGAGGGGCAAAACGCAGGTGCTAGCAGGTATCTGGGCTGATCCCGCTAACACTGCGTTTGTGGGAACCCTAAACTGCTGGGGACGCTAGTATAGATCTGATCGGATCAGATATTGGTCCGTTCAGATACTATACCACTAAGGGAGGTGTACGGTGCGTGCGTGGGTGTTAGCGCTACTGGCGCTAACCTGACGCTGCCTGGGGCTGGCGCTTGCCAGTTCACCAAAACGCTACCAAAAAAACTGTTAGCGATCGCAGGGATCAGGCCTGACTCTGCGAACGCTGCAGTTATGCGTTTAGTGTTTTGTAAGTGACAGTGATCGATCGATACTGCACTTGGGTGGGCTGGGCTGGGCCGGGCGGAGGGCCAAAACGCAGGTGCTAGCAGGTATCTGGGCTGATCCCGCTAACACTGCGTGTTTGGGAACCCTAAACTGCTGGGGACGCTAGTATAGATCTGATCGGATCAGATATTGATCCGATCAGATACTATACCACTAAGGGAGGTGTACGGTGCGTGCGTGGGTGTTAGCGCTACTGGCGCTAACCTGACGCTGCCTGGGGCTGGTGCTTGCCAGTTCACCAAAACGCTACCAAGAAAACTGTTAGCGATCGCAGGGATCAGGCCTGACTCTGCGAACGCTGCAGTTATGCGTTTAGTGTTTTGTAAGTGACAGTGATCGATCGATACTGCACTTGGGTGGGCTGGGCCGGGCGGAGGGGAAAAACGCAGGTGCTAGCGGGTATCTGGGCTGATCCCGCTAACACTGCGTTTTTGGGAACCCTAAACTGCTGGGGACGCTAGTATAGATCTGATCGGATCAGATATTGATCCGTACAGATACTATACCACTAAGGGAGGCGTATGCTGCGTGCGTGGGCGTTAGCGGTACTGGCGCTAATCTGACGCTGCCTGGGGCGACGCATATCACCGTCGGGCGATCAGGGGGCTAAACCTTTATTCGGTAATAAACGGCGGGTGCCCTGACACTATAAAAAATAAACAAACTAACCAGCGTCACCCGTAACACTTATACGGTGATCAGTGGTGAAAGGGTTAACTAGGGGGCAATCAAGGGGTTAAAACATTTATTAGATAGTATATGGGGGTCCCTGACGCTATAAAACGCTGACAGCGAACCTAAATATTTACCTCCCTAACTAGCGTCACCAGCGACACTAATACAGCGATCAGAAAAATGATCGCTTAGTGACACTGGTGACAGGGGGTGATCAAGGGGTTAAAACTTTATTAGGGGGGGTTAGGGGGGTACCCTAGACCTAAAGGGGGGTAACACTCACTGCCCTAACACTGTAACTGTCACAAACTGACACTATGCAGTAATCAGAAAAAAAATAAATAAATACTGCTGGTGTCAGTTTGTGACAGGGGGGGGGGGTGATTGGGGGGGGTCGGGGGGCGATCGGGGGGGGGATCGGGGTGTTTTATGTGCCTGGCATGTTCTACTGTGTGTGTGTAGTGTTGTGCACTCACTTGTCTTCTCTCCTCGGCGCTGGAACGGAAACTGCCAAAGCCGAGGAGAGATGACATCACATCCTCTGCCTGTGTGAAACTACACACAGGCAGAGGAGGATTCCCATTGGCTGGGAGTGATCGCGAGGGAGGGGCCATGATCGGATGATCTCCCCCTCGCCTCCCGACGCTCCCAGTCACAAGCCGACTGCCGCTGGCAGCGGGGGGGGGGGTCCGATCGGACCCCCCGCCCGCGGGAGGCAGGTCACGTATGGGAACGTGATTCTGCCTGCCCGTGCCATTCTGCCGCAGTATATCTGCGTTAGGCGGTCGGCAAGTGGTTAAAGTGTCCAGTGCTTGCTGTAAAATAATGGCTTGAAAAAGGTGATTTCAAAAAACTTCTTAGTTGGGTGACAACCAGTGATTTGTGCTCCTTATCCGTGCTCCTACTGTGAATGCACTCACCGGATGGCCTCACCCCCCCCCCCCCAGGTGTACTGCGCGTTCACAGTATCTGCCACTGTGTAGCAATTTCTGGAGCGCCTGGTCCCTGCTTATAATGTTTGGCAATGTTATTAGGCTCCAGTTGACGTCTGTATGATGAAACGCGTAGGGTGGGGTTACGAACGTCTTTGCGTCACTTCCGGTCAGCCGAGAACAGGACACTGACAGCATCCATTTTCTTTATATTGTTTACATGCTTTTTATACCCATACTAAATGTGAGTACATTTCTTATTCTCAATAGTTAAATAATTTTAATATGGATTTACACTATGGGAATCCCTTCTCTTTTATATATGGGAAACGTCTAATAACATCGCCAAACATTATAAGCACAGACCAGGGGCTCCAGGAATTGCTACACAGTGGCAGATACTGTGAACACGCAGTACTCCTGGGGGGGGGTGAGGCCATCCGGTGAGTGCATTCACAGTAGGAGCACGGATAAGGAGCACAAATCACTGGTTGTCACCCAACTAAGAAGTTTTTTGAAACCACCTTTTTCAAGCAATTATTTTACAGCAAGCACTGGACACTTTAAGCACAAGTCACTGCATCTATGTTATATTGTTTACCTAAATGTATTGTAAGATTTAACATTATTTTGATATTATTTTGCTCACCATCTCAGCACTAGGTCCAACCTAGTTGGGCAAACACTCCACATACTGATGAACACCCGCCAGAGGGTACAACACATCCCAAACCATACCCATTTCCAATAACACATTTTTGGCGCATGGGACATTTTTATTTATTTTGATGTTTATCTTTTATTCGAATTTTCATTACCAGATTCACATCCCTGGTTCATACATTCTGATTTATAATAACGCCTGCCAGAGGGTGTAACAAAAAAAGTTTTTCATTTATTTTTTTACATTTATTGAACAAGGTCACTTTTATTTCACTTTTCATTTCATTTATTTGTGACACATTATCTGCATACCCCACCCATTCTTATACCTATGGGTTACATATGTGTATAGCTTTGTGGAATATGAATACTGGTTTCATGCAGAGGGTATAGCACTTCAACACATTTTATTGCTCCACCACCCTTGGCATGTGCTACTTTGAATAATCAAACTAGCCCTATCTTACTTAGAATTTTCATTACCTATAGCATATAAATTGCAACTTATGCCGCGTACACACGGTCGGACTTTTCAGCTACAAAAGTCCGACAGCCTGTCCGACAGACTTTCGACGGACTTTTGGCGGACTTTCGACGGACTTGCGGCGGACTTTCTAACGAACAGACTTGCCTACACACGATCACACAAAAGTCCGTCGAATTCTTACGTCATGACGTACACCGGACTAAAATAAGGAAGTTCATAGCCAGTAGCCAATAGCTGCCCTAGCGTGGGTTTTTGTCCGTCGGACTAGCATACAGACGAGCGGATTTTTCGACCGGACTCGAGTCCGTCGGAAAGATTTGAAGCATGTTTCAAACCTAAAGTACTTCGGATTTGAGGCTAAAAAAGTCAGTTGAAAGTCCGGAGAAGCCCACACATGATCGGATTACCAGCCAGCTTTAGTCCGTCAGCGTCCGTTGGACTTTTGTAGACGAAAAGTCCGACCGTGTGTACGCGGCATAACATTTACTGCAAGGAATGCTTTTTTGAATATCCCCTTGGTATGGTTTTTTCTTTTTACCATCTCTATATATTCCCTGGCACACCTGTGCCCTCACACAGGCTGCAAGAGTCAAGCAAAACCTGGACACCAGATTGACACCAGATTGAAGTGGTTCCGTTCCATCCAATACTCTTTGGAACCTTCAGGCTCCATGCACACGAGTCTTTTTATAAACTCAAAAACACTAGAAAAAAATATGGATAAAAAAACGCTGATAATAGAGTTTTTCGTGCTGGCTTGTAGTAGATTTTTAGTAGGTTTTAGAAGCATTTGGGAGCGTTAGTGTTTTAATAATGTTTTTACAGTACATGAAGAAAAAAAAAAGGATCAAAGGGCTGTTAGGAGTGTTTTAATAGCATTTAGAAGCATTTAGCGTTTTTTTTTTCTGCCGGAAGACGCTCCCAAAAACTCTACAAAAACAACTTTTTTCTGCTCCTAAATGAAAAAAATTTCTAGCATAAAATAGTGTGCATGGACACATAGTATAACATCCAGTGAGCGAGGAAGGGGCAGAGCAGAGAGCTGTGACTGACAGCCTCCAGCTCTCTGCTCGGGGAGCTGTGAGAACCGAGCGATCGGCGGTGTCATTCTCATTTCTCAGTGTAGAGGCGCCGGACCGATGCTACATCCACCTAGGTAAGTATGAGTAAAAAAAAAAACAAAAAAAAACAACACTTCTCTTTTAAAGTGGTTGTAATCTGTTTTATGAAGCCATTTTACACTGATCTCCAATTATCTGGCCGGTCACATGACCTTTGGTCGCTCTCCTCCCCTGATTGAAGGGCTACAGTGGGACGGGCTGAGATCCCCCCGACATCAGCCAGGGAGGTCACATGACTGCTGTCCTGTCCGCTCAGCCCCCCCCCCACTGTAACCTTTAGGCCCCATGCACACAAGACGCCGGTGCAAACTCTGCTGAAAGCATGTTTTTAAAAGCTGAAACCAGCGTTTAGAAACGCCTGTTTTGCCGCGTTTGCATGCCGCGTTTAGCAGCGTTTTACCGTGTTTGCGTCTAGAAGCGTTTAGTTAAGATAACATCAAGACCCTCCCCAAGCTCAAAAAACAGTATTATTTAATGCTTTCAGCCATTTTGTGAGACCAGAGTGAGTAGCAGCAGCTGAGAGAGCAGCAGTGTACTTGTATTTACCATGTCACTTGCCACGTCACCTGCCACAAGTTGGGGATTGTCATTTGCCACAAGTTGAGAATTGTCCACTTGCCACGTCACCTGCCATAAGTTGGATTGTCATTTGCCACGTCACCTGCCACAAGTTGTGTATTGTCCACTTGCCACGTCACCTGCCACAAGTTATGGATTGTCCACTTGTCACGTCACCTGCCACAAGTTGTGGATTGTCCACTTGCCACGTCACCTGCCACAAGTTGTGGATTGTCCACTTGCCACTTCACCTGCCACGTCACTTACCACGTCACCTGCCACAAGTTGGATTGTCATTTGCAACGTCACCTGCCACAAGTTGTGTATTGTCCACTTGCCACGTCACCTGCCACAAGTTGCTTGTTCAAATCTAACAACATATGGGTCAAATTCCAATTATACTTCGGATAACAGCAATGCTAGTGGTGTATTGGATTGGATCAAGGGCTCATTAGGGTATATAAATGGTCCATGAATCACTGCAAGCAATTACAATTTAAAATATTTTTTAATGGTTTTTCAGCATTTGCTATCATTTTTAAGATTTTTAATGTAAAAAAAATAGGGCACGTTTAAAAACGCTTATAAACGCAAACACGGCTAAATGCGGTACTGGCGTTTAGCCGCGTTTGGCATCTGAAACGTGGAAAACTTTTGCGTCTGAACCCATTTTTTTGCTTCTGGAAAAACGAAGTTAAGCGCAACTGCCTAAAAACGCCAAAAAACGAGACTGTGTACATGGACACATAGGATAACATTGAATGAGTTCAGGGGCAGTTGAAAAAAGTGTCCAACTGCCTCTGAACGTGCGTTTAACAGTGTTTCGTGTGCATGAGGCCTTAGATCGGAGAAGGAGAGCAGCCCGAGGTGATGTGACCAGCCAGAACAGATCGGAGATAAGGTATTTAGAGGCATAATTTTACACATTTACACTGTGTAGGATGGCTTCATAATAGAAAGGGGCTGGCATTGATATTTATTTAACTTTACTATTAATAGTGGCAGGAGGGGGGGGGGGGGGCGGCTCACACACACAGAAGCAGGCAAGAAGGGAGGTGGAGAAGGGGGAGACCAGGTTCTGTACAGCTTAGAGATGGACAGGTTAGACAGCACAAGCACTATTATGCCAATTTAAATAGAGGCAGGGTCTCACACTGTCACAGTAGTATGGTGGGGAAGGAAGCTTGAAATTTCCAAACTGACATGGGCTGAAGAGGGAGCTACACATTAACACAAGCTCTCAGTCTTATCCTGCTAAGGACCAAATCACACTTTCTAGAGTTATTTAATATCTTGGCCCTGGCCCACTGACATTACTTTCAAGTCATATTTATGACCAGCTTATTCTATCTATGGTTATGAGTTTAAATTAAATCTAAAAATATCATATCCTACCTTCCCTTTATATCATTCAGATGTAGTTTCCTCTCACAATGCACCAATTCTACAGACTTGTCAATCACGTTCTGCGAGCAGACGTTCACTTTCTGTGAGCAGTCATCCAGATTCCGTAAGCAGTCATCCACTTTCTGTGAGCAGTCGGTTTTTTCTCTGACATTATACATGTGCTTCAGGTTATACGTACTGCAAGATAACAGAAAATAAGCAGAAGTGTTATATCAACACAATAACTTAAAAAAAAAAAGACTTGAAACATATAAAAGATATGAAAACAAATGTATAATTAACAGCAAGGCTAGACAACACTTTAGTTCACCAATCTACAAATTGCTACAAAGAGGGGCAAAATTAAACTTGGAATAAAAGTAACAAAAAAACATTAAAAGTACAGTAATAAAAAGTAAAAAATATAAAACAGAATGAAGATTAAAGGAAAACTTAAATGAAGATTAAAGGAAAACTCCAGCTTCATATAATTGGTGTAAACATTTTTTTTTAATTTTGCATTTATGTCTCTCCAACAGGGTTCAGAAAACTCTTCTATTAGATGCCCATTGGAAGCAGCTCCTATTCGATTTTGATAAGTGGCACCTATGTGTTTAGGTCCAATGTACTCAGACAACAGTGCCATATACTCATTTGTGATCGGTTATGTTTAAGGGTACTACAAAGTTTTAAATATCCCTATATATGACATGACATACAACACTTTTAGTTGTTTTTTTAGTTTAGTTTTTGGACCAAATATACTTTTAATTGTATGGTTTAACCCCTTGCCATCTGCCCCATAGCAGTTTTACTGCTACGGGGTGGCAGCTGTGTGCTGGATCACTTATATACTGTATATATGATTCCTGCAGGGGGTGCGCCCGGGCCGCTTCTGCTGTAATAATTCACAGCAGAAGCCGATCTGCGGGTGGCGTATACTCAATGTCCTCTGGCACCTGCTGATCATCGGCAATACACAGAGAACTGAGATATGCCCATGGAAACAAGGCATATCTCAGTTCTGACAGAGGGAAGGAATGGATTCTGTGTTCCTGCAAAGCAGGGACTAGAATCCATTACTTCCCCTAGTAAAAGCAGCACACAGTTAACACACAAACACTGGCTAGGCACACAGTTAAGCCCTTGATTGCCCTAAATGTTAACCCCTTCCCAGCCAGTGTCATTAGTACAGTGACAGTGCATATTTTTAGCACTGATCGCTGTATTAGTGTCACTGGTTCCAGGCAAAGTGTCAAACGTGTCAGAATGTCCACTGCAGAATCACAATCCTGCTATAAGTCACTGATCGCCACCATTACTAGTATAAAATAAATAAATAAATAACTAAATAAAAATTCCATAAATATATCCCATATTTTGTAGACACTAGAACGTTCAAGTAAACCAATATACACTTATTGGGATTTTGTTTACCAAAAACATGTAGCAGAATACATATTGGTCTAAATTTATGAAAAAATTTGATTTTTTTCATTTTTTTTTTATATTGGATATGTTCTATAGCAGAAAGTAAAAAACACTGTTTTTGTTTTCAAAATTGTCAGTCTCTTTTTGTTTATTGTGTAAAAAAAAAAAAAAAACGCAGTGGTAATCAAATACCACCAAAAGAAAAGAAAGCTCTATTTGTGGGAAAAAAATTACATAAATTTTATTTGGGTACAGCGTCGCACAACCACGCAATTTTCAGTTAAAGTAACGTAGTGCCTGATCGCAAAAAAAAGGCATGGTCATGAAGGGGGACAAATCTTCCGGAGGTCAAGTGGTTAAGTTATGTGATGTGAACAGTCTGTGATTAAGTCTCTCATTTCAGAAATTTGATAACTTGCCATTTGTCTATGTGCCTGGTGGCCAATCTGCGGTCTGAGGGCCACATGCGGTCCTTTGGCATATGATGTACGGCCCTTGGACCTCAGCAATTTGTATTGGGAAAACCGATTAGGGTAATAGCATTGATATCTACTAGCCTTGTGTAACATGTTCCCAGTTTCATATGTTCTTCTCCAGCATATCCCCAGCCTGTCCATACTCTCTGACCCTCATTTCCTCTATTAGGTCTGCAGTTTCCGACAGTCCTCTCAAGCATTTTATATACCGTATATTGAACATTATGTGTAGACCTTTGGTGATATCGGGGGCTGCATTTGAGGTCCCCTTTAGCTCATAGGTTGACAAGTTCTGGTTTATGTGATACATTGCTTTGGTGTATACTATATTGCAGAGACCTTGTCGTATCAATTCCTTTGCCTGAATGGGTATAGCAGCCTTTCTCAACCTTTTCAACACAAAGAAATCCTTCAAATAACTTTCCAGTCTCAGGGAACCCCTGCTAAAAATTACTATATCTACAACTCATGATACATTCGTATGATGGTTAGTGGGAAAAATGCGCCTTACACTTGTGGACATTGGGAAGAATGACCCCCTTGCAGACAGCTAAAAAGATGTCAGTGAGAACTTATCTGAAAGGTTAGATCAGTGGCAGTGGTGGGTGGGATCAGTGGTGGCAGTGAGGGGGGTTAGATTAGTGCAGTGGTGGTAGGTGGTGGGATTAGTGGTGGCCGTGAGGGGGGGTTATATCAGTGGCAGCAGTGGTGGGGGGGTGGGATCAGTGGCAGCGGTGGTGGTGGGGGGGTGGGATCAGTGGCAGCGGTGGTGGTGGGGGGTGGGAACAGTGGTGGCAGTGAGGGGGGTGGGATCAGTGGTGGCGGTTAGGGGGCTTAGATCAGCGTCAGTGGTGACGGTGGGCTCCCTTTAACTGCTTGCTGTTCAAAGCAATTTTGATATTTTTCATATACATGTGTAACACCCTCTAGCTAGTGTGCTAGTTGCATGTAGTTAGCTGTTAGTGTATTTAAATTGGTTTGGCTGAAAGCCAGGCCTGGGTTGAATCTGGGTCAGGATTGAGGGAGGCTGGATGACTCAGCAAGCAGCATCCCTGGTGCCTCCCCTGTTTTCTGGAACCTTGGAAAGGCTTCCAGATGTAGTGGGTGAAAGCTAGAAGGAGCTGCTTGCCATATTTATAAGGGTACCAGCCAATCCCCAGCAAATGGGCTGGCAGGGAGCAGGCCACCTCATAAATGGGCATGAGTCAGGCCAGCAAGGGGAGTCGGGTGGAAGATGGAGATGAAGTGCTGAGGAGGCTGTAGGAAAGGGGTCTCAAACTCGCGGCCCTCAAGCTGTTGCGAAACTACAAGTCCCATCATGCCTCTGCCTGTGTGAGTCATGATTGTAACTGTCAGCCTTGCAATGCCTCATGGTACTTGTAGTTTTACAACAGCTGGAGGGTCGCCAGCTTGAGACCCCTGCTGTAGGAGGTCCTAGCAGGGCGCCCCCTAGTCTGGGGGGTGACCTCGGATCTGGGGCTCGGGGGTGCAAGAAGGATCCCCCAGAACACATGGAGGAACCCCTTCCTGAGGGCATGGGAGCAAGAGAGGACAGCAGGAGCAGGTCAGCACGTCCGGAGATCTCCTGATAAGTCAGCCAGGTGGTCTGGTGAGTGTTCAGTCGGGGGGGGGGGCATGGAGAGAGTGTCAGTCTGGGAGGACTGTGAAGTTAGCCAGGAGGGCTAGTGAAAGGGTCAGCTACAGCCAGGTGGGTTGGCAGTGCCTGAAGAGGTGGTGCTGGGATCAGTGACCACAGACTGGAAGTGCTGGGAAATTGTGAGCTGTGTCACCCTATATCCAAGTATAGGGGCTGTGAGTCCCTGCAGGTAATGAGCCTTTACTACCAAATTGCAACAAGGTGATACAGCTGGAGCTCTGCAAGCAAGCGAGTGCTGGTGGAAGCAGAGGAGTGTATATAGACTGTATAAAGGAGAAGTTGTCCCTGAAGTTTGTTTGGAGTCAAGTGGGCATCCCATATTTTCCAATCCCCATCCAAATTCTAATCGCTCAATAAATAGCAAAAAACAAAGTACTGGCTTGTTTTCAGACTCTGAAGTGACTGTGAAAATTCGGTGTGCCCGGCTGTGCAGGGTAGGGGATCCCATTCTACTTGCGGCTCCTTAGGGGGTGCGCTACACATCTTTTACAGAAAATTATTTAGAACCCTCAAAACATTATATATTTTCTGAAATCTCTAACCAAATAAACATACTTTTCCTGACATGTTGTTGAGCATTTTCCCACGCATGTGTTTTAGGCTATTTTCTATTGGCACATTCTCAGTTGTGAATCAAAACAAAAAACAAAACATGCAAAATGCAAGCATTTATGTTTGAATAGTAGCTCCAAATCCCAGCACTGTCCATCAGAGGTTTCTCAAAGGCTAAAAGTCCCGCAAACTTGAGCAGCTTACCAACCATGGGAAATAGATGACAAAAAAAAAACAAGGAAAGCCCTTCAAAGTACACTTAGGGACTGATAATAAAGTATCCCTTGTACAAGAAGAAAGTCACCATGAGGCGCAAGGAATAATGTTCCAATCTTTATTGATCAATGGTGAAATATAACAGCATAGGCTCAGATTTCCAATCCACAATCAGATTAACGCTTGTACCTGGTGCAATGTGGTGTCACCGAGAAAGGCTAAGGGCATACCCAACTTGATGGCCAAACCACCTGGGAATCGCCAGTGCCAAAAGGGGGGAACCGAAATGTAATGATGTCCCTCTGTAGTTAAAGAAAACAAACATCACCCACAAAATGGCCATACTCCTAAAGTAGAGGAGTACAGAAGGTTGTAAACATGGTATGAAATTCAAAACAAAACAGAGTGTCGAGTTCCTTGCTCTTTATCCATAACCACAGCTCCTCCAACATTTCTTTTTCCTTCTGGCAACTTCTCAGCCGACAGACCTGAGTCACCATGAAGGGCAGCCCATTGATAGCTGGCCAAATCAAACTTCAATTTTTTATAAGCAACTGCTGCTGGTTTGCTTTTCCTTTAGTCAGTTTTGTGATTGAAAAAGTTGCTATGGTGAGAATTCAAGAACGCTCCCAACTTTCTGTAACATACATGCACAGGATGATCACATCGAATTAGCGAAGTAACACTGTTTGCTGAGCACCACTACCATCAGAAACAAAATAGTGGCACTCAGCGGCAATCTAAGCTGATGTGAGATCATATAGAAAGGGATATCTTTGGAGGAAATGGATAAATTTTATCAAAAATAATGTTTTTACATGACTTGGATACACTTCAAGGATACATAACCTTTTTTTGTTTTTTTTTTAAACAATGTCATACTTACCTCCTCTGCGCAAGGGTTTTGCACAGAGTGGCCCCGATCCTCCTCTTTTGGGGTCCCTCAGCAGTGCTCCTGGCTCCTCCTCTTCTCAAGTGCCTTGTCGGAGAAGCGCTCTCCCTTGGGGCACCGGTGCAGACACGCTCCCGTGTCCTGATGCTGCATCCATTGACACAGACAGCTCAGCTCTGTCCTTGGCTCCCGTGTCATTGGATTTGATTGACAGCAGTGGGAGCCAATGGCTGCGCTGCTATCAATCTATCCAATCAAGACCCGAGACACCGGCTGGAGTTGGTGTGCTTGTCCCTGGCGCAGGAACGGTCAGGCTCAGGTAAGTAAAAGGGATGCTCTGGGGGGGCTGGTGCACTACAAGAAGTTTTTCACCTCAATGCATAGACTGCATTGAGGTGAAAAACCACAAGGGTTTACAACCCCTTTAAGAAAACAACAGGGTTTCATTAAAGGGTACATCAGGGCAAAGTTAAAAATATAAAAACATAAAGGACCAGAACTGAGTTTCATTACGTCGTGTCAAAATTCAAATAAAAAAAACATACATAGAACATCTCTGCAACAGATGCACATTTCACTATGTTTTATCCTTTTAACTACTTGGCATCCGCGCTATAGCCGAATGACGGCTACAGCGCGGACCTACATTCCCGGGAGGCCGTCATATGACGGCCTCCCCTGTGCACGCTCCCTGCGCGCGCCCTGTAGGGTGCGCGCGCCAGGCGCGTTGTGATCACCGAGTCTCTGAGACTCGGCTGATCACCGATCTGTGTAAGGGGCCGGTCCCGGCCCCTTACCATGTGATCAGCTGTCAGCCAATGACAGCTGATCACATGATGTAAACAAAAGATCGGTAATCGTTTTTTTTTTTTTACTCACGCTGACAGCGCGAGTAGAAAAAAAAGCCGATCACCGGATCGGATGTGAGGGACATCAGTCCCCAAGTGGAAGAGGCACATCTGCCTCATCAGTGCCCAATAGAAATGCCACCTAATAGTGCCCACAGTGCCACCTAACAGTGCCCACAGTGCCACCTAACAGTGCCCACAAGTGACACCTATCAATGCCCACAAGTACCACCTATCAATGCCCACCTGTAGTGCCAATCAGTGCCACCTGCCAGTGCTGCCCATCACTGCCACCCATCAGTGCCCATCACTGCCACCCATCAGTGCCCATCACTGCCGCCTATCAGTGCCCATCACTGCCGCCTCATCAGCGTACATCAATGAAGGAGAAAAATTACCCGTTTAAAATTTTTTATAACAAAATATAAAAAAATAAACTTTTTTTTTAAAAAAAATTCAGTTTTTTACATTTTTTTAATAAAAAGTAAAAACCGCAGAGGTGATCAAATACCACCAAAAGAAAGCTCTATTTGTGGTGAAAAAATGATAAAAATTTCATTTGGGTACAATGTTGTATGACCGCGCAATTGTCATTCAAAGTGCGTCAGCGCTGAAAGCTTAAAATTGGTCTGGATAGGAGGGGGGTTTAGGTGCCCGGTAAGCAAGTGGTTAAAGACTCTGCAAGTACAGAAAAATACATGCTGATGTTGCAGAAATGAGCTCCTAACCTAAGCCCTTGTTCACATTGGAGCGATTTGTCAAGTGATTTGACAGGTCAAACCGCATGACAAGTCGCAGCCTATTGCCGTCAATAGTACCGTTCCAATCGGTGCGGCGCCGACTTTGCAGCGCCGCACCAATTTGCAAATGTAGTTCCTGCACTGCTTTTGCTGATTTCGGGTGCGACTTCAATAGACATCTGTGCATGAAGCCGCACAGATGTCTTTTAGGTGGCACCTAAAATCGCGCTGACCTGCTACTTCACAATTAGCACAACTAGCACAATTTCAAAGTAGCATCAATGTGAACCAGGGCTAAATTCTGGTGTGGGCTGACAACACACAGCATTTTTTGTGGCTTAAGTGGTGTCAGCCCTGCCTGACATTATGCTTCTTTTTCTGATCCCCACATAAGGACTAATTGATCTGTAGTTCATGACTAGAACGGGAGTGCTAATCAGGCTTCTTGGGATACCACAGGAGTGTGGACAGGACAGCTCTGAATTTCTGAAAACATTACCAGGTATTTTTTGCACTTATCAAACAGATATAACAGAAAATGGTACAGCTAACAGACCAAAAGGGAGCATTGTTATTGTTAGGGTTTACATACCGTACTTTTTAATTAATCCTTTAAAGTAGTTCTAAAGCCTAAGCATTTTTTACCCTAATGCATTCCTTACATTTAAGGAAAAAAATGTTTTGGCATTGATTTTGTCCCACCATTTATACTTACCTGAGCCCTCATTCGATTCAGCGCTCTGCACGTCTGCAGCTCTTCTCTCCCTTCAATTCAGGATCTCACTGGCTTTGCTGGGGCACCGGGCTCCCAGTGTGGTCAATCAAAGCCAGTGATGAGGGGGCATGGCCAAGTCAATGGACACAGCAGCGGGGCTTGGGAGAAAGGACACATGAGTGCCCCCATGGGAAGCCGCTTCCCGTGGGGGCACTGAACAGAGAGGAGGAGCCAGCAGCGCTGGTGAGGTCCCCAAGAAGAGGAGGTTTGGGGGAGCTCTTTGCAATTTCATTGCACAGAGCAGGGAAGTATGGAGATGTTTGTTATTAAAAAAAAAAAAAAATTTGTACATAAGGACAGCCTTAATAGATTTTTCCCAGGAACCTACAGAGGGAGCGGAATGGGCATCCCACTTGAGAATCATTTCTCTAATAGAACAAAAAAAGCTATCAATAGTTTAGTGCATCTAATGCCGCGTACACACGGTCGGACTTTCCGGCATACTTGGTCCGGCGGACCAGAGTCTGCCGGACAATCCGACCGTGTGTAGGCTCCGGCGGACTTTTCCGGCTGACTTTTTCCCAAAAGCCCGCCGGACCTAGATTTGAAACATGTTTTAAATCTTTCCGTCGGACTCAGTTTCAGGCGGAAAGTCCGCTCGTCTGTGTGCTGGTCCGACGGAAAGCCCGCTCGTGTGTATGCTGGTCCAACGGACCAGATACGACGCAAGGGCAGGGTATTGCATCTCGCGCTCGCTGCAATAGGAAAAACAAATTTTCCTACTGCGGCGGCATACCAGGCCCTTAGGTCTGGTATGGATTATAAAGGGAAACCCCTACGCCGAAAAACCGGCGTGGGGTCCCCCCTAAAATAGATACCAGACCCAGATCCGAGCACGCAGCCCGGCTGGTCAAGAAAGGGGGTGGGGAAGAGCGAGCGCCCCCTCCTGAACTGTACCAGGCCGCATGCCCTCAACATGGGGTGTCGGTGCTTTGGGGGAGGGGGGGAGCCCTGCGGGCCCCCCCACCCCAAAGCACCTTGTCCCCATGTTGATGAGGACAAGGGCCTCTTCCCGACAACCCTGGCCGTTGGTTGTCGGGGTCTGCGGGCGGGGGGCTTATCGGAATCCGGGAGCCCCCTATAATAAGAGGGCCCCCAGATCCCGGCCCCCCCACCCTATGTGAATGAGTATGGGGTACATGGTACCCCTACCCATTCACCTAGGGAAAAAGTGTCAATAATAAAACACACTACACAGGTTTTTAAAATAATTTATTAAACAGCTCCGGGGGGGATCTTCTTCCGGCTTCGGGGGTCCCTCCGGTTCCTCTTCTCCCGGCGTCCGGTTGGTTCTTCTACGCTCTCTCCGGCCTCTTCTCCTGGTGTTCCAGTTCTTCGGCCGGCCCCTCCACTGTCTTCAGGTAGCTCTCTTGCCAGCGGAGGTCCGGACTTCTGGGCTTCTTGTCTTCTCTTCTCCAGATGTTGACACGACGCTCTCTCCGGCTGGACTGCTCCCTGAGGGCTCCGTTGTGAATTATATAGGCGGAGACCCCGCCCCCATATGATGTCACAGTCCCTGGGCATGCTGGGACTGTGACGTTTTAGAGGGCGTGGTCAAGAGAGCGGAGAAGAACCAACCGGACTCCGGGAGAAGAGGAACCGGAGGGACCCCCGAAGCCGGAAGAAGATCCCCGAAGCCGGAGGAAGATCCCCCCCGGAGCTGTTTAATAAATTATTTTAAAAACCTGTGTAGTGTGTTTTATTATTGACACTTTTTCCCTAGGTGAATGGGTAGGGGTACCATGTATCCCATACTCATTCACATATGGTGGGGGGGCCGGGATCTGGGGGCCCTCTTATTATAGGGGGCTCCCGGATTCCGATAAGCCCCCCCGCTCGCAGACCCCGACAACCAACGGCCAGGGTTGTCAGGAAGAGGCCCTTGTCCTCATCAACATGGGGACAAGGTGCTTTGGGGTGGGGGGGCCGCAGAGCGCCCCCCTCCCCCAAAGCACCCACCCCCCATGTTGAGGGCATGCGGCCTGGTACGGTTTAGGAGGGTTGGGGGCGCTCGCTCGTCCCCACCCCCTTTCCTGACCGGCCAGGCTGCGTGCTCGGATCGGGGTCTGGTATGGATTTTAGGGGGGACCCCACGCCGTTTTTTTTCCTTTAAAATCCATACCAGACCTAAGGGCCTGGTATGCACCGCGACGGGCCTCGCAAGGTGTCAATCTCGTCGATAAAAGCGGCAAGATTGACTTCCTTTTCTAGTCCCGTCGCACCTGAGTCACGTTCAAAATGAACGGACTTGTCCGTGTGTGGGCAAGTCCGTTCATTCTGAAAGTCCGCCGTAACTGCGGCGAAAGTCCGTCGGAAAGACGGGCGGACTTAGCCCGCCGGAAAGTCCGGTCGTGTGTCGGCAAGTCCGTCCATTTTAAGTATGCCAGAAAGTCCGATCGTGTGTATGCGGCATAAGGCCTTTGCTCATCTTCCTGAATTCCCCACAGTGCCAGTTCTGGAGAGATAGGGAGAGTCAGCTGAAGACAAAAGTAATTTGTGTGACCACCTCTCTCCTAAACCGAGCCACCCCCGGACCATTCCAGGACATATGTATATACGTGCTTACACAGTCACCACATCTAGGGCATTCCTGTGACCTCAGAGGGCATATTCTGTGCAGTCTCTGGGGAGTATAAATAAACCCTGTGTAAGAACTTTACCTGAATCAGCTTGTTCCGTGAGGAGATTTAACGCTTACCGACCAGCCGCCGTCATTATACTGCGGCAGGTGGGCACGATCCCGCGAGCCGTCGTAGCTATACGTCAGCTCCTTTAAGCGGTATAGCAGGCGCGCGTGCCCGCTGCATACGGGGGGTGCAGATGCTCGTGACTGATCGTCGCGATGACCGCCGGCCACGAGCGATCGCGGGCACGAGAGGCAGAACAGCAAATCCCTGTTCTGTTCTGTGAAGAGAGACAGATTGTGAGTTCCTAATAGCTAGGAACCACAATCTGTCATTTCCTCTAGGTCAGTCCCCTCCCCCTACAGTTAGAAACACACACAGGGAACACAGTTGACCCCTTGATCGCCCCCTAGTGTTAACCCCTTCCCTGCCAGTGATATTTTTACAGTAAATCGGTGCATTTTTATAGCACTGATTGCTGTATAAATGCCAATGGTCCCAAAAATGTGTCAAAAGTGTCCGATGTGTCCACCATAATCTTGCAGTCGCGATAAAAATCGCAGATCACCGCCATTATTAGCAAAAAAGTAAATAAATAAAAATGCTATAAATCTATTCCCTATTTTGTAGACGCTATAACTTTTGCGCAAACCGATCAATATACGCTTATTGCGATTTTTTTTTAACCAAAACTATGTCGAAGAATACATATCGGCCTAAACTGAGAAAAAAATTTTTTTTTAAAAAAAAAGCTAAATCGGGATATTTATTATAGCAAAATGTACAAAATATTGTGGTTTTTTTTTCAAAATTGTCGCTTTTTTTTATTTATAGCGCAAAAAAGCGCAAAAAAACCCCAAAAAAATGCAGAGATGATCAAATACCACCAAAAGAAAGCTCTATTTGTGGGAAAAAAAGACAATTTTGTTTGGGTGCAGTGTCGCACGACCGTGCAATTGTCAGTTAAAACTGAAAAAGCTAAAAATGGCCTGGTCATTCTGCAGCTAAATCTTCCGGGGGTGAAGTGGTTAAAGGGGTTGTAAACCCTCATGTTTTTTCACCTTAATGCATCCTATGAAAAAACACCTGGCAGTGATCGGTCCCCCAGCCCCCCCCCCCCCCCCCCCGTTCAACTTACCTGAACCCTGGAACTTCACCTGGCGGGGACGCGCTCTTCCTCTGCCCGGGGTTCTCGGCTCTTAATTGGATAGATTGATAGCAGCGCAGCCATTGGCTCCTGCTGCTGTCAATCAAATCCAATGACGCGGTTGCCGGGGGGCGGGGCCGAGTCATACATCCTCCCAGTACTCTTTATCAAGGTCAGGAAGGTCTGCCTTCCATAACTCCCATAGCCGTTCCATCTTAGGAGAGTCTACACTTATTAATGCCAGGTAAAGAGCAGACAACGGTTTAGATAAGGATTCCGGAGCTAGGAGTACTTCTATAGGGTCCATGGTGAGACTCAGGGAGACAGGAAACTGAGCACAGACTGCATGACGCAGTTGTAAGTTCCGGAAATGCATCCAATGTGGCAAACTGAATTTAGCCCTGAGTTCAGAGAAGGGGAGCAGGGTGCCCACCGAGAACACATAGCAAGAGAACAAAATAATTCAGGGCACACATGCAAAAATTACATTTAACTCCTGCAAGGCCATTTAAAACACCTGAACATTTTCAAAAAATATGGGGATTTAGTCATACCATATGGCTGTATGGTGCTTAAGCCCACTTACTGAGTCAATCCCATTATCAGTGGGTCCTACTCTATCCATAGAATGGAAGATCCTGCTTCTCTGAACCATGGGAGAAATACACTCCACCTGTGTTATAGGAGGAGTCCTTTAGTTATACCACTGATAATGGGGTACTTTGATGCAGTAAGTGGGCTTAAGCACCATACAGCCATATGGTGTGACTAAATCCCCATATTTTCTGAAAATGTTCAGGTGTTTTAAATAGCCTTGCAGGAGTTAAATGTCATTTTTGCATGTGTGCTCTGTAATATTTTGTTCTGTTTGTATGGTCTTATGGCTGCATCATCTTTAATGCATCTTTTAGGGTGTGCCCCCCAAATCTTTGTCACCGAGAACACATCCCGCAAAGTTTTGACTCCATACCTGCCCCAAAAAAATGTTTATCACTTTTATTGCTATCGCAAATATATATACTGTATTGCGATAACAATACAGCATGACAGGTCCTATTTACGGAGAGATCTGGTGTTTAACCACTTCAATACCAGGCACTTTCACACCTTCCTACCCAAGCCAATTTTCAGCTTTCAGCGCTGTCACTTTTTAAATGTAAATTGCGCAGTCATGCTACTCTGTACCCAAACTAAGTTTTTATCATTTTGTTCCCACAAATAGAGCTTTCTTTTGGTGGTATTTGATCACCTCTTTTGTTTTGATTTTTTGCTAAACGAATAAAAAAAAAAAGACTGAACATTTTGAAAAAAATTCTTTGTTTCTGTTATAAAATTTTGTAAATAAGTCTTCTCCTTCACTGATGGCCACTGATAAGCTGCACTGATGGGCACTGATAAGGCAGCACCGATGAGATGGCACCGATGAGGTGGCACTGACGATGGTCACTCATAGGTGGCACTGATGGGCACTGAAAGGCTGCACTGATGGGCACTGAAAGGCTGCACTGATGGATACTTATGGGTGGCACTGCAAGGCGGCACTGCAAGGCGGCACTGATGGCTGGAACTGATAGATTGCACTGATAGGCATGACTGATGGCACTGGCAGGCATTGTTAATGGGCACTGATTGGCATCTGCCACTGATTGGCATATCCCTGGTGGTCTAGGGTGGCATACCTGGTGGGCGTCCTTTATTGCCATCCTTGGTGGTCCTGGCGGCATCCCTGGTGGTCCAGTGTGGGCATCCGTGGGGGGGGGGCTGCGCTGATAAACAATAAGGGCAGACCCCCTGTCAGGACAGCTGCCGATTGGCTCTCCTCTACTCGCGTCTGTCAGACGCTAGTGAGGAAAAGTCGATAAAAGTCCCTTCCTGCTTACATCGTGATCAGCCATGATTGGACATGGCTGATCATGTGGTAAAGAATCTCCGTCAGAGGCTCTTTACGGAGATCGGTATAGCGGTGTGTCAGACTGACACACCGCACCACCGATCGCCACGCTGCGTGCCCCAAGTCAGGGTAGCAGAACTACTGCTGCACACAGAAGGTTTTTTACCTTCATGCAGAGAACGCATGAAGGTAAAAAAAACAAAACAAAAAAAAAACCTTCTACCTTTACAGCCAACTGTTACCGGAAAAGCAAAGGTGTCTTTGAGGTGCAGCCAGTTATGAATAGTCTGGCTCCACCTTAACGTGTTTGTTCACCTGTACAGAGAAAAATGTAGAAGTGAACTTACACTATACGTCCTCCAAACCCCAATGCTCCCCACTGTATTTACCTGTGGGGATGCTGTGCTTTCAGTGCACACAGAGCCGGCCCAGCAGTCCTGGGATATTAAATCCTCCCTCTTCTCCCCCTTCTCTGTGCAGTGCTTCCAGGACAGACCAGAGTAATTTTGACTTGTCAGCGCACAGTGTATCACTCTGTCCATCCAGGAAGTGCTACACAGAGAGGAGGAAGAAGAGTAGGAATTTAAAAACCCTGGACTTCTGAATTGGCTCTGTGGGTGTTGATAGCTCAGCATCAGAGGTAATACAGCAGGAAAGGTGGGCGGGGAGGGCGTCCAGAAAATATTTAAAATGGTTGAAAAGGAACTTTTTTTTAGCCTAGGCAGAGGGATTTCTCTCCTTGTATCTAGGTCCTGTTGCTGGTATGGTTATGATACCTTCTTTATCTACTCTAATCGGAGCTCTTGTTCGAGCACTGCTTTTCCTTATGTTTTGTACCTTTGGTTATACATTTGACTGTTTACAGTGCCTTGAAAAAGTATTCACACCCCATTGAAATTTTCTGCATTTTGTCATGTTACAACCAAAAACGTAAATGTATTTTATTAGGATTTTATGTGATAGACAACACAAAGTGACACAATATTGTGAAGTGGAAGGAAAATGATAAATGTTTTTCAATTTTTGTTAAAAATAAATATGTGAAAAGTGTGGCGTGCATTTGTATTTAGCCCCCTTTACTCTGATACCGCTAACTAAAATCTAGTGGAACCAATTGCCTTCAGAAGTCACCTAATTAGTAAACAGAGTCCACCTGTGTGTAATTTAATCCCAGTATAAATACAGCTGTTCTCTGAAGCCCTCAGAGGTTTGTTAGAGAACCTTAGTGAACAAACAGCATCATGAAGGCCAAAGAACACACAAGACAGGTCAGGGATAAAGTTGTGGAAAAGTTTAAAGCAGGGTTGGGTTATAAAAAAATATCCCAAGCTTTGAATATCTCACGGAGCACTTCCTATGTGGAAGAAGGTGCTCTGGTCAGATGGGACCAAAATTGAACTTTTTGGCCTTAGCGAAAAGCTATGTGTAGCAGAAAACTTATGCCGCGTACACACGGTCGGACTTTACGGCAGACTTTGCCCGGCTGACTTTTCGCCGTACTTTACGATGGACTTTCTGAATGAACTGACTTGTCTACACACAATCCACCAAAGTCTGTCGAATTCGTACGTGATGATGTACGACCGGACTAAAATAAGGAAGTTCATAGCCAGTAGCCAATAGCTGCCCTAGAGTGGCTTTTTGTTCGTCGAACTAGCATACAGACGAGCGTACTTTTCGACCGGACTCCAGTTCAACGGATAGATTTAAAACATGTTTCAAATCTAAGTCCGTCCAACTTTTGAGCAAACAAAGTCCGCTGGAGCCCACACACGATCGAATTGTCCGACGAAATCCCGTCCGCCGGGCAAAGTCTGCCGTAAAGTCCGCTCGTGTGTACGCGGCATAACACTGCACATCAGCCTGAACACATCATCCTCACCGTGAAATATGGTGGCAGCATCATGTTGTGGCGATGCTTTTCTTCAGAAGGGAAGCTGGTCAGAGTTGATGAGAAGATGGATGGAGCCAAATACAGGGCAATCTAATGCCGCGTACACGGACGGACTTTTCGACCGGACTGGTGCGACAGACTTTCCAGCGGACTTTCGACTGACTTTTGACGGACTTCCGACGGACTTTCTGACGAATGGACTTGCCTACACACGATCACACCAAAGTCTGATGGCTTCGTATGATGATGTACACCGGACTAAAATAAGGAAGTTGATAGCCAGTAGGACTAGCATACAGACGAGCGGATTTCTGGGTCCGGCGGAGTTACGACGTAAAGATTTGAAGCCTGTGCCAAATCTAAAGTCCATCAAATTTGCGACTGGAAAAGTCCGCTGAAGGTCTGGTGAAGCCCACACACGATCGGAATGTCCGCCGGATTTTGTCCGTCGGCGTCTGTCAGACCAGTCCAGTCGAAAAGTCTGACCGTGTGTACGCCCCATTAGAAGAAAATCTTATGGGGCGTACACACGGTCGGACTTTTCGTCTACAAAAGTCCGACAGCCTGTCCGACAGACTTCCGGCGGACTTGCGGCAGACTTTCTAACGAACGGACTTGCCTACACACGACCACACAAAAGTCCGACGGATTCGTACGTGATGACGTTCACCGGACTAAAATAAGGAAGTTCATAGCCAGTAGCCAATAGCTGCCCTAGCGTGGGTTTTTGTCCGTCGGACTAGCACACAGACGAGTGGATTTCGGGGTCCGTCGTAGTTACGACGTAAAGATTTGAAGCATGTTTCAAATCTAAAGTCCGTCGGATTTGAGGCTGAAAAAGTCCGCTGAAAGTCCGGAGAAGCCCACACACGATCGGATTACCAGCCAGCTTTAGTCCGTCGGCGTCCGTTGGACTTTTGTAGACGAAAAGTCCGACCGTGTGTACGCCCCATTACAGTTTGCAAAAGACTTGAGACTGGGGTGGAGGTTCACCTTCCAGCAGGTCAACGACCCTAAACATTCAGCGAATCGCTGAGGAAGTCCACACGGACGATACGCGTGCGAGGGGCTCTGTGATGTCAGTACAGCGACCCATCTGGTTCATTTTATGCTGTATACTCCTGCACTGGGAAACAGTGCTTGCTTTGTGAGTAATATTTTTCTTATTTAATAAATGTTATACCTTTTCGTATGGAGAGCACTATGTCCTGTTATTTTTGTTTTCAGCATGATATATATCAACCGGTGAGACTGAATTTGGGATACTGCCTGTGGACCCCTATCTCCATAATCTACCCTGTGGAAGGGAATGCATGAGTGACCTTGCTGTTAACGCAGAAGGTCCACTCAATAAGGTGAGCAGCCTAGACCCTTGGTGGAGGTTCACATTGGTGGTGATACAACAAATACAATCTTATCCTATCACTGCACCCTTTCCTTGCCAACTGAGGGATCCCCCTTCTGCAAGTGGGCAGCTTTTGATCTCCTCGGACTAAGATATACTTTTTGGGACTTTGCCTCATGCGTTTTATTTATGTACGTTTAATATGTACATTTTATGTATATACATCTGACCTGTATTGAGCGCTGCACTGCTATATTTTATGTACACTTTAAAATACACAGATAAAATGTTATACTGTGTACAGAGTTTGGTAGGTTAACCAATTCTTATGTTTACGGTAAAGATAATTCTCAAATGAATATTATGTTTAAACATATATCATAACAAAACCATTGATATAGACTTTAGAATTAGCTTTTGTAGAGACATACTAAAATGTGTATTTCTCTTATAATTGGAATATAATTATGTCATGCTGCAGGTAGACATAACACAACTCCAATGCTATGCCACAAAGTTTAAATGGTTTAGCAATGTATATGCTAAAATATTCAATACCAAAAGATAAAATAGAAAATTAATACTTTACCGGTGGTCTAAGAAACTTTTTTTTTTTAAGAGCTATCAGCTAAGCATCCTAAAAGCACACCTCTACTATTCCTACATTTCTCCATCCTGTTTTCCTCCTGCTCTCCATTGTTCAATCTCCCTCTTTCAAGCTTCCTTCTCGACTATGTGTATACACTTTTTATCTTCCCCCCAGGAATGGGAGTAGAAATGCCTTTGATGTCATGAGTGATGTCAAACACTTCATTTCATGCACAAAACTTATAGGGGCAATATCGAACAGTTATTCACAGTGGCCAATAGGGGACGGTGTTGTATTGAAAATTGACTTTATTTAATTCCTGAATAATCTTTTAAATTAGTCTTAAAGAAAAACTATAAAGTACCTTGAACTGTCAAACATATGTCAGACTTCTCGTCTGGAACTCAGATATATGGTTTTTAAAATGTCCAATCCACATAATTAACTTCCCCCCTCACATCTATGGAGAATGAGATGTTTGTGGCTGGACCTACAATAACCATTATATACACAGTTTCACACCCAGAATTCCCATTCATTTAAAAATATTCATAATGTTATAAACATGCTATCCTTATGAATAAAGATATACCAATATACAGTGCCTTGCAAAAGTATTCGGCCCCCTTGAACTTTTCAACCTTTTGCCACATTTCAGGCTTCAAACTTAAAGATATAACATTTTAATTTTTTGTGAAGAATCACCAACAAGTGGGACACAATTGTGAAGTGGAATGAAATCTATTGGATATTTTAAACTTTTTTAGCAAATAAAAAACTGAAAAATGGTGCGTGCAAAATTATTCGGCCCCTTTACTTTCAGTGCAGAAAACTCACTCCAGAAGTTCAGCGAGGATCTCTGAATGATCCAATGTTGTCCTAAATGACTGATGGTGATAAATAGAATCCACCTGTGTGTAATCAAGTCTCTGTATAAATGCACCTGCTCTGTGATAGTCTCAGGGTTCTGGTGAAAGCGCAGAGAGCATCATGAAGACCAAGGAACACACCAGGCAGGTCCGTAATACTGTTGTG